>OZ010681.1:16010737-16359056 GCA_963932265.1 Thymelicus lineola | reverse complement strand
AATTTGTGGAAAAAACTATTTAAATATATTATGATGTTAAATAGCCTAAAGCCTTCCTCGATAAATGGACTATCAAACACAAAAAGAATTTTTCAATTCGAACCTGTAGTTCCTGAGATTAGCGCATTCAACGAAACAAACTCTTCAGCTTTATAATATTAGTATCAATGATATATTAAAAAGAGGTAGATATGTCATAAGCGCGCGCGTTGTGTGACTCAAAAAGTTCCCAATGGGAAACTCTTATTCAGGTGAAGAAAGAGATAGCGATGTAGATTTGACGCGAGAGCGATAAAGACGTGCGATAAAGTAATAAAGCGTGCCTTGTGGACATCGGAACAGATTTTTCGGTTGATTTGTAAGGGCATAACGTATCTATATTTATTTAAACATCATTGATTAGTATAGTGTAGTAGCACAAATAAACGTTATTGCCCTCTGTTTTATGCAACGTTCAATTCAGGTTACTGAACACGCAAAAACTGCATTATATAATTAGGTACAAATCACAAATTAAAAGAGTATGAAATCAAATCTCGTGCGTATCATTCGTGTGTTCCTATCATACTCACAAAACCTGAACACCGTAACTATACCAGTTACCAGGTCCATCAGAACACGCACACCCTCATATTGGTGACCTCCACAAGCTCCACGTTTTGGTACTCGTTGTTTACCTTTTGTTGCTACTACAATACTCCCCCCCTTAAAAAAGAAAAAAAAAACAATACAATAAAAATGACCGTGTAAAAAATATTTGAAGTTAATTAACAACATATATAGTAAAAAGTAAAATGTAGGTATATAATGCAATACAAACTATGGTGAAATCAATAACAATTTTTGTAAAAAAAGTAAAATATAACATGTAAAATAAAATGGTGAATAAACATTAAGAAAATCGCACTACAGGCTTAACTGTGCGACCTGATTTTGTCACGCGCCGTGGTGTCGAATTCGCGGTAGCGTCATGCAAGTTGTGCTCTCTTGTTTCTGATGACTTGGTACTTTGGTGTTCATTGACTTCGCTTTCTTGCAAAATAAATGCTGGCTTAAGTCGGTCAATGGAAATAACAGCTGATCGATTGTTTAATTGAATTTTGAAGTATTTGGGATGTTTTTCCAATACTTTGTACGGGCCTTCGTATGGCGCGATCAATGGCTTTCTTACAGCATCTATTCTCACAAAAACGTAGTCGCAAGTATCCATATCCTTGGAGATGAATGTATTTTGTGACGATATTAATTTCCTGTCTCTGGGTTTTAATTGACTTATAGTGCGCTGTAGTTGTTCCATGAATACATCGGGCGATGTGATATTTGAACTATGGAAGAATACGCCTGGGATTTTGATGTTACTACCGTACACCATTTGAGCAGGGCTTAAACTACAATCTTCTCTGATTGTTGTTCGTAAGCCTAACAGTATAGTAGGCAACTCGTGAGACCAATCTGTGGATTTCCCACGTGCTATGATAGCGGTCTTCATGACTCGGTGCCATCGTTCCACCATTCCGTTGGATTGCGGGTGGTAACTGGTAGTTCGTATTCTTCTAATACCCATTAGTTTAGCCAAGGATGAAAATAGGCATGATTCAAATTGACGGCCTTGGTCTGTTGTTATTCTAAGTGGACATCCAAATCTTACAATCCAGGATTCATACAGTGCTTTTGCGACTATCGTAGCTGTGACTTCGGGTACTGGAATAGCTTCGGGCCACCTCGTGAAGCGGTCTATTATGGTAATGATGTATCTGTTATCATTTGATACAGGCAGCGGTCCGATAATGTCTATATGAATATGTTCAAATCGCTCTGATTCCGGGAATGACATCAGAGGTGTTATGTTATGTCGGTGAACTTTTGATTTTTGACATGATAGACATTCTTTAGCCCAAGTACTTGCGTCTTTGTTCATTCCGGGCCAGAAGTAGTGTTTCTGTATTAATTTTCGAGTTGTTCGCACTCCGGGATGGGTGACGTCATGTAATGTACTGAATATTTGTTTACGAAATATGTTCGGTACATAAGGACGTAAGTCGCTTGTAGACTCTTCGCAGTATAATGCTTTGTTGTTTGGTAAACTAATTTTTCTCCATTTTAAATTGCATTTTGTTAACAGATTGGGTAATTCTGGATCGATCTCTTGCTGTGTAGCTATCTCATTCCAATCAATGTTGCTAGGACAGTCAATCTGAGATACACGTGACAGGGCGTCCGCTACTGGGTTCTGTGATCCGGGGAGGTGTCGTATGTCGGATGTAAACTGCGCTATGTAATCTAAGTGACGTAATCGTCGTGGTGATATTTTTTCCTTCGAAACGGATTGCTTTTCTTTTGAAGTGTAGCACAGCGGTTTATGATCGGTGTATATAATTAATTCTCGACCTTCAACGTAATTTTGAAAATGGCAAATAGACATGTAAATTGCCAATAACTCCCTGTCGTAGGTGCTGTAGCCTTGTTGAGTATCGGATAGCGCTTTTGAGAAGAAAGCGATGGGTTTCCACTCGTTATTTACTTTCTGTTGTAGGACTGCTCCGACGCATGTTTGTGATGCGTCTGTCATGATTGATAGAGGCGCATTGGGCGATGGCGGACAGAGTACAATAGCGTTTTTCAGGCCTTCCTTGCACTGTCTGAATGCCTCCTTGCTCTCATCAGTCCATTCTATAGCGCTGTTGTCCCGTTTCTTTGTTCCTCGCGTATACATGTTCAATGTTGATTGGTGTTTTGCGGCATGGGGTATGCTGGTACGATAGAAGTTCAACATTCCAAGGAAACGCTTTAGGTCGCGGACAGTCTTGGGTAATGGGTATTCATCTATCGCTTGTACTCTCTGCGGGGAGGGTGTTATTCCTTCAGTAGTGATTTTGTAACCCAAAAATTCCATTTCTTGAGTGCCGAAAATGCATTTATCCATGTTGACCGTGATACCGTGTTTGTTCAGTCGCTTAAAAACTTCATCGAGGTGTTCTCGGTGCTCTTCTTCGGATGATGAGGCTATGAGTATATCATCGACGAAACAGAATATGAAATCCAGACCAAACATGATGTCGTTGATGAATCTCATGAAAGTTTGACCGGCGTTGCGTAATCCAAATGGCATTCGTGGAAATTCGAATAGACCAAATGGAGTAATCACAGCGGTTTTCTCTACCTCTTCGACGGGGATCTGGTTGTACGCTCTCTTGATATCGATGCGAGAAAATATTGTCTTCTTGGGTAGAAGGTAAATGAAATCTAAGAGTCGGGGAATGGGGTAGCGATCGGGCTTAGTTATTGCGTTCAACTTGCGGTAATCGCCACATAATCTTATTGAGCCATCCTTTTTCGTTGTGACGTGGATGGGGCTCGACCAAGCGCTCTTAGATGGGCGGCATATGCCAGTTTCCATCATATGCTCTATTTCTTGCTTGACCCTTTTGTATTTCTCTGCGGAGAGCGGTCGACATTTTGAGTGAACTGGGTGTCCGTCGGTTATGATCTGGTGAACTACGTTGTGTTTTGGTGTTTCTTTAGCACAGAACGGTTTAGTGACGTCGGGATACTTCTCGATGATGTCGTGATATGGTGACTGAATGTTGATGGTCTTGATGCTGGATGTACTGCAGTCGATGAGCTTGCCAGGTGTTAATAATCCCGTAATACCATCGATTAGTTTTTGGTTGCGTAAGTCAACTAATAAATTGTGTTTCGTTAGAAAATCAGCGCCCAGTATTGCTTGCTTGACGTCAGCGATGACAAACGTCCATTTGTATGGTCGGCGTAATCCGAGATCCAACTCGAGTAATTTTTCACCGTATGTTTTTATTTCGCTCCCGTTGGCGGCGTATAATTTGTAATCACTCGTTTGGAAAGCCTTTCTAGCTCTTGGTATGACAGAGATGTTGGCTCCCGTGTCAACTAAGAAACGATACCCACTTTTGCGGTCGGTAACGGATAGGCGGCTGGATGGGAATATAGCGCTGACGTCCGCCTCGGTCACCGCTAATGGGAGTTTCCCGACTGTGACTTCCATGCACAAGGCTCTTCACACTTCCTGGCTCTCTCTCTGAACCTGGAGTGATAGTAGCAGTAGGCATGGGAGTTAGGTGCTCTGGGTAGTCGATGTCTTGAGCTAGAACGGCTTCTGTATCCTTGTCTATGGGTTCTTCGTGGGCTGGAACGGTTCATTCTCAATTCTGTCACTTCCAAGGACAGCTTATTTATTTTATCCAGCAGCTCGTTCATTATAAAACTGGATTGGCTGTAGTCTGGTATCCGTGATGTGATGGATATTGTTGGCTTCTGATCTTGCTGTAGCGTGGCGCTGGTGCTGGCGGGTGCAGGGTTTGATAGCGACGGGAAATACGCTCCAGGTACTGGTTCGTGCGGCATGACTGGCATTGTTGGAGGATGAAGTCGACGTTGGGTCTGGGCTTGATGTAGACGTCGAAGATGCTGGTAAACGTCGGAGATTCTGGTAAACGTCGGGGTTACCAAAACGTGGAGCTTGTGGAGGTCACCAATATGAGGGTGTGCGTGTTCTGATGGACCTGGTAACTGGTATAGTTACGGTGTTCAGGTTTTGTGAGTATGATAGGAACACACGAATGATACGCACGAGATTTGATTTCATACTCTTTTAATTTGTGATTTGTACCTAATTATATAATGCAGTTTTTGCGTGTTCAGTAACCTGAATTGAACGTTGCATAAAACAGAGGGCAATAACGTTTATTTGTGCTACTACAATAGAATATTCCAGATCATGGTCTACTTAGATGCTAAATCCGTTCAGTACTTTTTGCGTGAAAGAGTAACAAACATTACCACAAACAAGATTTGACATTCTTAATATTAAAGCAGGACAGTGGCTCCATTATTCGTTATGTTTCAAAAAGATTGACTGTATTCAGTCAAATAATAAAGTATTTTTTATTTTACCGTTCATTGTTGTTCTCTACAGAGATCTTCATTTCCATAACGGGAGTATACGATTTGCACCTTCGGAATCGATTTACCAATATCCTGAACATCGAATGAAATTGCGACCCGGTCCGGGAGTTGATGTCCGCGGTCAACTACCCATTCCTCAGGAATTGATGATGAAGCGCGGGAAAGCTGAAAAACAGGGTAGCGAAAAAAGAATTAAAGAAAAAAAAGTTCAAAAGAAAACACGTGAGTCTAAGGAATAGAATTTGTATAAAATTATCTATAATATAATTATTTTGAGTTGTATTTATATAATATGAAGAAACTATTAATTTATTTACGAGAATAATATTTTATTTTAATAAATGATGCATTAATGATTTATTTACGTACAATAATAATATATTTAGATTTATTTTACTTAATTCAATACTGTAATATTGTATTATTGAATAAATAAATAATAAAATCATGTACCTACGTAATTGTTTAATTTTTTTCATATACCTCATTGTTGTACGCTGTAACAGAAGCTGGTGATTTGTTGATTTCTGTTGTATTCAGTACTTTAGCAAATGTAACATCGAAATATGTCTGCAAAATAACATTGGAGTAGGCTAGGAATAGGCTGTGGTACTGGTGAGTGGAGACGACACAGTTTAGGTAAAAAAGGAGAGGAGACGAAGAAAAGATAGAATGAGGACGAAATGTAATCTCTTCCTTAAGTACCTATGTTGTCGAGAATATGTTAATAGATTAGATAAATTCAATAAAACAATGAAAAGAGAAATTGAATCAATTATTTCTAGCATTATGTGGCATTGTACATGATTTTTACGAATATTAAAACAAAAAGCTTAACAAAATTAATAGCTCTATAGGCTGAAAGCATAATCTATGGCTGAAAGAGTGGAAGCTAAAGATGTGAAGAACAAAAAAGGTTGTTATGTCATCTGTCAATGTCAAGTGTTTTACGCCTTAGAGTTGAAAGTTGTAACGTCAAGTCAATCAAAAAGGCAATTTATTTACATTTACAATGCTTCTTGTTTTACTTGTTTAGTGTAAAAATATGTGTAATTATTACGTTCTTATAGGAATTCCTAGCGAATACATTTATTATTGTTAAAATACTAAGATGGACACGGGAATAATGGTGGAAACATTGCCCATCCTGGGTGTATGTAACTTATGTCTAAATGAAGGAATAGTAAAAAGTATGCTTACAAAATACGACACCAATACTGAATCTTTCACTGAAATGCTGTTAAAATGCTTCTCGATCGATGTGAGTTATACTACATGTCTATAAAATACTTTTTGAAAGTAGATACTTTATGTTATACACAGTAGTTAGTAATGTAACAGGATAACATTTTCTCGTATAAATAAACCAATATTGTTTACAAATAAACATTAGTATTTTTATTACTTTTTGATTAGCGTAAATTTCACTTTATGATAGCCCCAACATGTCTGAAGAGACAACTGAGGGAGCAAGGAACATTCCAGTGCAATAATTGTGGAATCATAGTTTACTTACAAAACAGTTGATTAAAGACCCACCTCATTGCTTTATTTGTAAAGTTAAAGACTCATTCTTAGCCTAGAAATATAAAAGGTTACAAAAAATAATATTGTTATTTTTAGAATTCTTATTGGAATCTGTTATCAATGTAATTTTAATACATCACTTATGATGTTAACTTTATGGTTTAAACAATTTAGTATGTGTCTTAATCTTGGTCATATCACAATTTGGTAAATGTTAGGCCTAATAGCTTTGTTATGACTTTTGCTAAACTATTTTCAGAATACCTATTTGTCTTTTAAACCAACTCAGTTTCTTCAACAATTATGTTTGCCTGAGTCATGTAGTCATATTGGTCTATAATGAAACCTTGATTTGTCTTATCGATGAGCTTGGCTACAATTAGCAGGAAACAAATAAATAGTTTAAAAACTAAATAAACGGTTTTATAGTGCCCTTGTAGGAAATAGGAACTAAAGAATAAAATTGTGGCAATGCTGTTAACCATTAATGAGTTCCCTCCTTTGGAGCCAACCCTAAAAGTATTATCAGGTCTTGCTTATCATAAAAATGTATTGTCATTGGAACTATAGTAATATGCAAAATTTCAGCTTTGTAGAATGAAAGGTAGTAGTTCTAATTCAGCTTGCAAGATAATTAATATAATTATGACCTAAACAAGCAGGGCAAGCTAAATAAAATTGTTTAAAAAAATGTTATTCATACCAGAGTATCCAGTCAAAGGTTTTATATTTATTTGACTTTTAAGGATTTTATATTTGACTTGAAGGATTTTATATTTGACTGTGTAAATAAATTTGCTAGCCATAAAAAGTTTTTCAAATTGTGTAAATGTTATGTTGTGTTTCTTTTGTCTAAAAAGGTGTACATGTTGGATCTGGAGGACACTAAGCGTCTAATATGTGACCAGTGTATCAGCAAACTGCAAGAGGCAACATCTTTCAGGCAAAAAGTTGAGGAGTCTCTTAATTTCCTTCAAGATACCTTGAAGCTGAGTAGTAAGAATACATTTTTATTTATAAACTAGAAAATCGCCGTCACTTCGCTTCGGGAAAAATTGTAAAAAAATATAACTATGTATAATATAGCCTATGTCACCCGGGGATAGTGTAGCTTCCCAACAGTGAAAGAATTTTTCAAATCGGTTCAGTAGTTTCGGAGCCTATTCAATGCAAACAATCAAATCTTTCCTCTTTATATTAATAGTATAGATAAATTCATACCCACATACAAAGATTCCCCAGTGTTGCAACCAGTTACAACAACTATTTCACCGACATATAAAACTTGATTCCAAGGGCTCAGACAGAATTCATATCAGTAAGGTAACAAGGATATCATCATTAAAATAACTTTTATTTACAACTGTGTGAATCAAATTTTGGTCTCTTGAATGGGAGTCTAATTTTTCATCAAAATTGAAACCAACACTCCTTTGAGTTCTGTTTGCTATTTTTACTCATAATATTGGATTTAGTTATACCACTTGAAAAATTTACATACATTTATAAATTTTATTATTAAGCAAATTATGCTGTTACCAACCATGATTAAAGATCATGAAAAATTGCTTAATGTAGATATTAAAAAATGTATTGCAGATTAATAAACAAAATAGATATAGTGACTAAAGTATTTATTTTTATTTTAGAGGAGGCAAAAACACAAGAGGTGAAAGAGGAATCAGAGGTTGACACAAATGATATTGATTATGAAGGAGGTTCCCATTTTGAGGATAGTGGTGAGTTTTATATAAATTAAAAAATCTAACATGAAGGCAAGAAACTCAGTTTTGTGAGGATCATTTCATGTACAGACAGACAGCCAATTATAGTATCGAACTATACTCTAATTTCAGATGACGATGAAAGAATTTTTAAAAAGGTCAAGAGTGAGTTCTCTTTGGTCGAAGATGGTTTAAGTGAGTATTTTTTTCTTGAAATTAAAATCCATAATACATGTGTATCTAGTGTATAATACTGAATGAGCTTGGCTTCAACCCATGAATGGTTACTGAACCATTGTAAGTAGTGACAGCACGGGTCTCTCCTCTTGAGGAGGCCTAGAGCATACTCCACCACGCTGCTTCAGGGCGGATTGGTTGAGGGGTTAGTGGCCAACCCATGTCATGTCAGACGTTTTCAAACCGCCCGAGGGCCTCCGACATGGCTTAACGATTGTTATCTTATGATAACAACTGGGACCGACGGCGTTACTCTAGAATTTTTTGCCATGAATGAGTTAGTGGTAGTTAACTCTTTATGTGTATCACTATCCAAGAGTAGATACGTTAATTCCTCCAGAAATGTATTGTTATTAAAAAGCTCTCCTTTACAGTATTAAATGGTCTGGCTATAAAAAAAGAACCAGTCGAGGATTACCCGTCGAGAAGGGCACGACGAAAAATATCTAAATCATATTCTGTCAAAAAATTGCACGACTACAACGATTCGGTTTCGATGGTAGACGCTGGACTGTTCCCATTCAAAATGGGCAAGAACAGTACCTTTGCTTGCGCAATATGCAACGAAAAATCTACCTGTTTAGACGACATCAAGGCTCATGTGACAGAACACAGCATTTCAAACATACACTCAGCGTTCAAGAAAATGATGTCTTCCAGCCTACAGAGATTTTACAAGACCGGCAACAAGTTACGATGCAAAGTTTGCAAGACTGATATATCGGACTACCCGCAATTGAAGCAGCATATTGATGCCTGTGTGAGCCTCAGTACGCCGAGATGGAACAAGTTGCCCTTCAAACTAGAGAAAGATCAGCTGGATTGTCCTGTATGCAAAAAGATGTTCCTTAACTTCGTCAGCCTGAACACACATATGAACGTGCATTATCCGAACCATATTTGCGACAGTTGCGGCAAGGCGTTCGCGTCTAAAGCCAGATTACGAGGGCACATGCGAACGCACGAGGTTGGCGACTTTCCGTGTAGGTACTGCGATGCCGTCTTCGATAGAGTCACGAAGCGAGAGAACCACGTCTCTAAGGAGCATAAGTCTGGAGTGAGATACGCCTGCAAGAGATGCAACATATCTTTAACGTCTTTCTACGCGCGGCAGAAGCATTTAGCTGAAGTTCATAACGAGGAGCTTAAAAGGTACAAGTGTAAGGCTTGTACGCAAAGCTACATTACACCTGGACATCTGTCCAGTCACGTCAGACGCGACCATCTGAACGAACGGAACCACAAGTGCGATAAATGTGACCTGGCGTTCTACACACGAAATTCCTTGAAGATGCACATGATAAAACATGATGGCGAAAGGATACATGTGTGCAATATATGTCATAAGTCGTATCAGAGGAAGAAAACTCTCAAAGAACACATGAGGATTCATAATAATGATAAGAGATTCGTTTGTCCTGTGTGCGGGCGCGCGTTTACGCAAAAGTGTACGCTCAAAGGCCATTTGAAAGTCCATGAGAGGAAAATGGATGATGATAGAAGCCCGCATGCGCTCACATCAGTCACCTTACATATATAGATATGTACAATGTGTCCCAGCGCGAGTGACCGCCCGGCGTCTCCTGATTATTTGGATAAAACTATCAACAAATTCAATTAAAGTAGGTACAGGTCTTATCGGTTTGGTTTTTTCTTTATCAGCTTTTTTTTTGTAGAGAAACCTGACTTACTGTTCTACTTTCAAAATATTGTTTTGGTTTTTACATTTTTTTTTCACTCTGTTTTATTCTTTTACCAGTTGTTATCATAGTTTATCTATTCGACGTTTACAATCTACTCAAAATGAAATAGGATATTTTTTTAAAGAAATTAACTGATTTTATTAAAATTATCCCTTTTTATTTAATTTCGCTAAAAAGTTGGTTAAATGCCCTATCAATATTATTATTTTATTTATTATTATTAATTTACATGATACTAGATTTTCGCTAGTAAAAAGAGTACACTTTTAAAACCAGGCTAGTAGCTCATTTAAGTATCTTACTATCAAAAATACCTTTTGCCTTTTGACAGAATAATTTTAAATATAAGAAAACAATAAAACAAGTGTAAATTTAAGTAAATCATTTATTTAAAAAAAAAACAGTAATTCATAACGTTTCCGAAATATCCGCCATTGGCCGTAATACAGGCTGAGGCTCTAAAGGATGTCCCTTTGAGTCGTTTTTTGCACTTCCAAAAGGTTTTCTCCTATTTCTGTAGCAGCGACGTCAATCGTCTCAGGTTTCTCTACAAAAAAAAATGAAGCTAATAAAAAAAAATTATTGTGTGGTTTTATGAAACCACGGTAGGTATAAGTGAAACTTTTTTTCGTATTATAGACATTTAATTAAAAAATTTTGGATAAATATTCGATTTAGGGTATTAAAATGGCATCATCCTCGTTGATCAGTTTTTCGGACTGACTAGCTGTGTCGTTGTTTATCAAAAGTAAGAAAAAGCAACATTTACGTTAAACACTGATAAAAACAAACAAATAGCGTGGAGCACTGACACAAATGAGTAATAGTCTATAGTAGGTATAGACTATTTGTATAGACTATATACACACTACACGGTCAGCTGCGAACCATTGGCGTGGCGCCGCCATATTGGCCTCGGCTGCTCTGTCGAGCGCCTTTCACTTTACCCCCACTCCGCGGCCGACCGTCACGCGACATGCGACACACAGACCAAAAAGTTTAAGACGATGTAATAAAAGTTTCACTTTAAAAACACTAAACCGATAAGACCTATACTTTAATGGTATTTGTTGATAGTTTTGTCCAAATAATCAAGAGACGCCGGGCGGTCACTACTCACTTCACACTGGGACACATTGTATAATATTATTTTATTGTACTGTTTAAGTAAATTATTTGTATAGATATTTACTATGTAGATATTTACGATACGCGGATATAGATTTTATAATGTACATTGTACACATTCACAGCTTACCACAAACTTTCAGAATTTGGACAGAAATATTTATTTATTCTATTTGAATTTTAAAGCAGGTATTGTTGTTGTTCAATGTGTTAAAATAGAGACGTTTGGCAAAGGGAGAACCAGGCGAGGTGTGTTGCCTGGGAGGCGGCCGAGCCCCGACTGACGTTGTCGGAGCATTTGTTTATATACTAGCGAGCTTTGAAAACTTCGATAGCGTGATTCAGGTTGGCGTGACGTCACTGAGTGACGCGCGTGCGCCGTCGCCACAGACGTAAGGGCGGGTCCACACTTGCATCATCTTGCTGTATTGTATCGTACCTCCAAACTCTGTTTGTTTCAATCGTTTTTTAACGTTCTTAAAAAGAAAAGGAGGTTCTCAATTCTTTTTGGAGTTTAACTTCTTTAGAATCGATTTTCATATTTAAGACTGGGGTATGAAAATGTATGAGGAGTAAAATCAAACGTTCTCCGTTACGTTATGCGTTATATTTGTAATTCGTAACACAGAATCTACTGATCAGTAACAACGCCATCTAATGGTAATAATCTTGTTACTGATTTGACAATCGCAAACTAGATGGCGTTATAATAATCTTGTAACTATATAGCTACGAAAACTATTTTAAAGTGTCAGATGAATGCGCCCTGAATGTCGCAAAACACTTTGATTTTATCATTTGGTTGATTGAAAAAGAAATATGTTGTGTTATGTTACAGTTATGTTACAGTATTTTATCGATGAGAATATAATAATTTAAATGTAACTCTAATCTATATTTAAACTGCATTGGAATTTTTAAAATATAGCAAAGTTCAATTTACCATATTAATTATAACTGGCTATAATGCTTCCCTTAACTTACTACGAAAAGACAAAACACTACCATAAGCCGGCGGTTTGGTAATTCGCTGGAACCTTGTCTCAATTACAGTTGCGTGACGTCACACGAAACTAATAACTACAGTCAGCAAAATAAATATTTAATTAATAATTTAATAAAGGGACAAATTTTGGGAGTACAAAATAAACGTGTTTTGCCAACGTTTTTAGTGTTATGTATAATTTTGCTCTATCATTAAATAATCATTCTAGTAGTTAATATAATAAAAGTAATATAATTTGAAAATACAGATAATGAATTTGATAAACCAACAAACTTGGTTCAATCTCTGACGTCACTAAGACTAAGGCCAAACGCTTTACCAATTCGCGCGGCTAATTTAATAAATGTACATTACCATACAGTCGCTAGTATAAATTGTAACATGAATATAAATTAGTTAAAAAATGATTAAAATATTTTGCATGAAACCTGTCACAAATCGTCATGTATACATATATAATCAATATACTATAGGACAGTACAGACACATCACATATTATATTAAAATAAGATAAATTCTACTCGTACGTTAACAATTTTTATATCTTGATATACATTTGTACATATAGCGTTAGTTGATTTTAATTTAAAAGCAATTTAAAATATTTTATAAACTTGACACATTGTAATGCTGCGTTACGAATATTGAGTGTTGTGATAATAACGGGTATTGCATCGATGATTTGGATGTCATAGAATGTATGAGAACTTTTTTCCCAGGCCACAGACTTGAAAAAAGACAGACGTCACCTTTTCTTATCGAGAGTGACGCCGCCCGCTTACCATGTGTGTGTGTGCGTAATTTTTAGTGCGGTCCGACCAATCCGACCGACGCGGTACGGCGGTAATGGCGGCGGATTAATAACAGCATGGTGTCAATGTGTGCGTGTGTGATACTTGTACGAATAGAGGAGTTGGTATTATTATGGGTGTTTCACTGAATGGTGTTGACATTCCGTCTGTTCTTTTCTTAAGTCTGTGTCCCAGGTCTATAAAATATCAAACAAATCTCGACACGCCGCCCCTATGTCCTCCACCAAGCGATGTCCTAAGAGGTCCGAACGTCATAGGAGGAGGACGTTGCCAATCGCCATTTCTGGAAGAGGGAGAGTCTCTCCTCCCTTTTCCAGACACTTACATCAGGTGGCTCATCTGCTCGTTTGGCAGCTATTGCCATAAAAAGGACCTTATTTAATTCGTGTAATTTTGGTAATGCTAAAGAGTCTTTATAATGTCATGTAAAATTTATTTCATTTTAACGACTTAGTTCGAGAATCGTTGACAAGGCTCAATATTCGTACCGCAACATAAAATTCGATATGTAAAGGTGATACGCATATTTTACCTCAATTGCGTTACTTATGCAAGATTGTTAGAAATGTTTTGTATATATAATATACTTTTGTTGAGTTAAAGAATTATAAGAATTATAAATTAATCACGAAATGGATTTTTCTTTCTTTTACTTTTATTTAATTGACACGTAAGTAGCAAAGTGCGTGAATAAGTAAGAATTACACTAATAATCAGTGGCGTAACTTACGGCGGGGCAGGCGGGGCAGTGCCCCAGTGATTTTGACCGGAAGGGCCCCCAACTCCAACTGACACTCAAAAGAATTTTTTAAATAAAAAAAAAGATACAAGCAAAAAAAATACCCTCAAAACCATAGACAGACGATTTAAACCCAAATAACCGGGGGAAAGCGAGACCGCAATGAAGTATCATTATATAATTAATATTATTTATATAGTATTTCACTCGCTTACCCCCGGTTATTTGGGTTTAAGTTGCCTTTCAATGCTTTAAACAGTACAGCACCTGCTTTACCTCGGTCATTTGGGTTTGAATCGCCTGTCTATGGTTTTTAGACTAGTGCATTCGCTTTCCCTCGGTCATTTGGATTTAAATCGCCTGTCTATGGTTTGGGCAAAAATTGATATTAATAAATCAAAAATATTTTTAAATTTCCCCGCCATTACGATTCCACAATTTGTTATCTGCATAGCATATTCTACATTATCGATGTTTGCTTTATTACCATTGGAAAATTTATCTTCAGAAATTAAGTTTTCTAAAATTTATGAATTCTGTGATTATAGTTTCTCTTCGTAATCTGTGTTCAAACACTGTGTTCGAATCGGGTAGAAGAAAGTTAAATTAAATTATATTTCCAATAAGTGGAATAAGCAGAATGAAGAAAAGAAATTACGCAAGCGGCTGGGAGAAAAGAGTGACGAAACTAAGGAGACTGGAAGAAAATAAAAACAGTGGGCAACACTTAGTTTCATGGCTCAAAAAAGACAATAAAGAAGGCAATAAAGGTAAGTTTTTCTGAAAGCTGGCTCAGCAATCAGTCAATTTCACATTGTAGCTATTCAACTTCTGTCCAATTGTCTCAGACATATCTGACAAAAACAAACAAAAATACCTAGAAAAATACCTCGTATGTACACTATCTGCTTGCGAATTTACAGTAATTTTCAAAATGTCCAAATCGAATGTTTACTGCACACCAGTACTGCTACACGTTGTAACTATATGCTTCGGTTGTCGATTAATATCATTTTTATTGCAGTCGCCTCTGTGTATTTTTTTTTCTCGCTTAGACTATACCATTCCGAGAAATTCTCAAAATTTTTCAATTTACTTTATTTTGATAAAATTTGCAGTCCGTATACTTCAATATTTGTTTTTGATACTCAAGAATTTTTGCCTTATTTGTATATAATCCCTTTTTCAGACGAACAAGAAAATAAATTAGAAAATGTTGAAGTTTCGAAAGAAAATTTACAATCAGAAGAAATTTGTGATTTCTCTGTAGACTCTTTAGTATATAAAGAAAATAATGATAATATTCATAATGAATATATTGAAAATATCGAGAAAGATAATAATATTAACAACGAGAGTATGGAGAAAAATAATGTTAAGGAAGACGAACCAGATGTTCATGAAGATTGTGATGTGTTCCCTGCAATAATAAATGACCGAGTTACAAAAATGCGACTTGTATTAGCTGGATCAAAACAACCTAAAGGGCCTTTTCCAAAAGATCCTTCACAGCAAGATCGATCATTTTCTCCAGCTTATTATACTGTGAATACTAAATCCGGTTTGAAACTCACGCGATATTGGTTATCTTACTCCAGAAAACTTGACAGTATTTTCTGTCTACCTTGTTGGTTATTTCCTCAACTATGTGTCGACTCAAACTACCAGTCAAATCAGCATCTACCATTTTCCACTACTGGATTTCGAGATTGGAAACACTGTTCAGAACGCATAAAAGTACACGAAATGTCCAAAAGGCACATAGATTCATGTATGGTGTACCAGCAATGGCGTAAGCAAGAGACTGTCGACGAATTGCTAAATAAAAATTCTGAAACTGAGCGAAACTTTTGGCGCAAAATTATTCACAGAATCTTGGACGTCACCTTAACTCTTGTAACTTGTAATCTTCCGTTTCGTGGTGCTGGTGGTTGTGAAAAATTTCAATATAGCAACAAAGGAAACTTCCTTTCCATTATTGAACTTCTTTCTAAGTATGATGACACATTGCAAGATTTAATTTCGCGCCCTCAAAATACCACCAAATACCTCAGTCCTCAGATTCAGAATGAGCTTATTAATTTACTCGCATCGAATGTTGAAAATGTGTTAGTTACCGATCTGCAAAATGCTCCTTTTTTTTCATTTATTCTTGACACCACTCAAGATATTTCGAAAATCGATCAATTAAGTGAAGTTTACAGGTATATCTTCAGTTTATTTAGTACCAATAATGTTTATATTTAGAGATAATACTCTTAAATTTTCTGCAATTTTTCTTAAATTTCTGACTTCGTTCGATTCAACAATTTTTATAAATTGATTTTTTCATTTTGCTGGTTGCAGGTACGTTAAGATCGTTAAGAATGAAGAAGACCAACCAATTGATATCAAAATATGTGAGGTATTTTTGTCTTTTACCGAAGTCGAAGATCAATGTGCTGAAGCTATGACGAATAAAATCATTTCATTATTGACTAAAAAAAATCTAGATTTAAAGAAATGTCGTGGGCAAGGCTATGATGGAGCATCAGTTATGAGTGGGGTTTATAGTGGAGTTCAGCAGCGCATTAAAGAAAAATGCGGAACATGCTTTTTTTGTCCATTGCTCTGCGCATAACTTAGCTTTAGTTGTAAAAGATAGCATTGAAGGAAATGAGCAAGTAAGAACTTTTTTTGAAACTGTTCAAAGTGTGTATGATTTTTTTGGTCACAGTATTGTTCATTGGAGAGATTTGCAGACTTTAAGTAAATCTTTAATCGAGACAAAAGATTCTAACGTTGCTTTGAAAACATTGAACCCGACGCGTTGGGCTGGCAGATATGACGCAGTTTACGCTCTGAAACATAGATTTATCGATGTTTTGAAATGTATTTCCCGCATAATTTTAACATCCAATAAAAATAAAGAAAAGAGCAAAGCAGAAATTTTGAAAAGTAAACTCGAAAATTTTGAATTCGTTCTACTCTTGGTTTTGCAGTGCAAAATATTAGGGATGATTAATTTAGTATCAAAAGCACTTCAATCTGAAAGTGTAGAATTACTTTCAGCACATGAAATGTTACAACAAGTAGTGTTAGAAATTACTGAACTACGACAAAATTTTGAAATCATTAAAAATGAAGCTTCGAGTATCTGTGACCTTTGGGGTATAGAGAAAAAATTTAAACAAAAAAGACTTAGAAAAGTTAAAAAACATTTCGATGAACTATGCCAAGATGAGAGATTGGAGGAACCTGAAGCAAATTTTAAAGCCAACGTATTTAATCCAGTCATGGATACTCTCTTCACGCAAATTAATTCACGTTTTGCAGGAATGAAGGCAGTGCTCGACGTTTACCAAATTATCCAACCTGAATTTCTTGTTACTGCAAGTGAAAATATTATTCATGAAAAAGCTCTCCATTTCGTCAATACGTTTCCAGAAGATATTTCTTCAAATTTCATATCCCAACTTTTGTCGGTTAGATATTTATTTCAGAATAAGCTCCAAAAAATAAAAACTGTAAAGCAATTTGCTGACATGATAATTGTGGACAATTTTTCATTGTCTTCGAGTTATCCTGACGTTTGTACCGCTTGTATGATGTATTTAACATTGCCAGTGACTGTTGCGAAAGCTGAGAGATCATTTTCAAAATTAAAATTAATTAAAAATTATTTAAGAAGTACTATGGCACAAGATAGACTGAATAGTTTGGCGCTCATTTCTATCGAAAATGATGTGGCTCAACAGCTTAATTTCGAAGAAATTATAGAACAGTTTGTAAATTCAAAAGGCTATAAAAGAAAAAACAGATTTATGTAAAATGTATATGTATATATTGTATGTATGTATTGTATGTATATATTGTAATTTGACGAATAAATTACATTTCTAATTTGAAATTTTTTGAGATTTTTTATTTAGAATCCTATTTTTTTTTTTTTAGAAAGGCCCCATTTAGCGCCTCGCCCTAGGGCCCCGTCTCCGAAAGTTACGCCACTGCTAATAATAAGTTAGTGGGCTTACGTCTTGAACTTCACTTATCGTCAATTGGGATTGTGGTGATGTATTATTAATATCTAAAAAGAAATATCTTACCTAAACTGAATTGGTTGATTAACTTCATGAAATTAAAAACATGTAACTCTAAATAAATGATTCTATCGCGTTTTTTGTGCGTAAAATGTTCATTTAGGTTAAATGATCGTTAGTTAGTACATACTTAAGTTATTATATCAACTGTTGCGCACTCCCTCAACACGGAGGACATTAAGCATGTATAAGGTAAGGATCAAACATATAAAACCATTATTATTATGATACAAAAGTATATTAAAAAAATTAAAAGCATTTTTATAAATAAAAAAATTGTTAAAGAATTAATAAATTAACTCCAAGTAAAAACCCAAAAAATAAGTGAAACAGTAAAAAAATAAATATAAAGTAAAAAATTTAAATAAAACATAAAAAAATGTTTCTCTGTTTTTATCTTCTTAAGATTGGTTTCTTAATTTTAAGTTTTGGTTTAACTATTTTCTTTCCTTTATGTACCATCATTCCGGTCTTTCGGAAGCCGATGTCACTAGGGATGGGAATTTCTCCGTATTTGTCAACGCCTGGACCATCCTTTAACCAGAACCGATTATTTGGTCTTGCGCGTATCGATAACTCTGGTTTGTAACAAGCATCGTAGTTGTAGAAATGATAGTCACTGAAACATAAATATAATGAAAACTTTAGTATGAAAAATAGTAGACGAATCCGCCAACTAAGGTAGGTAATATAAATTCTAATCAGTGTGCTTAGTGCGAGTTTTACGTGATATAATGGGCTTGCAACGTATATAAACATGAGTCAGCCACCAAACAACTCATCGTGTTCCGGCTGGGGGCTTAAGAGCCCTTTCTTTTTTTTCTCTTTCTTGGTGTTGCTGATGGGCGACGATAGCCACTTACCATCAGGTGGATCGTCAGCTCGTTTGCCGGCTATTTCCATAAAAAAAATGCGAGTTGGCTAATATTTGTATGGGACCGAAGCAGAGTCATCTAGCGGCAGTGAAAGTAAAAGCTTCGGTCCAATACAAATTATAGCCAACTCGAATTTACGTTGCGAAATGCGAGCCCGTTATGTCACGTAAAACTCGCACTAACCTCAGTTTACTCAGTTATGTCTGAGACCGTGAGCTTCTTTCGCACCATGAACTATGGGATTCCGGAGTTAAAAACTTTCGTCTCATATTTAACTAATTATAACGATTAGCAAATTACAATTAGGTATACAAGTTTTAACATTAAGGCGCTCCTTCACCGGGAGCAATCACTGTAACCCAGTGCCGGATTTATATTTTTTATGAGTGTAGGCCAATTTATTTCCGCCGCCCCATTTACCTTTCTAAAATAATAATTTTCCATTCATAGCAAGGAAGGCACTGAATTAGTTACTAAGAAAGTGCGTAAAAAACAAGAATTAAAATTTTTTACGACACTTTAATAGCAAAATAATCTATAATATATCATCTTCTGAAATCTGCCGCCCCTAGGACGCTGCCGCCCCTAGGCCGCGGCCTATACGGCCTATTGACAAATCCATGACTGCTGTAACCATGTAAAAGTCAGATTCTAGTATTTGTTACGTTATAACTTCAGTTGTAGCGGACTTGATGAGGCATCCAGTTTGCATGTGTAGCTTATATGGCCAGATAGTCATACACTGCCAAGGTTACTGGATACCGCATCAATTCCGCTGCAAACTTGATCATCAATGGCATTAAGCTTTACAGGCGAATACTCTCAGTGAGGGACATTCAAAGTCTGCCACCTAATATCTACTGGCCATTATTTTGCTAATGAAATAAACTATGATTGTAACTGTGGCGAGTCTTGATCTGAACCAATAAATTTAATGCATTTTATATTAAAACAATTTCCGTACTTGACATGAGGAAAGATAAACGGATCCGGTTTCTCACTGATATTAATCCTCTGATACTCGAGCCATCGGCAGCGAAGAAATTTGTTGCTTTCTAATGAATGAGCCTTCAAAAATTTATGGTCCGCAATGGCCTTCTCGTATATCGGTAGGACCCTGTAGTTCCTCGATAAAGAATCTTTTAGTTCTAATAAAAAAATAAAAATATCGAATTAATCTGACGTTTTTATTATGATTTTTGTACTCGTACATGGCATCAGTAGCAGCTAACAGCTGGTGGAGGACATCGGTGCGAGACGGCCGCCATGCGGGATTGCCTTAAGTAGAAAGAAAGCCTCGTCGCCAAGTGCGTGTGGTGGACCCACAAGATTTTCGCGCCAATAGTGGCATTATTCTGTAAATGCATTTGCCTGTTCCCGCCAAAATTATTATATTTTTTAAGAAAGCGCGGCAATCCATTCTTTCACCATTCAATTTCCTATCCTCCCTCTCTTTCTGGCAAGCGTACGTTTATTATGGACTTTTATATAGCGGATTCACTCGTACACCGCCGACTTTGAAAAAACCACAGGAGGGACTTGACGAGGTGGCGCTACGGCCTACGCGCTAGCGCTACAAACTCAGCCCGTTCAGTGGCAAGGTGCACCATGAGCAGCATACGTTGAGACTTGAGATGGTCTCAATCTTAACTCAAGTTTAATGGAGTCGCGTTCTCTCCCAACCCAAGTGAGCAAGTAAGTAGGTAGGTACTTAATTGTACGATAATTCTTCGCCAACAAAAATGACAATATTTTTTAGTTTAAATATACCTTTACTTATGGGCACTTCTAGTTGTTTCTTGTTAATATGGTCACATGCAGGGTATTTTGATTTTACCTCCATTATTTATTTGAATAATGTCAAAAGAAGATGAATAGAAGTTATTAAAAAATACGATGAAAAAAATCTAAAAAATGATTTGTAAAACATGTAAAACGTAGTGATTAATCGGTGATGATTTATGAAAATGCACGTGAACGGTGAAAATGAGACAAAACCACAGAGTGAGTACTCACTACGTTTTAGATAAAATCATGACCATGGTTATATTACATGGATATATCACTGACTTTGTAGAGGTACCTGAAGATTGGTGACGTCATAACGGAATGACCATTTTTGTATTGTGTACACATGTACATATGTATCTATAGTCCCAGGATATATCAGACAATTGTGATTTTATAATGTAATAAAAACATAATATAAATATATCCATGATCATGACATACTTTAATGTGTAAAGAGTACACCTACAATCACGGAACACAGAGACAAGAGGCTACAATACATACAGTGCTACAAGGATCTTTTGGCGCGTGGCGAAAATCGGTACTACTGCCGCCATCTTGCTAAGTGTCACTTTTTGACATCTCATTCAGTGCACCCGTCACTGTGGCCGCGTTCCACTTGACGACCACGGTCGTCATGGTCGCGGCGAATACGTCATAGATGACGTCATTTAATTTCCGGGTGGGTCGAAGTGGTCGAAATGCAGTGCTACCAGATATTATTTATTTATTATTGATATAATTATGTTCAATTATGTAAATAATTTTAATGTATACATTTTTGCTACTATAATTAAATTGATAAATAATTATAAAAACCGCGGTCGTGAGCGTGATCATTGTGAACGTCAAGTGGAATGCAGGGTGTACTTCTACGAGGGCGCCCCCCTGTCAATGTCATCCACGCGCCAAAAGATCCTTGTAGCACTGTAAAGTAACACTTGTGCTTTCAAATAAGGATCATGACACAACACGATCATTCTTACGATGTGATCACGAATTACGAATATTACGAACGATCAATCAAATACCGATAGATTTCAGATATTTTGTACAAATATAAATTAACGTAATAAAAAATTATTTAATAAAATTAAATTTAGCCGTATTGGGGCGGCTTAGAATACTAACCCCAATCCCACGCCCCGGAAGGGAACGCATCAGTGATGCCTTTGGTGTTGCTGATGTTCATGGGCGCCGATAGCCACTTACCATCAGGCGGATCGTCAGCTCGTTTGCCGGCTATTTCCATTAAAAAAAATTTAATAAGGCAGCTTTTGTAAAACAATAAATACTCAAGAAAGTTTGTGATCCAGATGGAGTAATTATATCCATGGTCAGAGCTGACAACAGTGTTGCCAGGTACCACATGGTTACGGATTAACGATTTTTAGTACATTTTACCGTATTTTGACCCACATAAAAAATCTGTTCTTAGTAGGCGAAAATTTCAAATCTTATCTACAATATTTTATAAGAATTTACGGTATTTCACGGAAAAATCTACCGATATCCAGTTTTTAGACCTGGCAACAGTGGCTGACACACAATTTTTTTATTCTTATCTGTGGTAATAATTGTTACAGTGACGTTTAAATGTCATTTTAGCTGTCAAGTCACCAATTTGTAAACGTCATTGTCAAGTTTTTGTTTACGATTTTAATTTTTCCAGCACAGTTTTCCAGATTTTCCTTTTTAATTTGTTACATTGAAATTAGAATTTATGTAACAAATAGTTTTAGGCTGAATAAAGGTAAATTGGTACTATTTTGTGTATTTGCTAAATAAATCTTTATATAAAAAACATATTTCAGTGTCAGAATAGAAACATTAAGATTTTGAAGAAAATTTGAATATTTCGTATTAAAAACTTTATATATCTAGCAGAGAAAGCATATGAGGCACCTGATGGTAAGTAGTCACCATCGCTCAAGGACATCAGCAAGCATCATTGATGGGCCCGCTAAGGATGAAGAGAAAAGAAGGAAAGAACTAGGCTCCATTCATCCTTAAGTTGGACATACATGGTCATGTTGCTATGGTTGGTAAACTTGACTATGGCTCAGGCTATATAGCTATTTCATGCAGACTGGATGCCGCAACAAGTCTCCTGCAAACATGATAAGTAAACTGGATCATGCATAGCCAACTTTAGCATCATGGCATGTCATCAGGCTTTGTAGGTCCAATGCTGGAGCAGATTCCTGCTATCTTCTTCACCTGCTGGGGGTGTCCTGTGCTGCTTGTACCAAGAACTAGCTTAGTTGTGATGTAATCGTTTATCATTAGTATAACCCGCGTCATTAAACAAATCTAAAATGGCGGAAATTATCATTCCACTTCACTCGCACGTTATTCCTGTTTTTAGCGTGCGAGTGAGGGGGAATGATAATTTCCGCCGTTTTAGATTCGTTTATTTGATGGCGCGGCTTATATAATAGTGATTCACATAAAGTTTATAAGATGAATTATCTTCATAAATGGCTTGCTGCATGGTTCTCCTTCATATTAATTAATTTTGTTCCTTTTCCAGTTTTAAATATGATTGATGGTGATTCCTACAGTTGTATAATAATAGAGATAGAGAGATTAGAAGAAGATCATTCAGGTAATGATATTATTTATTTATTTAATCTTTATTGACCACAATACAAGATTAAGGTACAAATGGCGAGCTTAATGCTTTATTATTAATGTTAGTCAGTGATATTTTTTTTTGTAATAAATATATCAATGTATTTTTATTTTTAAAAGATGTGCTGAGGAGTTTCTTTACGGCTTTTCTTCTCCTCCACGACAAAGCACCTTTCGGAAAAGCTGGTAGATTAAAAAAAATACATGCGTAAATAAATTATTTTGAATTTAAAGTTTTACTTTTATTTTAGAACTCTGTAAGATGCACTGAGTAGATGATATTGATACAAAAATTGATTTTGTCAGGGAAGGTTATTTTTCGATCTGGTAACTGGTGCTTCAGGAGCGGCGGGATTTGGAGGTTTTGTTTGGGAGGGGGGGATTGAAACAGGCTGAAGAAATTAATGTACCTTATATAAAATTTTGTCCTGTTGTGAATGTATACTCCCTTTTTTATGATGAGTCTTATAATCCATTTTTTTATGTATCTCTTTTAGTTTTACTTCACATTTAGTTGTTGACTGTCGGATAATTTTTTAGCTATTCATTTAAAATACTTTGAACAGCTTAAAACTTTACAGCTCATGAAAATCCAAACCCTAACGTTGAAGATGTAACAGAACAAGAGTCATATCCATGTATAGAGCTGATCAACTCCTCAGATGAAGAAGGACCTGAGACTGGTATTAATGCATTTTTTTTACTTAGGCCTTAGTTTTTCTGGTCATTGCTGGTGAAAAAATTTCTCGATCCAAAGTTTAACATCAAAATTCCATAATTACCACCATACTGTTGATCGTTTAAAAGTAGAGAATTTATTATCATTATTGTCCTATGTGGTCACTCAAAGACCATTATTTGAAATGTCTTGGAGAAAATTCCACTATTTCATAACAATAGATGTTTGTTAAGTGTTTAAGTATGTCTTTGCTTTTCTTTTTGTCAAAGGGAAATCAAATGGAGGGAAACGGGTTTGGCGCGAATCTGACAAACAGGAGTGGTTGAAAATATATAAGGAGTACATGCAGGAGCGATTGAAAAAACTGCCACAACCATTAGACTTCGGAGGAATACTTGGAAAGGATATTATAGTTGGGAGGGATGGGTTTAGAACAGCTGGTAATCATCTTTATTGTCACTTAGTTATTTAGTAATTGAGATACAAATCTGTCTGGCTTTAATCCATTCTTTGGTCCACCACTGAGCACGGGTCTCTCCTCTTGACCTGGCCTGGAGCATATTCCACCACAATGCTTCAGTGCGGATTGGTTAGTGGCCAATACAAATGCCACCTGAGGGCCTCCGACATGGCTTATCGACTGTTATCTTACTATAACCGCTTTCCGTGCCCTCCGAAGCAAGGAAGAGCTGTTTAATGATGAAGTAACTGACTCCATCCGTGAATGAACGAATGAGATCTTTACATACGTCACGTATTTCTGTGCCAGGTAGAACTCGGAGAAAATTGAAGCAACGCCATTTAAAAGATAACACAAGGATTGACTTGAAATCCGATGTATCAAAACGTGCAAAACCTGTTAAAGGCATGAAGCGGTATACAGAAATTCGTAAAGTTTTGACTGGAAGTTCCAAACATGAAAGCAATAAGCATTTAGCATGGTGTCATCCAGAGACAACTAAAGAACACATAGCTTCAGGTTGTCTAGAAGGACAGAGAATTGAGAGCGACATGACAGTAGATCTTCTGAATGAAAGAATCGTAGAAGAACTGAGAGATAATTGTGAAAAAATGGAAAAGAGTTTAAAAGAAGATGTTTTAGTGAGGGACTTAGGTAAGTTTTTAAAAAAAAGTCATCACATCACATATCTGATTTTTTCAAAAATTGGACGAGAATTAGGCATGCATATGCCGCTAGGTGACCAAGTAACGGTAAAATAAAATAAACGAATTTATTTAACCTTGTTGTACTTTCACATAAAGCAAAGCAACAACCCATAATTGTCCCACTGCTGGGCTCAGGGTCTCCTGTCACAATGTGAGGGCCATAGTTTACCAAGTGCAGATTGCTAGACTTCACACACCTTTGAGAACTTAATGGAGAACTCTCCAGAGTGCAGGTTTCTTCACAATGTTTTCCTTCACCCAAGCAAGTGATAATTAATTAACTTTTAATACGGACATAATTAAAACTTAGAGGTTCGTGCCAGGATTTGAACTTGGATCCCCGGGAGACCAACGTTCTAATCGCTAGGCTATCACTGCTTTTTACTTTCACATACTTTTAATAAAATAATTAAGTGGCTATAAATAAATATATACAAAATATTGTACTAAATATTGGAGTGTGAATGATGGTTCCTACTATTCCTAATTTCTACTTGAACTTGTGAGAAGAAAAAGAATATGCTCCTTACAAACGTATTATAAACTTATGTTACAGATACAAACTGTAAAGATGATGGAAACGCAAATGTTGAAGAATATGAAGACGTTGAGTATTTAATTGAAGATTTCAGTAGTGATGGTAAGGATTGAATATGTTTTAATTTATGGTTAAATTAAGTTTAATTTAACAGTCCAATTTGGGGCTTATTAAACAATATACTTCTGTCAATATGATCTGTCTAGAATGTCTTTGTTATGTCATGATTTAGTATATTTTTTTAGTATATTAATGAAGTTAAAATATATTTGTTTTAATTATATTGATAAAAAGTTCAGTAAGGACTAAGTCACGATATATATATTTATATGAAACAATATATATTTTTTATTAACATATGTAAATTCATTAAATTACGTAACTTTGCAATGTGGGGTTTCACAAGGAACGGTTTTGGGGTTTTGTTTCCATTATTATTTCCATTCCACACTATCGTCCTTCAAGACACAAATAATCAAGGCATGATTTTTGTCATCAGGTCTAAATAAAACAACTTCAAAGACAGTGAAACTTGAAAATTTGAGGTACAATTCTTTGAAAATTCTCAAATATTCCAACATATGTCTGTTCAAATTGACAAAACATTACTTTGTGTGTTTTGAATGCCAAGAATGGTTTAAAGATATGAAAACGCTGCGAAACCACGCTAACAATAGTCATACTTACAACCAGATAAGACGGAAGATGGTTAAAGGGAAGGACACGTTTTACAAAGCTGATATCACCGATTTGGAATGTAAAATATGCTCCGTTGTGCTAAATAATTTGAGAGAACTAATAGATCATTTAGGACATCACAATGTAAGACTCAAACGAGGCGGATCGTCTTTGATACCGTACAAGTTATGCACTGAATTACTTACTTGCCAGCTGTGTGAAGAGGTATTTGGGAGTAGGAATCAACTGCAAAAACACATGGATAGACACTTAAATTACTCGGGTTTTTCTAATTCCAGATCATTTAGGAAAACCTATCATACATACAGTGGACATGAAACTAGTACTACCCTCAAAAGTTTTAAACATAGACCTAAGTTGAAAAGGCCTAAAGTAAGGCACAATGAAGATAGATTCAAGTGTAATCAGTGTCCACTGAAGTTTAGATATGATTATAAAAGGCTGCAACATATGATCGAGGAACATAAAAACGATAGTAAGTTGTTTCAATGTGAATTCTGCCCCAAAATCTTCATGACGGTACATTGGTTGACGAAGCACATGAATTGTGTGCATCAGAGAGAATTATATAGTTAATGTGATTTGAAATGAAATAAATGTTGAATTGTTTGACTGTTTTTTAATTTTAACCTGAAAAAAAATTGGTTGTCTGTAAAGTCGGTTTACGGACAATGGTTTTACGTGATAACGTCTATTTCGTAGAAGAATAAATGATTTTATATAGAATAAATGATACACACATAAACTTACGCCTTTTTCCCATATAATAGCTTATAATATCCCGCGTATCTAGCTAGATTATAATATTAAATTTCATACTAACTATACGATTTTAAACATATTTGAGTTGAAAATTTGGTTTAAATCGTTTTAAATATCAGGAGCTGCGCGACATCTGTGATTTTCTTGACTACAACTCAAGTCCGAGTCGATGTACTGTGTAAAGTTCTTTCAAGTAGTTCATACCTATAAACAGAGATGACGCTATTGTAGATTTTCGTTTTCATATAATAATAATACGTACGAGCTACGAGAAATCATTTCTTTTCAAAAGATTGTAAAATAAAATAAAAATGAAATGAAATACCACGTTTTCGAGAATGCCTTCCAAGCGGACCGATTACGCTTGAGTGGGAGAGAGACGGCCGGTCTAGCGTGCCTCTCTCTCTAATGCTGCGCGCGCTTCCGTGACGTTACTCCGGCCGTTACTCGGTTTTCGTGAATGCCTCTCAGGCTCATCGTCTTTATAAACGTTATCACGTTAAAATTTTACCCGTTATCCGCCAGTCATAAGTGTACCAAATGTTCGGGGCAAATCAGAATATATTGGCCTATCAAACTCCTAATACTTCCTGGCCTTCCTCTTAGTACACACATGATCCCATAATCCCACTCGCGGATTATACGTGAAAGGTTAAATACGCATAATGTCAAAATCTGTAATACTAAATTGTCAGACTCGTAAATTGCAAATAATTTTACACATCTTTGACAATTCTTTAACAATTTGTTTAGATTTTGATAGTTAGACATGCTTATTTAACTTCGCGTTTAATCTGCACTAACTACCCATAGACATGATAATGCATAAAGCAGCCTTCGACACAGAGGTTGACGTCGCACTCCAGACATTTCTACACCGTCCTGATGCAGAGCTGGCGCTGGGAGCAGAGCTTCTCTGAACCCTGTCCTCACAGAGAAATGGCGGTGATCCACGCGCGGCCTAGTCTGGGACTTTGGTCAAGTAGTTTGAACTGTAAAACAACTGATGGTAGGTCGATATCATCTCTCTTGGATCACTGAAAAATTGGAGCAACGATAATGTTAACTAGGTCTTATATAATCTTAAATTAAAAGGAGAATGCCCATTTAGTATGGAGAAATGTACTGACTGTAACATTTTTGTGTCTTGATAAAAATACCTTTATTTGATTATGTTATCTTAATAAATTACACATACTAACTTTAGTCAATGTTAATAGTAGGAAATACGAGATTTTCAACAAAATTAGTTTGTATTTAGGTTATAGTAAACTCACAGTAATATGGACTCTATGCAGGCGTATTAAAGTCGATTGCGTATGTAATGTCGATCCTTTAAGTTTCAAATTCATTTGACAGTCCCCAAACACCATGTAGTTTGTATTATAATCACAGAACACTTACTCCTGGCTGATTATAATAATTTTCTATAAAAAAATAATTCATTTGACAGTCCCCTTACGTCATCTATTGTTGTATCATAATTATAATCGAATCAATGCAACCTATTGGCCCGAAGGATCTTAAAAGATTCCTGATTGGCCCTTATCCAAACATAAATGGCCCAATGGTTTTCTTTTGTAAAACGGAAGTAAAGTTACTTATTAATTTCAGAAAATTATTCCCAATAAGGATTTTTTACGAAATACTTGAAATATTCTAATCACATTTTTTGTCCAAAAATCATTGTGATACAATTATTTTTTTTAAAGTACTGGCTATGGGCCTCAGATTAAAGAAATAAAAGGCAGATATAACTTTCGCAAATAAATGCAACGAATGACGTGAAGCCGCTTTTTCACTATGTGTGCATGACAACCATATTGACATCTAGCAGTTGGTATCGTAGAGACACATACTTCTTTGTGTGTGTAAGTTGCCACATTGAAAACAAAAATACTCAATCTCCCGCAATTTAGTAAATATTTTTTGCCATATTTTCGACTTCAAATATTATGCACAATTAAATTGGCAAATTATTTATTATTATATCACTAGTTATCAAAAAGTATAGATATTAAATATGTCAAATGTTCTTTTAATATACAGTACTTAATATGTTGAATTGTTTTAATTTATGGTTTTTTCTCTTTTGGGTAGTTATTTTTCATTGAAAAATATCAAAATTTTAATACATTTATTATAAAAAAAATACATGAAATATATATAATATACGTCATCTTCATTGAATTGCAATGAATAAACAAAGCAAAATTTGGATGGCCAATCATTATCTTGCCTACTTTGAGGAATAATAAAATCCCATTTATATAATAGCATTTGTCGGCAATCTGCAAAATAAAATAATTTATTGAGTAGGCTAAACAGGAACTAAAATAGAATACAATATTTTCTTTCAATCGTGCATTTTATCGTAGGCAAACGTGATATTTTCAATCAACCAGGTTTACCTATGTTAAAATCCTTATTTTATCCTTCTAATTCTTTGTACAATCTATCTTATGTTTGTAATAACCCAGCGACTGGTATTTATGCATTGGCTGCATTTCCTCATTTTCAGATTTAAATAAATACAACTATTTACTTTTAAAATATTTTTTTTTGTTATAAATTTATAATCGATCAGTGTTCAAATAACCCATGCATATTTCCCCTAATTTAGGGTAATCGATTTTCATATAAAGCTGGTATAACATTGAATAATTGTCGAGGTTTTGTGTTCCGAGCGCACCTCAAAAATATTATTATAAATAAATAATAAAATAATGAACAGTTACCTGTGAAAAGATATCTAATCTTCTTTTGCTTGATTTTGGGAACAACTTTAGCAGTGTTTAAAATTGCAAGACGGCATTTTATCTGAGAAAATTATTTAATAAATTTTGACAATTGTGACATGAAAGCTATTTGACGCTTTCTTTAGTACTGAATCGGGTTTGTATTTGCTTTTTTAGTTTGTATTTGCTTTGGTAGCTTCACATTTTAGTTGGATGAATATATCTGCCTTTTATTTCTTTAATCTGAGCTATGGGCATTCTCCTTTAAAAACCCCCAACAGTTTGATTTAAAATAAATAAACGCTAACACACTCCTACCCCCGCAGTAGGTTATTTATTACTTGTGTTGAGGGTGGCATGTGGACGACACGTCGCACCCTCAGTGGAAAAATATAAGTAGGTACTCTGTGTGGAAAAAAGGCATAAGTTGAAAGTTACAATTTTACACGAGAGCAAAAAAACTTAAAATATCAGTGAGTAGTCAAAGGAATTTACGATTTCTTGCACAAATCCGTCAAAATTAATAATAAAAATTTGAAAAAAATTAAGCATAGGTATGCCAGCTTTTTTCCGTCTTTCCAATCATATTAATAACTAAAATTCTACGTAAGACGACATGTAACACCACAATAACACCCATGACCCGAGTACATATATTTACCTGTCACATATCATACATATAGCACATATATACACCTGTCACATATATAGGCTATATTTACACTAAATATAGCAAAGAACACTGATTAACTCACCTTTCATACAAAAAAAAAACTAGATCAAAACTGTAGTTTCGGAGCTACGATGTCACACACAGACATACAGATACACAGACACGTCAAACTTATAACGTTAGTATATTATATTTTATAGTTCATTGGTCGGGGGTTAAAAAGGTCTTCTATGAAGTCGCTGTCAAATATTAAGTAAAAAAACGTGATCTCCTGCTGCTTCACTCATCTATACAATGATATTATATATTAAAAAGAGGCAGATATGTCATAAGCGCGCGCGTTGTGTGACTCAAAAAGTTCTCAATTGGGAACTCATATTCAGGTGAAGAAAGAAATAGCGATGTAGTTTTGACGTGAGAGCGATAAAGACGTGCGATGAAGCAATAAAGCGTGCTTTGCGGACATCGGAATAGATTTTTCGGTTGATTTGTAAGGGCATAACGTATCTATATTTATTTAAACATCATTGCATCTATATCTCAGCTGATTATTGATGGATTTCAATTTTTTTTGTGGTGATTCATTATTTCTAATCTTTATTTTAATTTAAATATCATGAAACTTCTCCAGTAGGTGCACCACAGCAAATAAAAAATAAAGTTGAATAGGGTAGGGCACGGTACGTACGATAGGCAAGCTAAGTTAAAATGAATAAATAAATACATAACGCTTCACACTCATAGCCCCACACTAGGATTCCCTGTGTCGTGGGTGCCATGGACAACACACAAGACAAGGACATTCACACCCAGACCGAGAACAGAAATTCAAACTCATCATTTAAGTTTTCGCCTCGCTGGGAATCGAACCCAGGACCCTTGGCGCGGCAATCCGGCATGGTAACCATTGCGCCACGCGGGTCGTCAATAAAAACAGTATTGCATAATTATTATAATAAGTAGGTATGACATACTTAGTAAGTGGAATATTCACTTAGGTAAGACTAAAACGGATTTAAAATTAAACACATTAGACTTGGATGTTTTTATTGAATAACATGCGTTCTCTTCATGTGACGTCGTAACGAGTCTTTTGTAGCAAACAGATTATTGCATAGAGAACAACAAAATTTTTTCTCCCCTGTATGAGTTACTTTATGCCGTGAGACATCAGATTTCGTGTAAAAAACTTTCCGACACACGTCACACTCATGTATTTTCTCCTTCATGTGTACATTTCGAATATGGTTATTGCTCAGACTTTTCGTAATAAATGATTTCTCGCAAAAGCCACACTTGTGTTCAGGTTTTTTCAATCCATGTTTTTCTACCAAATGTTGTACTCTGAAGTTTTCTTGAAAGAATCTTTCTTGGCAGTACGGACATGGAAACCTTAACTTTCTTTCAAATTTGACATTATGTACCGTTATATCGTGCTGTTTCTTTTCGATTCTATTTTTAAATATTACATCACATTCTTTACATTGAATAGGCCTATGTGATCTCGTTTTGTGTAAGTTTAAAAACACCAAGTTAGGAAAACCAGCGCCACAAATATGGCAGACTTGTTTTTGATAATGTTTGTTCATATGTATGTTCAATGAACGAAATACCGTAAAATTTTCTAAACAAATTTGACATTCGAGAGTGGCGCTCTCAATTTTGAACGGAACTAGTAGATCTTCATCGATTCCGAAGTCGATTTTATGTTCCTTGGTGAGATGATTTCGGAGCGAAGATATGTTTTCCAGTTTTGTGTCGCAAATTTTGCAGAAAATTATTGAAATTTCTACTTTGATGAGCCGGTTTTGCTGCGAAATTATCTTTTTCTCAATACTTTGTAACGTGTGCTTGCTCATTGTATGCTCTCTAAGCATGTGCATATCGGAGAACGGTTCCATGCAACAGAAACATCTATATCTGCTTTTATTCCATTGGAAAACACATATTGTGGAATTAGCTAAGAGTTTAAGCGAGTTTTCTCTCAATATAGGACCGCTACCACGTCTCTCAGTAATTTTTAACCAGTCCTTTTTATGTTGCGATTCATCTGAAAAATAAAGTCATTTTATAAATGAAGGAGGAAAGATAACAAAATCATAATTTTATTTTTATAAGGTCAATTGATATTTCACAAATCAGTAGGTTACCTACGTTGATAGGTAGGTACATAAGCATGCGTCTATTAACATTATGTTACATACATACATAAATATGAACTCAAATATTTCACAGTGGATCATTACTTTTAAAAGAATGATGGTAACTACAGCAGGGATGTTCAGAAGGACCTTAACATGGTCGGAGTTACTTAAAAATCTTCGATAGCGTGATTCAAGTTAGCGTGTCGTTAAATATATCGCGACGAATGATAGGTACATACCCATGGACATAGTATACATATCTACTGTAACTTATCACTTATAACAGAAGGATTCTTGATAATTAATATGAAAGGTTTGAATGTACGGCGTACATAACTCGTACATCCAATATAATGGTGAGTGCAGAAGGAGCGTGGCCGCCGTGTGTCCGCGCGAGGTTCAAGATTAAAACACGTGATCGAGCTGCGAGCTATGTTTATTGCGCTGATTTGAGTTTTTTTATGGAAATAGCTGACAAACAAGCTGACGATCCACCTGATGGTAAGTGGCTATCGTCGCCCATGGACATGGACACAAGAAAGAAAGTACTGGCTCTCAAGCCCCCAGCCGGAACACGACGAATCGTTTGGCGGCTGACTCATGCTCAATGGTAGATATCCAGGTGAACCCCATCGAGAAATAATGACGAGAATAATAACGAGGTACCCTGAAAAAAAATGTTTCTCAATATTTCATTCTACGATTCTGGAGTTTTAATAAATATGTACATCCATGGCAAATTACAGCTTTCTAGGACTAAGAAGGGTCTCCGCGGCGCCGCGCGGCGCTTTGCTTCGAACAGACGGATAAATGGATAGACGGATGGACGGACATGACGAAAATATAAGGGTTACCAGTTTACTTCGGAGCCCTAAAAATGACAAACACCAATTTAATTTTGAACTGAATAAATATAATAATATTGCGACATTAAATAAATAACCTAATTACAGAACTTTCTGGTATGCCCTAAGACATGTTGCTTTAATTTCGACTCTATACTGAAGCATTTCGAGCAAAATTCACATTTATATTTCTGCGTGTGCTCTCGGGTAAAATGTTCAGTTAATAAGCGCTTCATTCCAAATTGAATTTTACAAATTTGGCACTGGAAACACTTCAAAATGCCGTGTGCTTCTTCCAAATGCCGTATCTTATTGTAATAATACTTAAAAGTCATTGGGCACTCTGGACATATGTTCTTCATTGGGCGTCTTGTATGTACTCTCCGTATGTGATATAACAACTGTCCCTTCTTATAAAATATTTCATCGCAAATTTTACATTTAAAACTGCCCGTAAGATGCTTCTCTCTGTGTCGTATTAACAAACGTTGTTCCAAAAACGCTTCACCGCAATCTTCACACACGACTGTTGGAAAATGACTGTTCATGTGATATTTTAATGACTTGAATTCCTGAAACACAGAATCGCAAGTATGGCAATTGAATTTTCCGTCTGTGACCCGCATATTAAATTCGATCATTCCGTTGTTCCCGGGGAAGAATTCTTCTCCGTGCTTGATTTTTAAATGTTCTTTAATGGCGGCCAAGTTCGGATACTCGGCGTTGCATCGACGACATTTGAGTCTCGATATATCGACTTGAATAACTCGTTTCCCGATGTTAATGTATTTTTCCAGCAGCAATTTCCTACTCGGTATTTCATGGTCCGACGTGTGTTCAAATAAATCTTGCGGTTCTAAGAAATATTCGGAACAGTAGAAGCATCTGTAACTATATCCTCTGAATATAAATGGGCTCACAGTAGTAGTTTGGATAAACGTAGCAGCATTTTCTCTCTCCTGTTTCGTTAGCGACCAGATGCTAGTCTTCGAAGAATCAATTCCTGTCGAACAAAAATTATTCTTCAGAAATTAAAACACTTCAATTAATAATATGCAAATAATATGCACTAGCGGACATAAAAACTGCATCAAACTAAGATATCAATATTAAATCATCGCATCGACGACCCGTGTCGCGCAATGGTTACCATGCTGGATCACCGCTCCAAGGGTACTGGGTTCGATTCCCAGTGAGGCGAAAGTTTGAATGATGAGTTTGAATTTCTGTTCTCGGTCTGGATGTGAGAAAAAAAAAACATGTCTTGTGTGTTGTCCATGGCACCCACGACAGAGGGAATCCTAGTGTGGGGCTATGAGTGTGAAGCATTATTAATATTATTAATTATATTATAGAAATGTACCTGGTCTATATGTTGTTGTGATTACATGGACAGATACTTACGATTTTAAATTGGTGCTTTTTGGAGTTTAATTCCTTAAGAATCGATTTTCATATTTAAGGCTGCGGTATGAAAATTTATAAGGAGAAAAATCAAATTTTCTCCTTTACGTATGTAATTTATGTATGTAGTTATGTATTTAATTTGTAACACAGAATCTATTATTGCGTGCAAATAAAAACGTCACTTTAAATTAAATAAATAATAATAATACGAATAAATGTATCGAGCATGTTTTCAGTAATATAAAAATGCGTTCATTTACCCTCATTAGATTAGTAAATCTATATATTTTATAATCGTTCGCAACACAGAACATCTAATAATTAGTTAGAAGGGGCATAGCACGTAATTTGTATGGGAACCGCTGTCGCCGTTTCAATAAACACTACTAACGAAAATGAACAAATACACACGAGGATTGTTATGTGTGCATGAAGTAGGCGTGACTCTGTAGCTAGGGATTGATTGTCGATAAATTTTTATCGGTATTTATTTTCGCAAGGTATACTTATTCATTATATACTTTTATACTTTTTGATTGAAATTACTTACTCCGTCGACAGACTCATATTTCATCATGGCCTCCGAAACAAAGTATTTTCCAATTACCGCACATGAAGGCATTTTTACGTAATTAAGTCGCAGTATTTTGCAGTACTTTTCTCCGTTGGAGTTTGCGAGTCACTAAACAGCGCAATCGCGTGTTTTTGTGCGATGTGCGCATTTGATCACAGTATTGGCGCGCCTACCTTGCCCACAATTCCTTTCTAACTAATTATTAGATGTTCTGTGGTTCGCAAGGAGTAAACTCCAGTCGTGCGTCGGATCTGACACATAAATATTTTTCTTTTTGAAAATGTATGTAATGTAGTATAGGAAGTAATGGTCTAAAGAAGGCAAACTTTACTTTGTTTCCGCACCTGATAATTTTTTTATGGAAATAGCCTTTAGCACGAGGTTTGAAAATATTCGTAGCGTCACTGTATCGTCATCGATGCGGATGACTTATGCGGCCGCATTACTTTTGTTTTACATCAATAACATACTTAATTAATATGTCATCCGCATCGGGTTCTCATATATCTTCTACAAATAGGTACGGCGCGTTCGGCGCGTACGGTGCGGATATGTGCGTTCACCATTACGCAGTGTTACGGAGGCCATACACGGTCATGTGTACTTGATCAAGCGTCAAGCGGACTTGACGCGGCATCCAGTATACTTGATCGTGTATGGCCACGGTAAGCTATCTGGCCATATAGTTTTCTCATGCACACTGGATGGCGCGTCAAGTCAAATTGCGGACTTGATCGTGTACCTATGGCATCCATTACCTACGTGGCGATACGAAAGTTTTGACGAAAGTATTCGTGCTGCCGATTTTAATACCATTTATGGTCGTAGCGCACATATCAACTCGGAAAGGGATCGGCACCGGATCGCCTCGCCGTCAACCTAACGTAAGCTCGGCTACGGCTAGGCGACGCCGCGCTTACGGCTCGCCGGCCGCTGGTTGATGGAATGAATGACAGCAGTTCGCCGACGCGGCGCGGGGCGTGCACGAGGAAACGGAAAGTCGACGGATAGCGTACGGTGAGACGTAAGCGCGGGTACGGCAAGTCGTCCACGCACCGTACCGCGGTTCGTGAGCTTGTCTCGAGGCGAGGTGATTACGTTACGGATCCGATATGTGTGCTTTACAGTAGGGAGTTTCATACAAAGAATACTGACATGCAAGAGTTGATACGTTTACGAGTTGATATGTGTACTATGACCATTATGCACGATAGGGGCGCTATTGCAAAATGCCATACAAATTGCTTACGTCAACGATACGAATGATTTTTCACAAATATTCGTGTCACGTTGGTGGTTGGTTGGTTGGTGTTGGTGTTGACCAACACACGGTAAGTGGTTATCGTCGCCCATGAACATCAGCAACACCAAAGGCATTACTGATGCGTCGCTGGCCAAGAAAGAGAGAAGAAAAAAAAAGAAAGAGCTGGTTCTCAAGCCCTCAGCCGGAACACGACGTGTCGTTTGACGGCTGACTCATGCTCAAGGCAAACCTATCCAGGCAAACCCCATGGAAAAATAATAATAGTAATAATTGTATTAATTAGCAATAAAATCAATATTACCAATATAATTCCTCAGAGGGGCCCTACTTAGTCGCCTCTTACGACACCCATCCGGCGTGGGATCGGGGTTAGTATTCTAAGCCGCCCCAATACGGCAAATTTTTTTAAGTAATCTATCTCAGAAAACAAATAGGTACGGAGTTATAGCATAACAATTTTTTCAAACTACCATAAACTAAACAAGAACTACATGTCTAAATAATATTACGATATTAATGAAATAAAATATTTGTCATAAAATAATTTATTCACTATAAAATAATTATTTTGTACATAATACTGATCATTTATTCATAATTAAAACAAATTACATAAGATTTGATACGACTAGCAGTTGCAAATTGTTGTAAAATAATATAATCAAAACACCTGTTCTAAGGTGTGGACATTTAAATGCAAATTACTTACAAAAGTTTTTCAAGAAATGACAATAAATGCACTAACCCACAGAGCAACCTAAAATTTCGTTCAAATGTTCGAACCGAAATTTTTGACAATGGCCTTGAACTGCCATTGTGGATGCCACTGCTTTATGTGTCTGTTGTAATCATTGCGATTGTGGAACCCGTGGCCACATTCTGAGCAGCTGAACTTCCACACAGTCGTGCCGTGCACGCGCATGTGCTGCCTCAACGTCCTCTCATGCATATATGCCTTCTGACATATCGAGCAGTAAAAGTTTCTCTCCCCCGTGTGACCTCTCATGTGCATTTTCAACAAGGATTGTGTGCCGAAACATTTTCCACAAACTTCACACTGAATCTTTTGAGTATGCTGCTTAGTCGTATGCTCAGTTAAGGCTCTTCTAGTAGGAAATACGGTTTTGCAGACTGAGCATTCAAACGTAAACGTTATTCCGTGAACCTCCTTCAAATGCGTCATTTTCCGATAGTGTTCCGAGAATCTTTCCAGGCAACGCGGACACTTCAGCGGTTTTACCTTTTTCGCATTCGTCACTTCATGCTTCTTGAACAAATGATATCTCAACTTCAGTTTCGTAGGGAATACTTCATGACACTTCTCGCATTTGTGCACTCCATTTTGATGGACTATCCTATGGTTGATAAGACGTTGATGCGACATAAATCCTAAGCCACAAGTTTCACAAACTACACTGGAATGCACATTCATATGACGATTTAGTAAGAAAAACGAGTTGAACGTCTTCGCACACTTATGACAAGACAAAAGACCATTGCTCGTACTGAGATCGTAAGCCATTAAACCGTTTCCTGCCGAATTAAACTCCTTTTTGTGGGCTGCTGTCAAATGTTTACGGATTTCATCCAAGTCAGAGTATTTCTGCTCACAAATTTTGCACTTCAAGCCTGATATGTCTACTTTTATTACACGTTTTCCTTTCCTTAGATGTTGTTTAAGTAAAAAAGGTCTCTCCGGTGCAGAATGCAGGTTTGTGTGGTTCAGAACTGACTGCACTTCAGGAAATAATTCATTACAATAGAAGCATTTGAAATTGGCTTGTTGATAAAAGAATGGTTTGACGGTAGTATATTCTAGGAATGTGGCAGCGTTTTGTCTTTCCGATATAGTCATTTGCCATAAGCTGCTTCGGGGTCCTGGTTGCAGCGTGGCTGGGATTCCTGGGGAAGATAAAATTGTGACGTTTAATTCTTGATCTTCTTTTGTCTTCTATATCGATTTGGAGAATAACTGCGACTAATTTTACACGTGAACAACATAAACTACGTTCCTGATTCTCAGGTACATTCATCCTTTTCAATAAATTCATTCCTTTAAAAATAAGTGCTAAGGAGTTTCTTTTGCAATTTTTTTTTCTTCAATAATTTTCCAGTTTCCGAAATAAAGTAGACAGTAAAAACGATGTACTAAAAATGTTTTATACAAAATTATTATATGAATAAAAAATTGAAATCTAGAATTAATATGTAAAAATAAAACCTTTGTGTTCCTGTGTTAAGAACATACAGTTATAGTTTACATCAAGTATGCAGAAAGCTAAATATTGGGTAATTTATAATGGGTAACCCAACGTATAATACAAAAAAAAATATTAAAGAAAATATAACATTCATTGAGTGTAAAGTATCTCTTTGACTTTATGATTTACGGTCAAATTTCGATTGGGAGTTTTAATTTTTATTCAAAATGACAATAGTCTAGAATTTTATTATGCAACTTTCACAACATAATCAAGTATAAGTTCACACACACGCACGAACACAGACAGAGATCATTATTAAACTACAAATACATATTTTTTTACAGAATTCAACAAGGAATCTTCTACTAATTGTGACGATATAATTCTACTAACGTCATTCGAGTCCAGTTTACGTAGCATATATTTCAATTCAATGCAAAATTAAAGAAGCACTTTTGGTGCCACTCTCTCACGTGTTTGTTAAATTCATTTCTGTTTTGGAAATTACTCCCACATTCATTACACATGTGCCTTTTGCATTCTTCCGTTGATATGTGAACTCGCATATGCTGCTTCAAGCTCTTTTGGTGTCTGTAAGACTTCTGACAGAGACGACATACAAAGTTTCTTTCTCCTGTGTGAGAAACCATATGCTTTTTCAAAGTGGAAATACAGCTGAAGCTTTTCTTGCAAACACCACATTGTGTCTTTTGCGTGTGGAACTTATTCGTGTGCATCGTCAAGGCTCTTCTACTGGGGAAAGTTGATCGGCAAACGTCACATTCGAATGTAAAAGTTATTCCGTGTACATCTTTTAAATGCTTTAATTTTCTAAAATGCTCTGTAAATCTTTCAGAACAATGCGGACAACGCAGCATTCTCATGTTTGTTGCCCCTTCGTGAGCTTTTTCTACGTGGTACTTGAGGTTTGAGTTAGTTGTATAGACCTTTTCACATTTGTTGCAAGGATAACCTCCTGGAAGATGAATTTCTTTATGCTGTAGTAGCCGCTGATGGCTCATGAATCCCGCACCGCAAGTTTCGCACACAGCGTTGCTGAAATGAACGTTCATGTGCCTATTAAGGAGGATGAATGTTTGGAAGATTTTGTCACAAATATGGCACGAAAATTGACCATTTTTTGAAGCTAAATTATACGCAACTATGCCGTTTCCGGAGGCTGTAAATGGTTTGTCGTGTGCATCCGTCAAATGTTTGCGAATGATATCAATATCAGAGAAATTTTGGTGACAAATCTTGCATTTAAGATCTGATATATCAACCTTCACTGTTCTTTTTCCTTTGGGCAATAGTTCTTTAAGTATTTTTTCTCTTTCGGGCATTTCGTGGGATAGGCTATGTTCGAGTAGGATTTTAATTTCCGAGAACTGTTCAGAACAAAAGAAGCATTTAAAGAAATATCTACAGTAGACGAAAGGTCTGGCAGTGGTGAATTCTAAGAACAGCGCCACGTTTTGTCTTTCTGACAACGTCATTTCCCATATACTTGTGAGCGCTCCTTGTCGTCCCTGGTCTGTTCTCGTTCCTGAGGAGACAAAACGTCCAATTTAATCTACCACCCAACACAAACTTCGTGGATGTAGTAATAGTAACTAATTGCTTCAACGAAATAAATCAGCGATCAATAGTCCACACATAATAATTATACTACATCATATAAGGCAAATCTTCAATATAAATATTCAGAAGAAATATAACATCACACACAACAGCCGACACGCTCGGAAGGACAGAAGCTATCTTTTTGGAAGCTGAATCAGCTAAGAGCCGGCGGCGACTAATATGGTCTACAAACTTCTACTGGCTTTCAAATATTAAAAAAAACGTACGTGAAAGCGTTTTATCGGTCGCAGTGTAGTCGTGGCCAGTATTGGTAAAATAAAAAGACAAGGTATTAAGTCACATAAAAATTATATTAGTAACTAAAATACACTTTATTACAGCACTTTGCCTTAACGAAAGTTTGTAAAGTATAGGAATGTGAGAAACATGGTGGTTGATGGTTCGGCATCGAGCACAAATAACATTGTCATACTTTGATAATGATACGAAAATTATTACATTGCGTAGTGTAAACTTAGAAGAACAATAAAAATCTAGAAGAATAATTGTAATTTGTAATTTCGAAGTTCAAGTTATCCAAAACCTGAGATATTGCCAAGTTTGGGCTGCAATCATCATGCATGGTTTACTGATGTTTTCTCCTGCTATACAATTTGCTCCATAAAATATCCCCATTATATCTTACAATAATACTGCATAGGTAAGAAGATATTAATTTAATATGATTTATGAATATTTTACGTCCATGTTCTATTGAAGAATTCCGTGAACGGTGTTTACATGTAACGCAAGTGCTGCGTTGTCCTCGTAATCCTGACCGCAAACAGTGCACGAAACTTGTGTCACATCGTGAGACTTTAAATGCTCTCTTAGACTCTTCTTCCTAGAGTAGGCTTTCCCACAGATTTTACACTGGTAATTTTTCTCCCCCGTATGGATGACCATATGTCTAGAGAGACAATATTTTGAGAAGAATCTCGCTTGACATATACTGCACTCTTGATCTCTCTCTTGCAAGTGCACAGATCTAACGTGAATCAAAAGCTGATACTTTAAATCATACTCCCTTCCGCAAGTCTCACATTTGTGGGAACCAGTTATCTGATTATGTACTGAACGTAAATGCTTTGCCCTCCTATAGCTAGAATTAAATCTTTCTGGACACATTGGACACGTTCTCGGAGATTGCTTCAGATGTACTCCTCTCATATGTAAAGTTCTTTTAGCAGAGTTGTTGAAAACTTTGTCACATTTATCACAAGGATAGTTGCCGTTCACGTGAGTCTGCAGATGTCTTTTCAAAAGACTAAGGGAAATAAAGACGGAACCACACTGCTCGCAATTAAAATTACTGAAATGGTTGCTCATGTGAATTGTGAGTGGTCGAAGTTTTAGAAAATTTTCATGACATATCTGACACTCAAATGTTTTTCCAGATAATTTAAAAGGTATAAGATTATCCTGAAATTCCGGGTCGATTTCTTTTCCATGATCCTTGAGGTGAATTTTTAAAGATGAGAGATCTGGAAGCGTTTCAGTACAAATTTTACATTGAAGCAAAGACACATCAATTTTAAGACTCTTATCACGGATTCTGTTTCTTAACTCTTCTTTAAAGTCTTTAATACTGTGGCATGTTTGGTGTACTTTTAACTCTTTGGCTTCGACAAAGGAAGTTCCGCAAATAAAACACTTATATTTATTTTTCACGTGTATGAATGGATAGACGTGGGAATATTCGAATAAAGTCAACGCATTCTGTTTCCACGTCTGATATTCTGAGGATGGCAATTTTTTATGCGACCTCTGAACGTATGTTCCTTCAAATGTCTTTACATTTATCGTTACAGATTCTTCTTCTGCTAGCTTCATTCTAACTTCGTGCAGTGATATCGGTTCTTTCAGAAACGTGACCGGAGTTACTGCCATATCTTCAGAATGTTCTACATCATTTTGTTTATCTTCCATCGTTCGCTGTTGTGACACATCTTTATGTGATTTATGATTTTTCTTTGCGATTTCTTCATTGATATCTCCTTGTTCATATTCACAAACTAAATCATTTATTGCAATAGGATGTTTAAGGATTTTTAACCTAATAACTGTGCCATCGTCATCTTTTATTACCATCGATGAATCGCTCTCTTCGATGATGCCTAGAAAAAAGAAATTGATTCTATCATAATTAAGTAGTATAGTATGTCTTATATGTATAGATACAATATGTATATGTATACATACATATAATATATATTGTATAATCAGCGCGCGATGAAAATGGTATGGAACCTTGTCAAAGTAAATCGAAAATGACATTTTTCAAGTGGCGTTAGCAAAAAAGTGCTGAACAAATGAGATAATTATTTTTTAGTATTATCTAGTATTAATTATAAATGAATTATTTTTGTGATCTATCATAGGGTTATAAAAATATATAAAAATGTTTCATGGTTATAATCAATTTAATAATAAAATGTTTAGGTACATTATTTTACAGTTATTCCAACTCTTCAATGCCACTCATATTTGCTTCATGGGAATCATCATCACAGCTTTCATTATCTTCAGAGCTTTCACTTTCGTCAGAAGTATCGCCTTCTGAAGTGCATACATTGCGATCAGTTTTAGATAAAAATTTTAGACCCAATCACTCAAAGGAAACTGTCAAATGTCTTAGTAAAATAAAATCACTACACATGACTAAATTCGACTGCCTCGATTTCAGCGTCGTCTTGACACGTCTATCTTTTTACACGCTTTATATTAGCTTCACCTGTATGTTTGTTTGTTTTTCTGTTTGTTTGTAACTTCTCTTCGGACTTGATTTTGACCCACTTAAAACGGTCAGATTTCTTTCAAACTTCGTATACTTATCGAAGACCGATGACAATTCAATATTTAAAGAAAAAAAGAAAAAAAGAAAGAAAAATCTAATTACACGCTTTGATTAGCTTTAAAATTTAAATGGTCAGATTTCTTTCAAACTTCGTAGACTTATCAAGGACCGATGACAATTTAATATTTAAAGAAAAAAGAAAGAAAAAACCTAACTTTCATTTCAAAAAAAAATTTTCAAACTTTGCAGACTTATCGAGGACCGATGACAATTCAATATTTAAAGAAAAAAGAAAGAAAAAAACCCTAAATTTCATTTCAAAAAATCAAAGTAAAAATAAAAAAATAAATAACATTAAAAAAAAACTGAAAAACACGCTTTTATAGAAAATCCAACTAAAAAAAAAATAAAAAAAAATTTAATTAAGAATCTGGTAATTGTAATAAAAGCGTGGGGCGCTTTTTAAGATATTATCAAAATGATAATCCTTCTACTCATTGACACCATGCACCCCACGCTTTGTCGTGGACTGCCTCAAGATTAGAGTCAACAACTTCTAGACAAAGATGAAATGGCTTTTTGTCACCGGGGTAATCTTACCGCCTGCTGGAAAGATAATGATAATAATAGATGTGCTCATGCTGACAACAAAACACGCTGCTAGCTGGTCAGAGGTGGATTCCAAACTCAAAGGTGTTGGTGTGACCAAAAGGCTGAAGCCAGATTGTATACTGGATTACAACTACCATACAATTGGTGTAGATCTAAATGATCAGTATGTCTCATATTATTCACTGAATCTAGCACATCTAACATATCTAGCGAGAGCTATGGTGAATGCTTATGTCATCTATACTAATATTATAAAGAGGAAAGATTTGATTGTTTGCATTGAATAGGCTCCGAAACTACCAAACCGATTTGAAAAATTCTTTCACTGCTGGGAAGCTACACTATCCCCGGGTGCCATAGGCTATATTATATATTTTATAATAAAGCCCATTGCACCCGGTATTATATATTTTTTTACTATTTTTTCCGAAGCGAAGCAAGGGCGATTTCCTAGTTTATAATAAATCTAAAACCCAAAGACGTCGCCCGCGATTCTAGCAGTTCCTGATGGATTGTGGCGATGAGCTGGTGGTAACTGCATTAGCTGATGAACTAGGACCCTCACATGGACCACACTTTGTTGGCAAGAGCACAAGACTGGTGGGAAGGTACTTTCTGGAGAAGATATCAAGCTCCGAAAAGAAAGAGTTTGCAAAGTTTGTGCCGATATCAGTAAAAAAGGGACTATACGTGTTGAAATGTTTTTGTTAGTTTTTTTTCATTTTTAGACCTTATCTGTAGGTTGATTATAAAAATAAATAATTTTAATGTTTTTAATTCTTATCCATATATAAAACCATCATTTAAATAAAAATATAACTATGCATGTAACACATTTTTTTTAAATCTTACAATATCGGCAAAAATCGGCGGCGCGGCGGCGTGTTATAATAGAAGACGCGTTATAAAATGGTCAGCTGTTGTTAAAACACTTTTCTAATATAAGAAATGTTATTACAATATTTGCCAATTGTAATGGAGAGAAAAGAGCAGGAGCAAAAGACCTATCAGAAGAAACTAAAGTAGGTACAATATTAAAAATACCATAAAAATAAAAGTCTTATTGCTAGTTTCATAATTTTGTATTTATTTATATCATGTCTATTTTTACACATAATTATCATAACATAAAATAAAATACACTCTCTCTGTAAGGATACATTGTAAATAAATAATTATTAAAGATAACTGGATAATTTTTAAAGATTTTATAGATGCAAATTAATAATTATAATTAAAAAAAACATTAAATTATAATAGATGCAAATCAAGTATCTCAGTTCTTCATCTTGAATAAAACGATACGGGCACAGACTTAAAAAAGAACAGACGGATTGTCAGCAACAAATTCAGTGAAGCACCCATAGTAATACCAACTCGTCTATTCGTACAAGTATCACACGCACACATTGACACCATGCTGTTATTAATCGGCCGCCATTACCGCGTCGGACCGCACTAAAAATTACGCACACAGTAAGCGAGCGACGTCACTCTCGATAAGACAAGGTTACGTCTGTTCTTTTTTAAGTCTGTGGATATGTGTAAGTTTCCGTTTTAAGTAATTTTTACACTAATAATCTTAAATTAAAATTTATAAACCCCTGAAAGTTTTATTTACACTAACATAGCTAAGGACTCTCGATTAAGTCACCTTTCATACAAAAAAAAGAAACTAGATCAAAATCGGTTCATCCTTTTGGGAGCTACGATACAGACATGCAGATCCACACATATACAGACTCGTCAAACTTATAACAGGCCTCTTTTTTCGACGGGGGTTAAAAAGTCAATTCGTTAAAAAGTCCACAATATTCTTAAAAGTTGATTGTCTCCAGTGTTTGGACCATTCAGGCTTTTTACCATCTCGTGGTAATCATCGGTATTCGTTTACGAGTGGTATACGATAGAACCAAATATGCATTGATTTATTTATTTATTTAACACTTTATTGTTTGTACACCATACAATAATATACATAAGAGCACAAGAAAAAAAGAATACAAAACAATGGGCGACCTTATCGCTTTGATGCGATTTCTTCCAGGCAACCCAGCAGTAGCAAGAAAACAGCAAGAATACAAATTACTATAACTGAATTATACTGAATTTATAGACTGATAAGATTAATTTGACGCGAGACAAAAAATCATAAACACACTTGTGAGTAAAAAGGTAACTTCTTGTACCCCTAGAAAAATGGCTTGGTGTTAAAATTTATTCAGTAATATAACTGTATGTAAATGTAAATGAGTTATTAATTTACGATATTTCACTTAAATACGAATCTCAACAATTCAGGCGACATGATAACCGTGATATATTTTTCTACTTGGTAAAATATTTAATTTTTGCACCTAGAAAGCTAAAATAAACAATCACACCTACATACTACATACATATTCAGCTACTGAGAGATGAATAACTTCAACCCGTTAGTGTTCCAATAAGGAGCAGGTATTGATCTCTCCTCATAACTAAGGACGCCTAGAGTATACTTCATCTCAGTGCTCCACCGCAGTCTGCTGGAATGGAAGTGATGGATATGGTAGATGTAGAAATACTATATTTCACAGAAATTGATGATTCCTGAGAAGGAAATAACAGAATTACCTACATTAAAGAAGCGAATCTAGCTTATCCCAGAATCAGTAACACTAAACAGGGAAGAGGGGACTTTCCAAATACAAGTTTTTCTATACTTAAATGGAAAGATCCCATAAAATTGTAATAAAATGTAACATTTCTGGAAAAATAAAGTATTTTTTTTCAAAGGAACTCTTGAGTGGTTTCTCCAAGTATAGAAAACGCAGACGAGTAACTTTAAGTGGAACTACATTATTCAGTGACATTAGATCTTTAATGTATTATACAATACAGTGATTGAATGTTAACTTCACATTACGAAGTAGAACATTGACTAACACGTGACTAATACTAATAATGTCTGATAGAAGTTATCTTCATTAGACAAAGATATTATAAAACAATTCTAATAGAGAAAACTGCGCCATAGATTTGGATGTTAAACATCACCTCACCTTATCTTAATTATTTTGTAAAAAGGTTCCTAAGCGTTATTGGGGTCATAACATTATAATTTTTGTTCTAATCCAGCCACCCAGCTAAATCAACCGCAATTATGGGGAGGCATCGGTGTCTATGAATAAAACGATAGAAACAGACTATGAATGTAGCACTGTAAAACTGTAAATATGTACCTACTGTTAGGGTGCTTTTCCACCAGAGATATGCTATGCAGCTATGCTGCGAAGATGTGAAATCCAATAAATATGATTGGTTCAATAAATTGACTGATTTCCACCAATGAATATGATTGGTGGATATCGAACGCATCCATAGCAACGTAACATAGCACATCTCTGGTGGAAAAGCACCCTAAGACTATAATCAATCTCGCGGGATTGTAACTGTCGATAGATTGTGTACCGTAACATACTGCTTACAATTCAACGCATTATTTTTCGTTAGACTGTATCTTGTATTGTATCCAAATCTATCGAAGTGAAAATTTATTTATTACATTTTTAAACTTGGTGACAGAACCGACTTAATCAACCCCGACCCCATGTGGTACTAGTCTGCCCTACCCCTAGAGTGAACGTAAACCCCGGAGGCGCGGAGGGAAAGCAGCCTCCCGCAGCGCCGGAGACGTTCGAAACGGAGGCCTGTTTGTGAATTAAAAACCGAAAAATAATGCCTAAAATTATATACTGTTTGTTACAGTTCATAATCCTTCGACAATTTACAATCTAGCGAGATAGATTTATAGTGTAAAACGGTATTTAAAATTTTACTGTGATAAATGATCGTCGAATTTGGAAATAGATACTAAATAATATAAAATGAGAATTCAAATCCTATCAATATTATAAATGTGATAGTTTGTGAAGATGTTTGGATATTTCTTCCTCAATCACGCCACAACTACTTAACAGATTTGGATGAAATTTGGAATGGAGATAGCCTGTACCATGGATTAACACATAGGCTACTTTTTATTCCGGAAAAAATCAGAATTCCCTTTTTTGTAAAAAATCGATATCCACGAGCAATATATTGTATCCTAATCCATCATTCTACTTATAGGTGCACTTTATTATTATGTGGTTCTATAAATCTATGATAAATAATTATAATAATTAAAAATTTCGTTTCACGGGCTCTACCGCGGGCGAAGCCGCAGGCAAAAGCTAGTTGAGAAATAAATTAATACACAGTTAAACGAACACGAATACGGTAAACTTATAGGATATTACTGTTCTAAAGATAGTCTAAGTTTAGGACATGTGTTACGGCTTCACGAACAACACTCAATATAATAATAATGAAGGCAAACTGAAATTCCTAAGTAGAGTACGCAAAAATGCCCTAGCATTACAAATGCAGCCGAAGATGGTCTTTAAGATTCTTCCTCCTTAAGAAAGCTAACCCACAAATCTCGCACTTATGTTTCTTTTCACCAGTGTGTATTATCATGTGCCGCTTCAAGGTCTCCTTGTTGCAAAATCTTTGAAGACACACTTTACATTGCGCGTTTCGCTCCTGAAGATGCACGGAACGGTTATGACAAATGAGATGATACTTCAAATTGAATCCGCGTCCACAAGTTTCGCATTTATGCACCCTTGTCGACTGATTGTGTACATCCTGCAGATGTATAGTCCTCCTGTAGTTAGAATTAAATCTTTCAGGGCAAATTGGACATCTCCTTGGATACTGCTTGAGATGAACTCCTCTGATATGCAAAGATCTTTTCTGGGTTGTACTGAAGACTTTGTTGCACTTATCGCATGGATAGTTGCCCGTTTCGTGGACTTCTAGATGCTTCTTTAAAAGTCGTAATGTCGTGAACACCGAGCCACATACTTCACAGCTATAGTTATTGAAATGTACGCTCATGTGGATTACTAATATTCGCACTTTAATGAATGTTTCGTCACACATTACACATTTATAAGAACCTTCTGCGCCATCCAACTTGAACGGTATCAAGTTATCTTGCAAATTTGGATCTATAGATTTCTGATGGTCATCTCTTAAATGAAACTTGAGTTGCATCAAGTCCTTTAGATTCAGAGAACAAATCTTGCAAACTAACTCACTGACATCAACTTTCAAAATATTTTCTCTCCTATTATTAAGTAATCTTTTCAAAGGAGCCAACGTATGACTTTCTTTCATATGTTGCCTTAATAAAGATGTTTCGAGATACTGCTGGGAACAGATGAAGCATTTAAACTTATTGTTGCCGTATATAAATGGATAAGCGGACGAAAATTCGAAGACGGTAAGCGCATTCTGTTTATAATCGACTTGCTTCTTTGCTTTGACGTATGGTGAGATTCGGATAGGCGCATTTTTTACTGTAGTCGGAGATGCTGGACCAATATCTACTGGTGACGGGCTACGGGGCGGGCTTATATTAGGCGGAGGTTCAAGGTAAGTGCCGCTAATTTGAGAGCTCGTTTTGGCGTTGAGCCGTAATTTTGCGAAGTCCAAGACGGTTCCCAGAGGCCTACAGAGGCTGCGATCGTATGCCACTTGGAATAGGGGCACAATCCGTTTCGATGGCGGCTTTTCCGTCAAAATATCCGCATCGTCTCCTAGAAAACAGAAACAGATTGTATGTACTTGGTGCCCCAAATCTTCTACATGCAGTCAGTGGTGGATTAATATGGATTAAGTGCTTGTGCGTTAGTTGTCCATTTCCTGCTAACGTAGTCGTATATACAGTACTGTAACAAGTGGTAACAATAGGTGCTGAGACTTCTAGAAGTTCATTGTAACTTTCTTGTAAATAAGCTTGGAATTTTTCATAATGAAAAATCAGTTTGTTTTAAAAACCGTATAACCAAATAGAACTTAGGCTATTTTCAATCTTTGATCCTTGATCCGAATCTGACCAATGGAAATATTTATCCCCTTGCTTGGATTAGCATGTCCTGTAGATTAGCATAATGATTGTAACTATTCTAAAAGACTTATGAGGATGTATTTTTTACGTAGGTCATTCGATAAGTTTTGAGAATTTCAAAAACAAATTTTGCACAAGTAATATTTGAGGAATCCGGTGTTGAAACCTTGCCCCATCCAGCGTACAGTCCTGATTTAGCTCCCTGATTTTTTTCTTTCTCCCGATAATGAAAGGAAAAATAAAAGGGTATTTTTTTCGTATGCCGAAGATGCTGTGGCCGCCTACGAAGTTGCAATTTCGGGCTTATCGGATCAAAACAGCAAAAGTGTTTTAACAGTTGGTTTAGGCGAATGAAACTTTGCATAGAGAATAAAGGAGAGTATTTCGAAAAAATTTAAAATAAATATTGTTTATTTTTTGTATAGTTTTTTCTCGTCTCAAAACTTATCGAGTTACCTACGTATGATGTGATGTGAATAGAAAAAAGGTAAAAGAGCCATTTGTGTTCTGTAAAAGGTTTTGGATCTATTAGTAAGTTTATTTTATTAATGTTATGGTTTGTAAAAATAACTTAGAATGGTCTAAATGATGAAAAAGTTTAAACAATTTCGACAATGTATGTATGTTCAGTGTGTCAATGTGTTTTTTAATATAGTTAGGAATGCTAAATAAAAGACTTGACATTGAAAGAGATTACATTATATTTCCATAATTATTTACAATAATACTTAGTTTGGTGTGATATAATATAAATACATTTTATGTTCTCCATTTGTACAAGTAGTTTAGGCAACGTATGGTGCACATTTAATTATAAAAATACAGATTATTGTTATTTTGCCTGAATAACAAATTTTGCTTTATAATAGATTCTATACAAATATTTTATTTTTACTGTCTTATTATTATGTTCACTTACCTAATAACTCAATATTTCTTTATAGGAATTCTATTATATTAGAGGTATATGAACATTTTAGTAAGTGAATTCAGGCAGTTCCCATGATATTTTGTGCTATCTAATAAATTGAAAGTATTCTCAAGAAACAACGCTATGAAAAACATCTGCCTTGGACGCAGAAGGATGATGCACTTTCACGTGATGTTTCAAACTGCAATTTTGGACGAATGATCGTCCGCAAACAGTGCAGACAAAACGCCTATCATTCTCGTGTATCCTCATATGCTCCCTCAAAGTATACTTCCTAGGATAACCCTTTTTACATATATTACATTGAAACTTCCTCTCGCCTCCATGCTTTACCATATGATCTTTTAATTCAGACTTAGAATAAAACTTCCACTCGCAAATACTACAGGAATGTCTTTTTATCTTAAAATGGACTGTTTTAATGTGAACACCTAGCTTGCCGCTCAACGTAAACACTTTGGGACACATTGTGCATTTGAACTCCTTCAACTTTAACCCGTGGACTGAAGATATATGCTTGTTCCTCTGAAAGTAGTTTCTAAACGACTCAGGACAATGAGGGCACCGGTGTCTCTTCACTTGCATATGAACTGTCGCATGATGCTCCCTCTTAGCGTTCACCGACCGAAAGATCTTATCACAACTTTCGCAAGCAAAGGAACCTGTCTCGTGCGAAAACGAGTGGGTCTTTAGTCTTTCTGGAGTAATGAAACCACTACCGCATTGCTCACAAATAAAATTTTGAAAGTGAATGTTCATGTGCTGATTTAATGTCTTGAACTCATCGTATTTTGCCTCACAAAGCGCGCATTTAAAGTCATTTTTAGTTACCTTAAATGGTAAGACGCCATCATTAGATTTTGGATCAATGTTTTTTTCATGTGTTTTTAATAAATGATATTTAAGATCATGAAAACTACAGATTTCTTCGTTACACAAATTGCACCCCACATCGGTTATATCTACTTTGATTAACTCGTGTTTCTTCAACTTAGATATCATAACCTTTATTTCCATAGAGGACGGGAAAGGATGCTTGGTAGACTTGTGGTGACGCAATATAGCAGGATCTATAAACTGCTCATCGCAGTAAAAACATAGGTAGGTATGCTTCATCCATTTAAAAGGACATATTTTGGTAAACTCCAGCAATATCATCGCATTTCGCTTTCTAGCTTTAATTGCATGTATATCATTTAGTTTTCTGACATTTTCCAAACGCGTCGTCCTCTCATTAACAGCTGATTCCGGAAACTCACCTAAAAACGACAAAACACGTTCATGAGGCTTCAGGTCGATTATTGCATGCATGTCTTTAGTATATGTATGTACAGATGTCAAATATCGTTCAGGTCATGTTTTCTCGGGTTAAGTAAAACCCAGGACATTATTTCTAAATAAACTTTATTATTTTAATTTTATAATATCAATCTATATTTACCAAAAAATTTAGGTTTAGTCATCTTTCTATAATAGTCTCACTTTAACAACGGGCGGATTACAATTATATTATGTACATACTGCATTAATACAAAAACGCAACTGCCCCGAGTGCTATTAAAACATATCTTTTATTAACATTGGGTGGTGCACTCTGACATGTTGTTTGAGACTACATTTCTGAATAAATGTCTGCCCACAAACTGGACACACAAATCTCCTGTCGTTATTGTGTATTTTCATGTGCTCTCTCAAAGTCTTCAATCTAGCGTAAGATTTTTTGCAGACATCACACTGATATATCCTAGCACCAACATGCTTAATCGTATGTTCCTGTAATTCATAATTCGTGAAAAACTTCATGCCACATTCGTTGCAAACGTGATTCCTTTCCTGAAGATGCCTTGACCGTATATGGGCTGTTCGACGGCTGCAAAGATCGAAAATTTTAGGGCACGATGGGCAGGGAAAGGTAGCTGTCTTTTCCCCATGAACTGTGTTCAGATGTTTCATCCTGTATTTATATGTGACAAACTTTTCATCGCAGATTGGACATTTGTAGCGTTTGTTGGAACGATGAACCTTAGCAATGTGGGCATATAAAGACGCATACGTAGACAGTGTTTCACCGCACTGTTTACATGGAAAATCACCGCGTTCATGCGTTCTACTGTGGTTTAGCATCCTTTGCATCGTCGCAAAGCGTTTTCCGCATGTTTCACATATAAAATGCTCGTAATGATCATTCATGTGCTTATGGAGACTTAGGAACATTTCATATCTTTTACCGCAAACTTGGCAACAGTGTTCCTCTCTGCTTAGCTTATAAGGCAATATTATATTCTCACCGTATGAGGGGTCGATAGACTTGCCATGATCCATTAAATGTATCTTTAGCGTGTTGTAATTATCTACTCGAAAACCGCACAATTTACAAATAGCCATGGCAAAATCCATTTTCAGAGGTTCATATTTTCGGGGATTGAACGTTACGTCAGCGTGCTGTTGTAATGTATGTTCCCTCATTTTATCTGGCTCCAAGAAAGTACATTTGCAGAAGAAACACAGGTACGCTCCTTTTCTATATTTGAAAGGATATGCGGTGCAAGAACTCATAATTAACTTTATATTTTTCCTATACGTAGCTCTCCTTTCATTTCCTTCGCTGGTTCTATGTCTCACCTCTTCTTTCTTTAAAAGTTTCAGCTCAGCAGAAGTAAGTAGCGCAGCCAATTTTTTATCTGCACATTCCACTTCATTTATTTGTTCTTCTGCAGTTTTCCTTCCTAAAAATAGAAAATATGAACTGTAGGTTTTTTCTATGCCTAAATTCAACAGGCTTTCATGGGAAAGGAAAGACCTCTAAGCGGATACTTTCCAAACTTGACATAAAATATTTAGGCCAAAAACAACGTATTACTTGTACCTACTTACTAAGAGATTGTTTTTTAAGAAAAGAACAATAATATTAACGATAACTGGTTAATTTTATTTTCTTCAAAGGTTCTGCGTTGGAATGGTGCGTCTTCATGTGACTTTGCAGACTACATTTCTGAACATAGGCATTATTACAATACTCGCAAACAAATCTCTTATCATTGTTATGTATCCGCATGTGCTCTTTAAGCGTCTTGACCCTTGCATACGCTTTCTTGCAAACCTCGCACTGGAACTTTCTCTCCCCTACATGTTTAACCATATGGCTTCTCAATTGAGCTGCGGTAACAAACTTGTAGGGACAAAATTCACAGAGAAATGTCTTATGCTTAATATGGACTTGTTTAATATGCTTGGTCCTTTGATTGCACATAGCAAAAACAGCAGAGCACAAATGACAAGGGTATTCAATTTTCTTCCCATGGGACTCCGACAAATGCCTCCCTCTATCCGAGTAGCTTTTAAACGATTCATTACAATATGGACATCTATATCTACATAAGGGGCCGTGAACTAAGACAAAATGGTTGTTTCTGAGCGTTCTCGTCTCGAAGACCTGATCACATTTAGTGCATTTATGATGGTTGGTTAATTCATGGATAAGTTGGTGTGATTTAAGTCTATGAGCTGCTACAAATGCTTTGCCGCAATGACAGCAAATGTTATTTGGATAGTGTTGGTTCATGTGCGTATTTAGCCTCGTGAATAGGTCAAATTTTTCATCGCAGTGGGTACAAATCATTTCCTTATTATTTAAGTAAAAAGGAGTGACACCGATGCCCTGATCTTTTATGATTGGCTTTGCGTGTTCTGTTATCAAATGATCTCTGATAGCGTCTAGACTTTTCATGCTCTGGAGGCATATCTCACAGCGGAGGTTGCTAATTTCTATTTTAACGTTGTCACAGGGCCTGGCTTGTCGCATAGCTTCCATTTTATTAGGATGCTCAGCCGAGTGAGTTTGGAGACCTGCAAAGTCTCCGAACGACTGTGGACAGATCGCGCAGGTAAAAGTCCCTCGTTTCCACCTAAAGGGAAGTGCGTTCGAAAACTCTAATATAATTGCAGCATTATCTCTTTGATCGTCATACTTGCGTCGCCTTGTCGACTTCCATATCCACTTAGTGGTCTGATCAGGCTCTATGGACAAAAGAAAAGTCACAATCAAATCGACTGCGAAATGATCAACTTAAGTAATAAAACTCTTCCTGAGGAAAAGATTTTGTCTAAAAATAGAAATAGACCAACAATAAGGGTCAGACGACATAAGATTATAATAACAATATTTATAAGGATCTTACAGTTACACACCAAAGTTTCGAGAAATCTCTATTTAGCTAAATAAAGTGATAACTTTATGATAATGATGATACCGTAAAAGCAGGAAATTGAATCGGTTATCAATACTAATATTATAAAGAGGAAAGATTTGATTGTTTGTTTGCATTGAATAGGCTCCGAAACTACTGAACCGATTTGAAAAATTCTTTCACTGTTGGGAAGCTACACTATCCCCGGGTGACATAATAGATAACCTATTTGGTTTTTACTATTTTTCCCGGAGCAAAGCCAGCGTATTGTATAAAATTATATTGTATAATATTAAATACATAAAATATAGGCTTATACGAAGTTTTGGGCTTTAGTGATACCCCATCTATTGGAGAAAATACTCTGGGAGACAAGACACAGCTGCTTTAAGTTGAGAGAGCACGTTTGTACCTACCTTCCTCAGATTGGTTAGTCTACATATTCATTTAGTATCTTCCGATGAAATATTTCCTTCTACTTTAAGGATCAATACAGTAAGTGAATAGATACATGAATAAACTGCCTTAAGGCACGGTGTTACCTCAATATTCACAAAACTGGGTTTCTTTGACGCTCGAGTACGAGGTAACCCAATGAAAATATCCCACGTAAAAAATATAAAGCATAGAAAAATGTCTAAAGAAAAATGTTAACCGAATAGAATATTAAATAGTTGTTTAATATTTCTAATAAAAATAGTTATTTGCTTCACAAAAATAAACATTAGCGTCGAAGTTTTTTCGGCGTTAACAGCATTTTTTAAAGAATATAATAGGTATATGATTTTATTAAAATGTTAACCGGACAAATATTGAATTTCATACATATATTCTGAATTATCTAAGAAGAAAAACTTGCAAATTAAACGATTATTCGCAGCCTAGTTACATCGTTAACAAAAATAATTGTATATAAATATCCTTTTTAACTCTGTAAAATTTTTGCTTTATTTTTCCAAAAAATTTAGGTAGGTATATGAAACGGGGAAAAATACGAGTACTACTGTATTCAATAAAAGAGCTTATGTTAGTGTTTATCAATTTATTGTTTGGTCTTAACATGCATAATTTACAGAAAGATCATAGGTAAACTTCACTAATCACTAACACCTTGTCATAATATTAGTACGTAAAAAAAATCTCGACTCCTTATTAATAATTATCTAATAATCGGGATTCGAGCTAATGCTGAAATTATGCTTACTTCGTCGTTGTAAATTTTTCAATACTTTGTTTCTTATGAACTATCCGCATATGAGAGTACCTCGACGTTCCACTACCAAACACTGAGGGGCATAAACTACAGCGATATTCGGCTTTCTGTCCATGCACCACCGCAAGATGCTTCAGCCTTGCGTGGTACGAATCAAAAGTCAAATCACAGATGGGACACCGGTATCTTTTCTTGGGACCGTGAACTAAAGCTAAATGACGATTCTTTAAGACACGATTTTTAAACACCATTTCACATTTAGGGCACGGGAACTGTCCGACCTCGTGGCATTTCTGATGGGATCTCAGCTTATGTTCACCAGAGTAACTCTTTCCGCACGTATGGCACACAAAGCTTTGATAATGCACGTTCATGTGAATAAACAGGCTCATAAAACCTTCGAAGTGTACACCGCAATGCACGCATCTGAAAATTTTGCTAGTCAATATGAAGGGTACTACTCCATCGCTGTACTCTTCATTGGTAGTTTTCGAATGCTTCTCCTGTAAATGTTTCTTGAGCTCGATCAAATTTTCGACTGCTCCTTGGCAAATGGAACATAGTAGATCAGTTATATCGACCTTCAGGGGAAACGAGTTCCGGACTTCTGGCTTTTCAAACAGCTCCATCTTAGCATGTGTGACGGAATGGAGACGGATTTCGTTAATGTTTGGATATACTTGCGGACAATATGCACACATAAACTTCCCGCGCATCCATCTAAAAGCAACCGCGTTAGAGTGTTCCAAAATAAAAGCAGCGTTCGCTTTTTCACCCATCACCCTCCTTTTCTTTTTCCATTTTATCTGTACAGTCTTATTTTCTTGTGCTTTGTCGTCCGCGCATCCTAAAAATAAAACAAATAAGTCAACCGTCTTCTTTAAACTTCAGTCTCATTGCTATTAAGTTCTTGATGACTAGCCACGTGCCTCTTAAATTTTGATTTGGTGATAAAGAAGCATGGACAATTTGGACATATGTATTTCCTTTCGTTATGTGTGACGCGAACGTGGCCAGTGCGTTTACTAGACTCAATGGACTTCCCGCATGCATTGCCCAAATTTGTGACATTTTGAGATGAGTGATCGCTTACCAAATGCTTAGCCCTTGCATAGTAAGTTGTGAATAACTGTGGACAGTGTGGGCATGCGTATCGAATGCCTTTTTTATGAACGCGTAGTTTATGACTGCTACGACCGCCCCTTGTATCAAAAATTTCACCGCAATCCCGACAGGGGAATCTACCAGTCTCGTGGGATTGTATATGATTTCTGAACCTTGATTTTGATGCGAACACTTTACCGCAAGCGTCACAAATGTAATTTTGATAATGAGTATTCATATGCCCATTCATTTTTGCGAAGCTTGCGATATGTATAAAGCATTTTTGACACTGATAACCGTTTGAATCTAGCTTAAAAGGGAGAACACCATCGCTGTAATCATCGTAAAAGATCTTCTCATGTATCGTCGTTAAATGATCTTTCAAACCATCTATACTGTTAAAACGATAACCACATAATCGACAGTTTAAATCAGATATATCTATTTTGATCATATTATTCTCAGTTAATTTGGAGAATACACGTTTTGTTGGGGGTTCGGATAAATGATGCGATACATGCTCGCGCAAGACATGTGGTTCTACAAACTTATTATCACAGTAGGAGCAATAAAACGAGTTATGACACCAACGAAAGGCCCATGCTGTGGAATTTTCTAAAAATGTCATGGCGTTTCTACGCATCATTGTTTTATCGATTCGCTTCTCAGATTCTTCTGGTTTCCAATCGGCATTATTGGCTTTCCTGCGTCGACGCATTTGGCGCGCACTTACTATCTCCTTTATCTTTCTAACTCGTTTATTTGTATTTAGTTGTCCTTCGTCATGTGCACTAGCAGAACCTAAAAAGGAAACAACACTACATTTAAAATCGAGCAATATGTATTACCGAACCCCAAATGCATGCAAGTAGACTTTGTATCTTATTTATTACTAACGCTCTGCCCGCGTTTTTCCGAATAATAAGTACTGTATATGTTTCTCCAGATCATGATCTACCTGTGTGCTAAATTTCATTAATAACGTAGTTTTTCCCTAAGAGTAACAAAATTGATACATTGTCCAATAAACTTTCACATTTAATGTGTCAATTGTGGTAGTTAACAAAAAATACCTCTAATTAACTTGACATAATTGCACCCGACGGACTAACATCTTTTGAATTTATTTATCTAAACAAGGACAGGGTGTTACAGTAAATAGAAATACCATCTTTTCTTAATGTTTTTTTTATTTAACAGAATAGTCTGTAAGAATTGTTCAGTAAGCCGTAGCTCTCTTATAAATGTTATTATATAATATGTCATCACTCATCAAAAACCTAAAATCGTATCAGAATTTTCGACCAGATTGTTGTATTCTACATGATTCGTTCTCATATGAGCCGACAATCTCGCCTCTTGCTTGAACATCAAACCGCACCATTTGCAACTAAGATCACCGTGGGTTTTCAAGTGATTTCTCAAAGCTTTGCTCCGTGGAAACGTTTTCTCGCACACCGTACACGCAAAGTTCCTTTCGCCGGTATGTTTGATCATATGCCGTTTAAGCTCGTATGCAGCTTTAAATTGAGAGTTGCAGAAATGGCAGGGAAAACTTCGTTGCTGAGGGAAATGGACCGTTCGCACGTGAATCGCTCGTTTACCGCTCGTTTTGAAGGTTTGCTCGCAATACGTACAACTGTAAATCACTTCTTTCTCCCTGTGAGCTTCATTCAAATGGTTCATTCTCTCGTAGTAGCCCGTAAATCGCATGTCACATTGAGGACACTCATATCTTGGACCCTTGGCGTGAGCGGAAACTTTGTGATAATCTCTCGCTGCGCGCATCGTGAAATTCTTCCCGCATTTATCACAGGGAAATGAACCACTTATGTGGACCTCGGAATGTTTCCTCAACCTTGGTGCTGTCATGTATCCCTTGCCGCATGTCGCGCAAATATAATGTTGATAGTGACTGTTCATGTGCTCATACAATTTGAGAAAGTTGTTAAACTTGTCCTGACAAATGACGCAGCGCCAAGATTCCTTGTCTAACGCGAATGGCAGTACCCCGTCTGGATGAGCCGAATCGAAATCGAAACCGTGCTCGACAACATGCTCTCCCATTTCGCTAACAGTAGAAAAAGGTAAGGCGCAAAGTTTACATATAGTAGCGGTGATATCGACATTGATCAGAGTCATCTCCTTGAATTTGCTGTATATGTCCTTAACGCTATGTTCTGTAGAACAATGTCTGACGTGGTCCCTCAAATCAGAACAGTCAGTGAAGTCATCTTCACAATAAGCGCATTTGAATCTATTCTTTTTCCATCGGAATGGACAAACCGACCAGCACTCTAAAATGGCATGGGCGTTTTTCTTAGTGACGAACCTAGCCTCCGCTCTGGCACTTCTTCGATAGGGCCGCTTTTCTGTCCCATGCGACTCTTCAAACACAAAGATGTTTTTCTTAGTCACAAGCGCAGTTTCAGGCTCGTTTTGTGTGCTGGCTCCTAAAAATAGAAAATTTCTGTGTCAGTCCTTGATTTTCTTCTGTTTTCTGCAATTCACTTTTACAGGACTGATCTTAATGGTAAAAAAACTTTTTTTCGTATTTCGAGCAGCAGGTGGATATGGAATTTTTTAATTTATTGCTTTAAGAGTTATGACATTGAAACTGATATGACTCATTTTAGTTTACTGATATTTTTACACAGCCTATTTGACATGCTTTTATAATCTTTCACATACCAAAACTACAATCTGCAACTGCTGCTTTAAATTACTACACCGCTGGGATTTTTAAAGATGCAATTCCTTTCTTTATTTCTATCTATATCTGAACAACGGACAGGCTTTTAAGAACATTATAAAAATATCTCGAGTATACAGAAGCTTTCTCGTTACGGTTCCAATTACCAAGAAAAATGACTAATATGATTGTTAATAGTAAATTTCACGCAAAACATAATTTTGAGTTTTTTAAACACAACTGGTAGCTCCTCCAAGCCCTACACGACGACCCGTGTGGCGCAATGGTTACCATGCTGGATCGCCGCGCCAAGGGTACTGGGTTCGATTCCCAGCGAGGCGGAAAGAATGATGAATTTGAATTTCTGTTCTCGGTCTGAGTGTGAGTGTTCTTGTGTTTGTGTTGTCCGTGGCACCCACGATACAGGGAATCTTAGTGTGGGGACTATGAGTGTGAAACATTATTATAGAGTTATTATACGACCGAGAGTACCGTAATCTATCTATCTCGGTCTAACACGTCTGACAAATCTAATTTTCATTGCTCTAACCAACGGTTTGTATATTATGGATCATCAGGATATAGATAAAAGACAAAAAGTTACCCTTATATGCTTTACTATAAAAATTACATTCGCAAATAAATTAATATGTAATACATTTCACACTATTACTACTGAATAGAGAAGGCAATATGGCAGTTATTATAATTTCTGTGATGCACATACTATGTCGCAGGAAAAAGAGAATTACATATTATGTACTAGAATGATATGTCACTAAAACTATTTCAGTTTCTCATTTCAATAATATTTTAGTTGAAATGACACAGTAACCTATGTGACACAGTGACATAATATAGGGATTTTACGAAGTCACTGATTTTCTTTTTTTTCCTGCGACACATACATAACAAGCGTAACGTTTCGTCAATAATGACTTATTATTTTTTAACTGTGACAAGACTTGGAAGAGGAACGTCTTACATCATTTACATAAGCATCTGTGAGCTGGTTTAATTAGAAATATAGTAGAAAGTAAATATTCCATGCGAGCCACGTCTCTCCCCTTGTCACTTAAGGCCTAGATATTGGTGGAGGGCTAAATGGATGTTTGGATACTCACTGAGTATAAAAAGATCCATCAATGGATTTTTAATAGATCATGGATTAAAGTGTACATAAAAATGGGAAAAGACCCATCGATGGATCCTTTGTAATGGATCTTAGTGGACATCGCCTAGTTTCTTAGTTGTAAGAAGTTTTGATGCATATAGGTCTCTATTTCTAATCGTTGCTATCTAACAATAACAACACCAGTACAGTTTTACGTCATCCCCGACGCACGGATTTGCTCAACCAATTAGTTACTTAATCTTGATAACTTTACAGACGACGCAAGATGGCAGACTAGTTCTACTTCAAGCACTTTAAATTAATGACATAGGTACTACTAATAGATTTTAATAAGTTCTTCTAGTTTCTATAAAGTTTTGCAATGTGTCAATTGTAGATTTTTTCCTGGGACATAGATTAAATTTCAAGACTAGTACCGGTTGTTGCCTTCACATGGAATTAAAATAATCCTACTAATATTATAAATGTGAAAGTGTGTGAAGGTATTTGAATGTTTGTTCCTTAATCACGCCATAACTACTTAACCGATTTGGCTGTTTGGAATGGGTATTTTTGTCCCAGAAAAGTTTAGGGGATCCCCGGGATTTGTAAAAAAATCGATATCCATGCGCGTGAAGCCACGGGGGCATCATCTAATATTATGTATCTTAATCCACCATTCTACTTATAGGTGCACATAATTTTTATGAGGTTCTATAAATCTAAATTAATTAATAAAATTTTTCGTTTCGAAACCACTCTACAGCAGGCGAAGCCGCTGGAAAAAGCTAGTCTATGATTATAAATTATGTTATGGCAACTATTAAATAACCTTATCATTACGCTGTTAAATAAGTTTCTAATTGTGATCTTTACATGGTACGTATTAAAATAATATAATTTTGCAAATTTTTCTTTACAGTTTACGTCACATTTTATACATGAATGTAAAAGGATTTAAAACTATAATTTCAAATGTATCTACATGCATTTGTGCAATAATTAAAATTAATATCATCAGTCCTCAGTCTTTGTGTATAAAGTTGACGAATAAAGAGATCACATAATCAATTCAAAACTCATCACTCATAGAGGCAAATAGACATACCTAATAATAACATACGGAACGGCCACAAGCATTCAATTATTATAAATTTCCTCTAACGAAAACGTATTCTAATAATAATCAGATGTGGAAATGCTTCTTAGCAATATGCTTATCTAAGGAAAGTTTGGACGCAAATGCTCTAGCGCAATGGCCACAAGGATATCCATATTCAGTTTCCTTCTTAGTTCTATGGGCTTTAACATTATGATGATACTTCTGAGATCGCGTCTTAAAAGTCATGTGACATGTGGTGCATTCGTACATTTCGGCGCCAGGCTTATAATTATGAAATTCCATTAAATGACGTTTCCGTAGTTCCCAAGTCGCGAAACGTGGCTTCTCCTTGCAGTAAACACACATGTACGGAAGAGTCGTGTGCTGCGTTTTAATATGAATGTTCCTCTCCTCCAAAGTAGAAAAAGTGGCTACACATCGGCTGCAGTTGTACTTATTATCATGAGGTATCTTCGTGTGCGCGATTAGAGCAGATTCAGTGATGAAGCCCTCACCACATGTATCACAAACGTAATTTTGAAAGTGCTCAGCTGTATGTTTTTTTAATGATATAAAATCCGAGAATTGTATTTTACAAATCGCACATTTCCAACTTGAGCCATCATTTAATTTGAAGGGTAGCACCCCGGGTTGCACGTCAGCGTTGATAGGTTGTTTGTGATCATTCTTCAGATGTGACATCAAATCGTCGAGGGTGTCTATACTCATAAAACATAGTTTACATTGGAGGTCCGTTATATCCACCTTGAGGAATTCCTTACGCAATTTCCTGCTGAATACAAGTTGAATGTCAAAATTTGCATGTCTTGTGGCCATGTGAGTTCGCAATCCATTTGGATCGTTGGACTGAACACGACAAAATACACAATTAAAATTCTGACCCCACGTCCTAAACGGACAAGCAGTAGAACACTGAAGGATGATCTCCGTGTTACTTCTATGTTTCAATGCCTTCCCGAATCGAGGTTTATAGGTAGCCTTATAACATTTGAAGTTGCGTTCATGCTGTTTCAACCCATGCTCTGACAGGAACGTCGCACCACATTTGTCACATGTAAAAATTTTCACATGACTTCTCAAGTGTCCGTTGATCTGGGGGAACTCTGAAAAAGTCTTGTCGCATTCGAGACACATCCAAAGTCCTGTAGGCCCTTGGCGATACGGTAGTACACCAAAGGGCACATCAAAATTAACGGTTTTACCATGATCACGAGACACATGAGTCATAAATTCTTCTACGCTAGATACATCCGAAGAGCAAAGGTTACATTTGAATTCCGTTATATCAATTTTCAAATCATCAACTACTTTGTAAAATGCGCTATTAAAGTCTGCATTTAAATGTTCTGCTTTGATGTGGTTCCTTAGAGCTGCCATTGGTTCAAATTCATCATGGCAATATGAGCAAACAATTCTGTTAAAACGGGTCTTAAAAGGGAAGGCAGTTGAATGTTTTAGAATCAGTACAGCGTTTTGACGTTGCGGGTTCTGGTTAACCGACCTTTCGAATAGTTTCTTTTTTGGTTTACGTTCTTTCTCATTAAGCCCGTCAATTTCCCTTGTGGACCCTAAAAAAGAAAAGAACCACATCATTATTGCGATTTAGAACATTCCGCTCTTAATTTTATTTAACCCATTCTACAATTAATGCTCACACCACATTCGGAATGTACATTAGTTATCACCTGATCACGGAACATTCTCCATAGCGAAAATTCGCACGGTGTGAACGGCGAAGCGTCTAGCGACAAAAACAAATGTATAGAAATGTACTGATCAAGCCACACGCAGCGGCGAATGGCGAAGCGATCGGCGAAATATACCGACCGAATCGCGCGGGCGACTAAAACAAAGCATGAACTAGTATAGCGCAAGCTACACAGTCGAGCGGCTGACGCGGCGAATAGTGCAAAAACCAAACGAGTTTCACTAGTTGTTTTCGCCGCGAAAAAATGTACACTGAGACTTTTATTGCCGAAATACTAGCTAGGCCAGCTATTTGGAAGTTTGGTCAACCACACATGTAGTGAAAATATTATGGGAAGAAATAACAATAATTCCTATTCATATTGCTTTGTTCTTATAGTATAATTCTAGGAGATCTTATTTATAGTATAATTCTACTTAAAAGGGTGGTGTGAATGGACTGTGCCGCGCGAATTGTGGCGCCACCTGCCACTGCGCCGTTCGCGCCGCCCATCCTCGTGGCCAGCATCCTAATTCACGTAACTTTAAGACGCATCGATTAAGTTGCAGTGGCGTTGCAATCAAGTTGAAGTTTAGCGTCTAAACCGTATTCTCGGTAATTTTTGAACTGCGCGTCAACTGCCACGCATCCTGCGCGCCTGCCAAACTTTTCTTCGACTATATAGTACTCTGTGTTTGTGTTGTCATAATTATGTTTCCATTAAAAAACGTTGAAGAATATTTAATTATTATCCCAATAAGGATTTTAATGATATTTCTTATAAAAAAAATAATAATGTGTGCTTCAGTTCACAAAAAACGTCATATGTTATCTCAATATGGCAGAATGAAGGTCTTCACTTTGCCTCGTAAGTCATAATGAAATTAGTAAAAAAAAATCAGAAAATCTTGACACGCATCAACCAGAATACCTTTTTGTGACGTGAGCGTTTTTACAAGCGCTTGCGTGACGTGAGCGTGTTTGACAGCGCTCGCAAAAGGTAAGAGAATACGGAAAGTGTCAATTTGATCGGAACGTCTCTGCAACTGCACTGCAATCGAACTTGTTAAGTTACGTGAATTAGGCTACAGGCCGTTAAGTTTATAGTCAGGCTAATCGAAATGTTTCTTTGCAATGTGCTTATCCAAAAACAACTTTGTCGTAAATGCTCTGGGGCAGCTATCGCAAGGATAACTTAATTCAGTATCCTTTTTTATTCTATGAGTCCTGGCCATGTGATTATACTTTCCTGATCGCGTCTTAAAAGATTTCTGACAAATAGAGCATTCATATTTATCTGCACCCGTTTTAAAATTGTGAATTTCCATTAGATGTTTCTTACGCAGTTCCCAATTTGCGAATCGGGGCTTTTCTTTACAGTAAACGCACATGTAAGGGGTAGAAGTATGCTGAGTTTTGACATGCAAATTCCTATCGTCCAAAGATGAAAACGTAGCCACGCATCTACTGCAATTATATATGTTTTCATGAGGAATTTTCGTGTGCGCGATCATAGCTGATTCCGTTATAAATCCCTCCCCGCAAGTATCACAGACATAGTTTTGAAAATGTTCGGAAGTATGCTTTTTAAGAGAAACAAAATCTTTGAACTCGTTCGTGCACATGGTACATTTCCAAATGGATCCATCATTTAGCCTGAATGGTAGTACTCCCAATTGAGCGTCTGAATTTATCGGCTGTTGATGATCGCTTTTTAAATGGTGAGTGAGCATTTCAAAATTCTCAATAGGAATAAAACAAATTTTACAATGAAGGTCAGTAACGTCAATTTTTAAAAACTCTTTCCCCAGTTTCTTGTAAAATGCCGCCTGAACATCGTAATTTTCATGGTTAGTGGCCATGTGGCTCCTCAAACCTGTCGGTTCGCTGAACTGGACCCTACAGAAAACGCAATTGAAATTATTCATCCACGTTCTAAAGGGGCAAGCAGTAGAACATTGTAGAATTATCTCGGCGTTACTTCTAGGCTTTAGCACTCTTCCATTACGCGCTTTATATGCCGTTCGGAAACACTTTACCTGCCGTTCATGATCACGCAAAGCACGGGCAGTGACGAACATAGTTCCGCATTTATCACAGTTGAAATTCATAAAATGAGTCCCTATATGTCGCTTAAAATTAACAAACTCTTCGAATATTTTCTGACAATATACGCAAATCCAGTGATTTACATCGTTTTGCTTATACGGTAACACGCCGAAACGTTCGTTAAATTTAACAGGTTTATTATGTTCGTGGGCCAAATGACGCATCAAATTATCAACGTCTTGTATTTCTAAACTACAAATTTTACACCTTAAGTCCGTTATATCCACTTTGATTAAATTATCTTTAGCTCTAAAGAAAACATTTTTAAAATCAGAATTAATGTGTTCAGTTTTCATATGATATCTTAAATCAGATAACGCATCGTATTCTTCGTGGCAGTATGCACAAAGTATTTGACTAAACCTCGTTTTAAAAGGGTAAGCGGTTGAATTTCTTAAAATAAGTTCCGCATTGCGCCGTTGCGGCGGCTGGCATACGAGAATTATTTTCGTTTTCTCTGTCTCACTGTCTTTACGTCCGCGAATTTCCAATCTCGACCCTAAAAACAAAAAAGAAATCGGTCAATGACGTAACCATTCTAAGCCCCTATTCAAACAGATAACCTAAATCTATGAGGGATAGATCGATACAATCTAAACAACAAGATAAAGTTTCATTTTTATTAAGCAAAGAAACTGTTACAAATTGCAGTAAGTTCTTGGGCTTCGTTATTCGTAAACTATTTCCACTTCGGGGTGATGAGTTCTCATATGCCCTTTTAAGCTAACTTTTTGAGCAAATTGTTTGTCACAAATTATACACTGAAATCTCTTAGTTTCGCTATGAATCCACATATGCTGCGTTAGGCTCTTCTTGCTGGTAAATTTCTTTGAACAAAGTTTACATTGGAACATCTTTTCATTCGAATGTACGACTAGATGAGAGTTTAGCATTCCCTGAGAAGGGAATTTCAAGCCGCAACAGGCGCATATGAAGACATCGTCGGTATGTTTTAATTTAAAATGGTCGTAATATCTTTTCCTTGAATCATAAACCTTGTCACAGTCTGGACAGGAATAAGTTTTTTTCGGAAGACCGTGCATTTCAACAAAATGTTTCTGCTTCAACTCCCAAGATAGGAATCTTTCTCGGCAAAATATACAACAAAAAGGCCAGCAGGATTTCGAAGATTTGATATGTTCCTTCTTGTCTTCGCTCGTTGCAAATTCTCCCCAGCACTTCCTACAGACGTGGGAGCCACTGTGATTGCACCGTACGTGATACGACAGAGCTTCTTTCGTCAAATAGCTGCGGCCACAAACGTCACAGGAGTATTTCAAATAATGCGAAGTTGTGTGTCTGCACAGCTTATTGATTGTTGGGAATTTCTTGTCACACAGGAAGCAAATCCACTTCCCGCTGTCAAGTTTAAATGGCTGCATGCCTATCGCGAAATTGGTATCGATATCCCGGTTGTCGTGTTCATCGCGAATATGACGTCCCATTTCTTCTAAAGTCTCGCAAGGGACACCACATAATCGGCACCTGAGGTTAGTGCACTCAACTTTAATGTAATCCATGCTTTTTCCGAGATGCGAAAATGCCGTGGAAACCGTGAACGTCTGATGGCTTTCCTCCATATGCTGGCGATACTCCGCAGGATCTTGGTATTCATCACAGCAATAGACGCAAAGCATCATGCTCCTGCGTAGCCTGAACGGGTATACCGTCGAATATTTCAATATTATTTCGGCATTCTGTTTTGCTCGCACTCTGTCACTGACCGGTCGCATTTCTAGAAAAAGAAAAAGAAACCCTTCACTGGTATTGAATAGACCCAAGAAACGCGACATCGTGTTAGTCGAGTCATAACGATCCCAATCGTAAGATATACGTATTAAGTCTAACCGAGATCAGGTTACGAGTCCATAATAAAAGATAAATTATATTTGCTGAAAACTATTAACATGAGTACAAGTCTTTCATGCCTAACCGAAGATCTGGGTGGGTGGGTTGTAGATAATTTTAACTGAACTGTAATTTTTTGTATCACATAGAAATTGAAATCAAAGCCGCACAAATTGTAGCACAGGTGTCAACTGTCAATAGAAAATGTAAAACGAGTGGAACTCGGTTAAGTAGTGCATGTGGCAACAGATTTAATAAGGATAAGGCCTGATTTCTTAGGCTTCTTGACTTCAACTAGCATCAAATATGCCTTGACTGCGGCTCATATTGCTCGCAGACACAGATTTAAATCTGCTCTACGGCAGATGGATGGCAGACTAATGGAGCTGTATGTTACTCTCAGACGAGTGCAGAATTAATGGCGTTTAATATAAAGTACCACTACTCTATTGTAGAGCAGACACTTCCATTCTATTCCAGAAATAGAATTCTATGCCATATATTTGGTACCCCACGAGTCACGACCGCTACTGTGTGATAAGTTTTTATTACTTTGGAATAATAGTAAATATAAATAAAACTGCAAGCAGTGCAAGCAGCCTAGCTGTTAGAACGTTGGTTTCCCGAAAGCGGGGGCACGGGTTCAAATCCTGGCACGCACCTCTAATTTTCAAACATTATGTGCGTATTACTAGTTAATTATCACTTGCTTCGGTGAAGGATAACATCGTGAGGAAACCTGCACACCAGAGAGTTCTCCATAAAGTTCTCAAAGGTGTGTGAAGTCTACCAACCCGCACTTGGCCAGCGTGGACTATGGCCTGTACCCCTCACATTGTGAGCGGAGACCCCGAGCCCAGCAGTGGGACAATTATGGGTTGTTGCTTTGCTTTTTAAATAAAACTACAATGTAAAGATATAAAACATAGGCACGATTGTCCTCTTTTTTTTATTGTTCACTTACAAATATACAACTTATTCATAACAACATTATTTTTCCTAACTATAACACAGTATTTCAAAACAAACCGATGAGCGACATAAACAAGGAAATCGAATTTTGGAAAGTACCCATTACTTTAAATTACGGAATAATATTTTAGGGATGTAAGGGATCATTCCTAACTATCTTTAGGTTAACTCCCATGATTTTAGTGCATCCTGTTGAAGAACTCACGACAGCTTATGGCAACAGGTTCCTCATGTGGAAGGTCACTGTCCTTGATGCCTAGTTTAATGCTGACGGTACTCATGTATGGTAGGAGGATATTTCACCCGCCTGGCTAGGCGTTAAACTCCTAAAATCGATCGTCAAATGATTTTTTATTGTAGCAGTTGGAGAACTGATTTGGCGGATCGTCTATGGTCTATACTATCCTGACTTTATGAAGTCTCATGTGCTTCACAAGAAATGCCTTCGTCTTAAATTTTTTCGGACAAATGGTGCAATGATAAATGTCCTCATTCGAATTGTGAATCAGAAGGTGTTGCTTTAAAGAGTACTTTTTATTAAACGACTTATCGCAGACTGAGCAATCGTAACGGATACCGGCATGTGCGGTTGCAAAGTGAGTGCCGTAGTTCTCTTGGGATTTGAACACCAATTTGCATTCCGGACACTGAAGCTGTTCAATTTTCTTTGTGCCGTGTTCCTCGACCTGGTGTATTATTTTTCGAGAATGACTTAAAAATCGTTGGGGACAAAACGAACACTTAAAAATGCAACATTCGTTTGATGATTCAAAGTGTTTTCTTCTCTCTTCTTTCGACTTAAAGCTACTCCTGCATTTCCTACAATCATACTTGCCCAACTTGTGAGAAAAAAACTTGTGGTGGCCAAGCAAAGAGCGAGCGGCAAATTTCTTCCCACAATCCTCACACATAAATTTCGTGTTATGCGTAAACATATGACGGCTGAGCGTCCGAATGCCAGAGAACTTTTTCCCGCAAAGAACACACACACACAACATGCTATATCCTTCAAACTTAAAAGGATGTAGTCCAAACTCGTGATCCATGTCGATCTTGTGAATGTGAGAATTGTTCAAGTGTTTGGCAATTTCTTCAAGTGTTTGAAAGCTTTGCGTACAGATCCTACATTTTAAATTCGTAATGTCCACTTTAAGATATGAGTCTCGTACAACGTGCGAGAATGCTTTTTTCAGGCAGACCGTTTTATGCTCGTTTCCCATATGCTTCCTGAACTCTACAAAGTCAGGACAAACTTCATCGCAGTACACGCACATTGGAGAGGAATTCGGCAGCCTAAAAGGGTATGCAGTTGTGTACGCTATGAAAGTCTTGGCGTTACGTCTGGCCCCGGAATACGGAAACTCATCTAGAACAAATAAAAATGTCCATGGTCATACATATGAGTAGACTTTCATCTTTCAGCAGATCCTTGTAAAAGTCAGCCACTTTATAGGTACATGATTTCAATTCATTTGATGTCATTATTCAAAGTAAATTTAATGTTTAGTGTTATCCTTGATGTTAAGATAATAGCAGTTTAATGACGATAAGTGATTCCTTAGTCCATGTCTTATAACAATTGCATATATCCTGGACTCAGCAAGAAAGAATAGCCCTATTCCAAGAACAGATATAATTTTAATTCTAATATTTTTACTCTACTTATAAATTAACTTATTTTATTTTAATAATAATTTACTGTATAGGCTTAATTCAATATTACTAGTTTTTTTTTTCAACTGTCTCAAAAATATTGAAATATTAATGTCTCTATTTTACTATAAGACAAATTTTAGGTTACTTTTAAGCAATGATATTTAAATTCTTACCTGCATAATATCATTGCTTTTAAGCTGATAAATGAGCAGACAAGCCTACTGGAGTAGGGGAGACCGGGGGCAAAAGTAACAGTTTTTAGTTCGTGGCCGATTGTGCCAAAACTGTTGATATCTAACAAAATCCTGTTATTCTCCAAGAAACTTAGTTTAAGTGTCTACCAACTTGTCTAGGCAACGTTAGAGTACTAATCGTAATTATGTTGCAATCCCACTTTTAAAAAGGAGTGTCGAATGTTACAATTGACCCATAGTGCGGGGTTGTGTGTAACATTGTTTTGATGAACAATAAAATGACAATGTTAATGAATCTAACCATATTTTAATTTTAAAAATAATCACAATCTTAAATACAATCAGTATTTTAATTGGTAACTAAAATAAATGCTTTTACTTCTTCAAGCCGCTACGAAACAAAAAAGTATACACTTCTCTTTATAACTGATCAAAAGCGAATATATTACTATCTAAAATTACAATTTTAGATAAGTTATAAGCACTACGTCATTAAATAATATTTAAATCGTATATTTTTTTGATGAATTCAACAATAATCATCAACAACAAATTTGTATGAAAACGTGTGTGTTACTAACAACCCCCTGTTACATTTAACCCCTGTCATATTTCTGCGAACAAAAAGATTACAAGCACCACACAAACCAACAATACGAACAACCCATCTCTGAATCCGGTTAAGGGGATCCACTTGAGTAGTCGGTGCTCCAGCCCAAAGATGGAATGGATGAATTTCCGTGAGCGAAGCTGCGGGCATTAGCTAGTGTAAAAATAAAAGAAAAAAGGCAAATAAATGTAGATATTTAAGATTTCCAAAATGCGCTTTCGGACGAATGTTTTTGTCCTAGATTTGCGATTGATGACACTTTAATTATTAAAAAAGATCACTTTAAATTTTAATATGTGATCTCCAATACATATTAAGCGTTTTTGTATTTTCGACCTAAAACGCGTTGAAGAGGTGACGAAACAATGATATTAGAAAAACAGAAAAAGGATAAATGTTCTGACTAGATAGAAATGACGTAATGATTGTCCAGCCATCACGTAAAGATTCATTAATATAATATTTTATTCGGGTTAAGGTTAGGTGTCATTGGGTAGAGGTTTTCCCACGAAGAGGATAGCAACTAAGATATAATATAAACGAAACTTTTCGAAAACCGTATTTTCTAATTCACGCGAGCGAAGCTGCAGGCGTCCACTAAGTAGTACTAAAGACTACTAAAGATACTAAAGATTTATTAATGGCTCAAAACATATAAATTAGGTAAAACAATTATTTTCACCTCGGGGTAATTTGTAGCAAGGGGTCAATAGTAACGTTACTATTGATCCCGAAAAAAATGGTACAATTGTTCCTGAAGACTGTTTTATTTAAAAACAAAAATAAATCAGAAACTCTGAACGCTATTTTACTTTTGCGATAAGGTTTATATTGTGTGATATATGTATATAGATTCTAATATTTGTTGTTAATTTACTTATACTTTGTAAATTAAAGAGTAATAACTGATTTTTCAAAGTACGAAAAATTACTTCGGGGCTGTCCAAATGGCAATAGTCAATTACACACGTCCACGCTGCTCGGAGCACATTGCTCAGTGGTTAGCCTACCCGAGCACGTTACGGCCTATGCCCTCACTGCCGCACACTCTTCAGCGTTGCTTGCCAACCAAAATATCACCAACGTTACTATTGCCCTGTGGTACTTTTGCCCCCGGTCTCCCCTACAAAGACGGAAGAAAGAAACGCATATTTAAAAAAAAGTTACTTTATCTACCGTTTAGTTTCATTTCTCTTATTTTTTATTTAGAGATAAATCGTTTCTTTGTAAATTCGAGTGAAATTTTAATGAAATCGAATGTCGGTTTCTTCACGCTACCAAAATATTTACGGTAAAATCGGGTTAGAATCGAAACGAGAACGGGGTCATAGTTCTGTTCTAAACATTAAACTACCAAATATAATCGTTTCATCGTATAAATTCTTCATCATATTATAAATTGAAAACAATTAAGAAACTAATAAATTTACTCAATCTATTTATTTATTCATGAATAAACTCTACATTGTCTTACATACTATGCAATAAAATTTTAAAATGAACAAAAACAGTTTAAAAATACAGTATTTTTATCTACTTCTATAGAAAATAAAACAGCGACCAATATCAATGCAAGGCATCCATTTCTCTATATTGTTATTAGTAAAAACAATCACAACATACAAATATGTAGGTATATTTTGTGTTTATGTTAGTCTAACCCTCTTAGAATTTTAATGTTCTCCGGATTTTATCACACTTTTAATAAAACTTTCTTTGATAGAAAGTCTCTAAGCCAAGGATCTAATAAAAATATAGGTATCCTGTGTATTTTGCCTCCATCCTTATATTTGTAGTCACCTGCGTCATCGATTTTCACCAACTTCACCTTTTCACTGAACATTATCCACTTTCACATCGGTCAAGAGGTATGTATCTTTTCTTTTGAGAGTGGATGTAGTCACGTCGAACTCCAAATCCGGGTGATGCGATCTCATGTGGGTCTTGTAACTGACTCTTTGATTGAACTTCTTGTTACATAAATCACAGCTGAATCTCTTGTATTCGCTGTGGATCCACATATGCTGGGCGAGATTTTTCTTTCTCGGAAACGATTTCGAACAAACTGTGCACGGGAATAGTTTCTCCTTAGTGTGAATCACGCGGTGATCGTCCAAATTTCTCTTCGATTCAAATTTGTGTCCACAACAGGAACATACGAAGCTGAGATCCGTGTGTAGAATCGTAAAATGATGCCGGTACTTCTTTCTATCCTCGAACACTTCCGAGCATTCTCGACAGGGGTAGTTCTTCTTCTGCATCCCGTGCACCTCCGTCAAATGTGCCTGCTTGATGTTCCAGCTGATAAATCTCTCACCGCATAAGTGGCAAAGGTGTGACCAGCACTTCCTCGCAGTAGCCATGTGCTCTCTCTTCGCTTCCGAATTTGGGAACCTTTGCTTACATTTCCTGCAGATTTTATCATCGCCAGTGTGTCCATACGTCATATGATTCCTCAAGGCAGTGATCGTAGCGTAAGATTTTCCACAAGCATCGCAGGTGTACTTTAGAAAATGGGTTTGCGTGTGCCTGCTGAGCTGCCGAAGACAGAGGGTCTTGATATTACAGATGGCGCAACAAAGTAAGTCCTTGCTCAATTTGAATGGCTGCAAGCCAATTTCATACTTCAGCTGAATGGGAAGGCCATGCGAGTCGGAGAGATGATTTGCCGCATCGGCAACTGTTTCGAATTTTTCGCGGCATATCCTACAGCGATGGTCTGAGCAATCGACTTTTATGTAGCCTTCATTGCAATGAGCAAATGCCATGCGCACTTGAAACTTGTCGTGTTCCGACTCCATGTGCTGTCTGTATAGAGCGGGATCGTCATAGCTGTCGCAGCAGTATACACAGACCATAGCGTCCTCTGGTAGTCTGAACGGGTACGCTGTCGTGTATTTCACAATTAACTCCGCATTCCGCTTGGCCATCACATTACTCTCATTACCAGCTAGAACAAAAAGAAATGCCCTTGGTCATTCATTGTCCTTTCACTCATGGTTCATTGTTTCTGGGTTTATTACCTGTTTCTTTTGTACATGGCTCATTTGGTTTAAATCGAATGTCAGTGTTGCTTATAACATGAGGATGAGGCGGAACATAAACGAGGTTTATAAATTAAAAAAGTTTTATTGCATTAACTTAATAATTCGCTAGTTAATTATAATTAGTAGGCATCTATGTAGTTTATAGTAGAATCAATTCACTTGATTCATATCAATACGATAACAGGACAATTATTATAAATCAACAATAAATTTTATATTCAGGCATGTTTTGATGTTAGTTCATATAATAATTCATTTATGCCCAATTTCACCAGTGGCACCTAAGCTAAACAAAGCTTAAAACGATTCTAATTAAGTATCTCTTAGGGTTAGGCATTGCCCAAATCTTCCCCTATCTTAAATTCATTTTCACAGTGATAAGTGAATCTTTGTTAGGAATCACTTATGTACGTGATGTTTGTAGTGGCTGACAGAATTTCTATGTTACCGATATTTTTCCGATAAAATACTATTTGTATTTTTCTCAGTGCTTTGTATGTCTTATATGATTTTCCATCCTATTTTTTTTTGTTACAGGTAATAATTTGTGTTTAATCATCAAGTTTCACGGATAATTTAATTACATTATAATATAATCTGTGCCAGTGCATAATGTCAGTTGCACTTTATGGTTCTTTTGACAAATTAAATTGTTATCACCAAAATAAGTTTGTTGTTTGAATTTTGTGTCAAATGTGTCACCTAATTAGGAATTCAGTATAGGGTGTCGAAATTCGGCCCCCTAAACTTAAGGGGACCCCTTAGCGTATAATTGTCCCTTAGAAGTTGGTGAAAACGAAATCAATGCTAAGGTAAACCTATTTTAGCTTTAGGTTTAGGAGCTGTTGGTGAAAACGGGCATTAGTGCATTTTTTAGAAGTGAAACAATTTATCCATATGCTTCATATCTATGACAAAAGTTTGATCCCCATATAATACGCATTCGGTTCTCAAGGAACATTCCTGTGCTACCAATTTCAGGCTAACAATTTCCTACATGCAGAACAAAAAAAAATCCTGTTATAACACTGGCAAAAACATCTAACCGCATCCATGTCGTCGTGATATTTACCGAAAGAGCAACTTACGCTGATTTAAACTCTCTTCGAAACGTATCAACAAAATTCATTTAAATTTAACGTCAACTAGAATCTTTCTTATGCAACTACCTTAACTATCAAAACAACAAACTCTTAACCTAGAAATCAACCAGCTCTGGATGATACGACTTCATGTGAGTCTTCCAGCTAACTCTTTGATTAAATTGCTTATTACAAGGGGAGCATTCGAATCTCTTAATTTCATTGTGAACCCAACTGTGTTGAATTAAGTTCTTCTTCCTTGAAAAGGTCTTCGAGCACACGTTGCAGACAAAAGACTTCTCCTTGGTATGTATCACCAAGTGCTCGGTCAGATTCCGCTTGGTGTCGAATTTGATGCCGCAAAAGGAACAGGAGAAGATATCATTAGTATGAGAGAGAATGAAGTGGGCGCGATAGGGGCCCCATTTATTGTAGACCTCCCCGCAGTCGGGGCATGTATAGGTTTTGGGCGCCTGCCCATGGACGGATGTCATGTGATCCAACTTCAGTTTCCTGTTCACGAATCTTTGGCCACACATGCTGCAAGATTGAGGCCAGCACCTCTCCGTCGCCAAAACGTGTTCGCGTCTCGCCGCATTGTTAGGGAAGGAGGTTTTGCACTTAAGACAAATTTTGAACATACTGTGCCCAAATTGTATGTGCCGCTGCAAGTTCTCTCGGTTGATGTACGATTTGCCGCAATGTTCACACGTGTATTTATGGTAATGGCCGCTCGTATGTCGACTGAGCTCTCGCAAGCTGGGCAGCTTGGTGGGACAGAGCGCGCAGACATACCTTTCCGGTCCCAACTTAAACATCTGCATCCCAGTTTCAATACCCGTGTTGATTTTTTTACCGTGCGTCTCCTTCAAATGTTTGGATATGGCGTCGATCGTGTCGAAAGGCTTTTGGCAAACACGACACGCTAGGTCGGTGCAATCGACTTTGAGGAATTCATTGTAATTGCTCGTGGTGTGAGCGAAGGCAGTGTCCACGTTGTACGTGGTGTGTTCGGAACGCATATGGGTGCGGTACTCCCCTGGGTCCTGATAGTCCTCGCAGCAGTAGACGCACGTCATGCCATTACCGGGCATCCTGAACGGACACGCAGTCGTATATTTCAAGACTACCTTAGCGTTGTGTCGCGCCACGACTAACCAATCGATCTCTAGAACAAAGAGAGAGGCCTTGGTCATAATGTGGTCTTCCATTGGTTACATTTATTGAGCAAGATGTTAAAGAATTAGCCATACTGCGAGAATATCCGGACTATCTGAAGTCAATCAGAATCCACATAGTTTAATGAGTAAAGAGTATACAATACCTATATTACTAGGGCACTTATTTCAAACGACTAAAATATTTTATATAAAATTTATAAACGTATCTCAATATTTTTTACGCAATTATTCGTGTAAGTTCTTCAGATTTGAGTTATATGATTCCATGTCAAATGCATTCTCTGCGCTCGTATATTACGACTTATCAAAATAATAAGTCCGTACTTCGTTCATGGCGATGCAGGCTTACGTTGAGTTTTTGGGATTAGTATGCTCGTTGTAGGAAAAACAAAATCTGATATTGAACTACCAATACCTGGTAAATTTCACGGACAAACTTGAAATAGTCAATATTCTACCGATGTCGCAACAACTCTTGAATCAAATATATACGGTTCCGGGCACGGTAACGTAAGAACTCGACAGATTTCGGAGAGTTGTAACATGTGAGTTATTTACACAGCATACAGCGGATAAGTGTTTAGTTAATTTAAAATGATTCTATACAAGAACAGAAGAATCAAAATCACTACTAAAGCAAAAGAGTGGTTTCAACTGCCAAATACTAGCCGCAGTATGATCTATATTTCATTAATTTTTGAAGGTTAAAACATCCCAAGTTCTTTCATAACGTATTATTAAACTTTATTATTGAATATTTTACAAATATTTGTTTATTATTTGCTAGAATTATTAAGAGATTAAATAAGAATAACTCAGGTCTTTTCCGAACTTAAATATTTTATTTCATTCTTAGTTATAATTAATAAACTTCACATGACTACTGCACGTTACTGGAATTATTATTCTCATCTTATGTAAAATACCTAAATTACATGCTACACAATCATGGTATTATAGTGTCAAGAATCGCTGCTTATTAAGTTTAAGAAGTGAGTGACTTCCTAGGGCTTGTATTGTCTTTTTATTGCCAAGACGTGATCTGGTCACAGGACAGTTTATTTTCTTACGTTAAATGCTTAGCAAGATGCCGCTTCATCTTAGACATGCAGGTGAACTTCAAACCGCAGTGCTTACACATCGCACAGTCATCCGAATGGTGAAGCTTGAAGTGATCATAATAAGCCACCCCTGTCGTGAAGGAAACATTGCAATCTCCACAACGGAAGGTCTTCCTAGTAACCCCATGTTCAGTCTCCATGTGATGCTTCCGAGATTTGAAGTCCAAGAATCTCTCCGGACATTTCCCGCAAATGTACGGCATGCAAGACTTCTCAGTCCTACGATGTTTCTCCTTCGCTTCCATCGAGGGGAACACACGCTTGCACAATCTGCAAGATACCTCGTAGCTTTGGTGCTTCAGTCTGACGTGTCTCAATAACCCAGTAGTCGCAACATAACTGTTCCCGCAGACGTGGCATACGTAGCTAAGGAAATGTGTTATAGTGTGCCTATTCAAATGGAACAGAGATGGCAACGATTTTCCGCATACGGCACAAGAGAATGCGTCTTTTCGCAAGTGGTACGGCATCACACCTAATTTTCCATTTGAGTCAATTCGCTGACTGTGCTCCTTTTTCAAATGTTCCGCTACGATCTCCAAATCACCATACTCCTTGGAGCATAATCTACATTTTAAGTCCGTCAGATCGGCCTTGATGAACTCTAACTTGGGAAGGTTATGAAAGGCCACTTTTAAGCTAAACGTAGCGTGTTCCTCATTCATGTGGCATCTGAACAAGTCCGGGTCCTCGTACAACTCGTGGCAGTAGACGCACAGTATGCACTTATCGTTGACGCGGAAAGGATAGGCCGTGGTACACCGGAGGAGTATCTCGGCATTACTCCGCGCCGGGTCATACCACTCCTCTAAAACAGAAAAAGTCTCCGCTGTAGGCCGAAAGCGCTTTGAAACTTGTCCATAACTTACTGTTAACAGTATTGCTACAAGGTACGCGGCTGATTCATTCGACGGTTTTACTTAAGTATTATTGTCGTTTGTATATCATTTGTTATTTACGTCTGTTTCGCCTTCTTAATGTTCTAATTACTACATAATGTTCTATATGTTTTTCGTTTTACTACGCGAACATTAAATTGTGCGTCTGCCGTTACGAATACTTACAAAACTACTCTGCGTTTCTTTCCTGAAATCCTACTTTCTTTTGTTATTTATAGTGACCGTACAACTGTGTACCATTTAGATCCTTTGTGGGATAACAAGAAACGATAGTCTTTGAAAAAATCTTAATAGCCCGCACTTGGATATTCAGATACGTCAGAAGTTAATCATGATGAATTTGAAGTCAAGTTTCATTTAAGTGTAAAAACAGATTTTTGTGCACATAGCACAATAGAAAATTGTTAATTGTTTGTAAGAAGTTAAATTCAACACATTCATCAAAAATTTCAGAAATAGGAGCGTGAAAATCATCATATAATAAAGTGATAAATTATTCGGCAAACAGCAATTTTTAAGTTAAATCAAATAATTATTTAAATTCCTGTTGTGTAGAATAATTTATCAAACACCAATAGAACTAAACGGACGGATTTGCATTATATAATTAAAATTGAAACTTTATTTATTGCCAAATCAAATTATGTTTTTCCCCACTGTATTTTTCACACATAAAAAGTAATATTTATGCAATTTGAAAAACTAATTCACTAAAAACTTCCCCATAATCTCTCCTTATCCTAGCACAGGGAGACTTTCTTGTGCTAACTATACAATGAGTAATATTACAACTTAAGAGCAATCACAACTTTTTTATTTAAACTGACAGTAGCAGAGCCACAGATGATAAGCGCCCATAGACAATAGCAACACTAAATCTGGCCATACACTATCAACTATACTTGTCAAGTTTGCAGCGGTCTTGATGCGGCGTTCAGTTTGCATGAGCGGACTTCCATACATAGATAGCCATACACCGTCAAGTTTACTGGATACCGCATCAAGTCCGCTGCAAACTTGACAAGTATACTTGACCGTATATGGCCAGCTCAAGGTACTACCACCATTGCATTGTCAAAAGAAGAATGAAAGAGAAAGTCTGGTTAAAATTTATATATATTTATATAATCAACTTATGTACTTTACAATTTTTATCAGTCTGCCAAACTGAGAGCCAGTTTGTCGGCAGTAGTTCTCGTGGACTACTTCAAAGTACAGTACTAACTTTATAATTTATCTAGTAATAATAAAGTGGTATTATACCTATTTTACAATGTTACTATGTAATATAAAATAATTCTACGCATGTATATACATTATGTATTTATGCAATGGGCATGATGACAGGTTTTGAAATTGAAAGATGATTTCCCTATTTGGTATGTGTATGCGTAAATAAACGTAACATTTACCCAGATTTGATTGGCAAGGAATGAAGTTAGACAAATATGATAAATAGGATATATCCGTCAGTCAAATCTAAAGATGTCACCTGGCGGCACATTATGAAAAAAATACCAGGTATTTTGTTAATCGTAAGGATATGTCTCAATTCTCATTGATCAATAGGCTGTAATGGATTTGTTAATTTTTTTCAAAGGTTTAAAAAATACAAGCAGAGCGGTTTTTAAAATAAATATACACATTGTAACTTACCTATATCAGCTTCGAAGACGACGATATCTTCAAAATTTAGTATAACGAAACCAATCCATCCAAGCATACTTAAAGGAACTTTGATTTCTTTGTAATGTATAGCGAAGTGTTGTTTTTGGTGACAAACGACAAGACATTTTTTATTAATTTCAAAAATATTTTAAGTGTGAAAGGGTACCTACTCAAGATTTTTGTATTTTATATCCACATTAGCTGAACCAGTATGCCTTTACTATAACAATAATGAATATAGTTATGGAAATAAGGCAAGTTAAAACCGAAAATATTTCCCTACCTCATGGTTATTTCTAAAATCCGATCTGGATACTTGTCAAGACTATAAAAAATATTACAAAATTTCAGCTTCCTTAGAAAGGTTTAGCCTGGGCAATGATAAGTCAGTCAGTGAGTATATTTGTTGTATAACATATTAAAAAAAAACGCCTTTCAGCCTCCTTCCTATAAACCTAAATGCTAAAAACAACAAACATTAAGAAAAAACATACACATACATGTAAACAATAAGTTATAAACTATAGGCTCTGCACTTTGAACCATATTGCACATAATTTATACAAGAAATAAGACAAAAATTACATAATATTTGATAACTTTTTGTTTAGTTAACTAAATATTAGTATAAGTCCTATCTTAGAGTTAAAGTGAAAAAACGCAAAAGATTGGACCCAAAGAGTAAGAATATGCGAGGGATAGTTGACTCTGAATCCACCCGAAATGAACCGTCAAATATGTTCAAAGTGTTATAAAAATCAGGTTCCCTTTTTCCTTAACTTGCAACGCGTTGGTGATGCCTATAATGTTACGGTCATTCGTGACCATCATCGTCAAATTAAAATATATCATTCAAAATTGGTTTGTTTTACAAACACTTTTTCAAAGTCATCAAGATTAGTCTCTTCGTTGGTTGATTCATGTAATTTTCTCTCAAGATTTTTCCTTTACTTTCCCTCTGTATTCCCTTTCCTTTAGCCTCCGAAAGGTTTTTTTTTAATGAAATGATTCGGAGATACTCCCTTTTTCCTTCTCCTAGACACAAATATTAGTACGAAATAAATACTTATTTCTTATACATCATGTGCAATACAGCTTTCTGAGACATATCCATACGATTCGCTTAAAACTACATGCAATTTAGCCTAAACTTGATTGAATTTTCTGCCGTAAAAAATGTCTGGTTAAATTCCCGGTTGCAAGAGATAAAAAATATTTGTTGAGTTTTATATAATATGTTAAAGTTTAAACTATGCACTGTATGTTAAACTTTAAAGAGGCACGAGTTCTAGGATGTTCAGTGTCCAACAGAAGCATACATTTGTATGACAGATGAATTGTTTTTTTATTTTTATTTTATAAGTAAGTAATAATATATGTAAATTATGTTTTTTTTTATTTGACAGGAAAGTCTAGTGTGAATACCAAGGTAAACTATTTTAAATTTAAACTGAAATAGTTCACATTTGAAAGTGAAACTATAGTTTATTACTAACCATAAATGTACTGACCTAGTAACCCCCCCCCCTCCCCACCCCCTTGGAAGGATACATAACATATCTCGGACCCCCTCTCCCCCTTCTTACGTAAGATTTTATCTAGTTTTATAATGGAACATTAACTGCATTAAAATTCACTATTTGATGAAAAAAAAAACATTATCTCTTTAAATGTCTCAAGAATCTTAATTATAAATTAATGTGTAAAAATAGATAGGTAAATAAAGACTGAAAATGTGTTTAGATTTTTCCACATAAAAATATTATGTAAGAAAGTCTTTAACTACGTTTCTGATCAGTCCCTATTGTTTTGAATAGAGTTGTAAAGGAATAAGAAGTAACAAATTAAGGTGTGTAATTTATTTATAGAGTTTGTGTATTTGTTCATTATTTATAGCAGAAAATTTTATCAATACAACATTGGAGTAGAAACTTCTCATGAATGATCAAGTATAACTATAATTAATTTTGCCTCTGCACAGATTCTGCTTATATTTTTACCCTACATTACGTTTATAGTAAATTTTTTACAACAAAATTTGTATATCTTGATTTTGTATTATAGTATTTAGGAAGGAAAGAAAGAAATAACTTTATTCCAACAAATAGTTATTGACATGACTCATAAATTTCTATAGTAAGCACTTAATAAATGGACTGCACTTAGTAATGAATTAGTAAGTTATAATAAAATAAGTCAAAACTATTTTTAATTTTATTCCTAATTTATTTAAAAATAAATCATTCACAACAACTCCCTACTCCAATGAAAAAGAATCAAAATTCGATGCCTACCTTTCTTTTTCTTCGGCGGCTTTGGCGGTTTGGCCACAACCTTCTCTTTCTTAGCCTGCTTGGCCTTTTTGACTGGAGAGGCCTTGGTTTTAGACGTGGACTTCCTCTTCACGGCCGCTTTGGCGTTATCGAGGAGATCTGTAATGTCTACGGCTTCCTTTTTGGGCGTTTTGCTCGCCAGGTGCGTCAATGGTTGATCGTCAACTGGAAAGTAGAAAGTTCTTTTAATCGTTATAGAATCTAAGAATATTTAGAATTTACAGTCAGTAAAAGAGTTAGGGATGCAGACATGAAGAAAATGTTTACCATAATGTTTAATATTAGCACTGTTAAATCATACAACACATATATTACAAACATTTAACATTGACAATAATATACGTAGAAACATTCTGTAATATTAAATATTACAGAATGTTTTTGTATGATGCCCAGCATACCTAACTCTTTTGCTTATTGTACATGAAGTCCACCTTCAGTTGAATATCTTTAACCAGGACGAAGTGACATCTTAATACTTTTTCGTATTATACATAAATTTTCAGGCTCGTTTGTAGTATCATCCCAATTTTTACACAAATTGAAGCACCGTGATGGACTGTTCTCAGCAGTGCCAGTTTTAGCACTACCAGCGCCCTGGACGAGATTTCTACGGCGCCCCTATCCGCATTGAATGAAACCCATATAAAAATAATAAATATGTAAATCCACCAGCACTAAGGATCTCGATGCTATGCTGCGGACGGACGGATGGACGGGTGGACGGACGGACAGACATGACAAAACTATAAGGGTTCCGCTATGCCTACCTGCGGCGCCCCTTCAAACCTGGCGCTCTGGGCGGTCGCCCAATAACGCCCTACCCTAACGCCGCTACTGGTTCTCAGTGATAGGGTGTGGCTGTCATTGTCGTCAAACATTAATGGAGTAATGTTGAAGTCCTACCCAACATCAAATGCACCCATTAATGAAAGCCATCATGAGATTCAACTACAACCTTGTTGATTTGACAGACCCATTTGTAATCTCTGGATAAGTAAGTAGGTGAAATTATAAAAACCAACACTGATGTTGTTACTTTCTGACAGTTGCTAAGCAGTATAGATAGAATAATGAGAAAGGTGACATAACAATATGTCACAGATGTCACTGCAGAAATCACACATTATTAATAAAAGCTTATGCATTGAAAATACAGTGACAACATCATTATTAGATAGCCTTGAGTGCTATCATAAGTCAGGAGTTTTTATACTTGGTCGAAAATCGCATCAGTAAGCCCCTATATCCTTAATGAGATGTTGTACACTTATTGGCAATTGATTTTTGCAACATCATGATGATGTTGTGACCCTGAAAAATCATTCTCATCAGAGTTTAAGGCCAATACTCACGATCGTCATCGTCGTCATCATCACCAAAGTCCGGCACATCATCCATCAAGTCGTCATCGGTCTCCAACTGCTCCACCTTGACCTCATCGCCCTCTTCAATCTTCACCGGCTTTCCGAGGGGCTCGACGATGTCTGAAACACATTGTTGGTTAGATTGACAAGCGACTAGCAAAACAGAAAGGCAGATTTGATTAGAAATTATCCCTACAAGTTGATGAATGATGAATGGACATGTAAGTAATAAAAAAATATAACGCGCAAATTGCTCAGGCCCGGATCTAGGGTGGGCGAATCGGGACACCTGCCCCGGGCGACAGTTTTGCGCGAAAATCATAATATAGTATGATTAAAAATAAAAGAACTTGCTCCGTCTGAGAGCTGAACTGATTTTGCTTTCTATACATTTATGTACGGGTAGACGCCCAATGACCTTTTTTTACTGAGCGCCTGAACCGATTTTGCAATTAATAGTTATTATTGTATACAAAACTCCGTAGGCGCCACTATCAAGTTTCCAAATCCAAATTTCCATATAAAGACTGTTAAAAGTGACTTCAAGCAATTTAGTGAACTCTAGTCACTAAAAAACATTACAATAAGGTAACTAACCGACGTTTAAGTACAGTTGATTTTGTCAAAAAATCATAAAATATTACATACTAGGAAATCGCCCTCGCTTTGCTTCAGGAAAATTAGTGAAAAAAAAATATAATATAGCCTATGTCACCCGGGGATAGTATAGCTTTCCAACAGTGAAAGAATTTTTCAAATCGGTTCGGTAGTTTCGGAGCCTATTCAATGCAAACAATCTAATCTTTCCTCTTTATAATATTAGTATAGATATTTTATGACTTTTGCTTGTCACACAGAGGAGCGAGTCTGGAAAGGCTCAACTAAAACAGAGGAAGGGTTGTGAATGTCCTAAGAGCACCCCCATACGAAAGCGACATAAAACAACACCCACCATCCAAACTGGGTATGCTGCTTGACGAGGCGGGGTCCAGGTAATGCTGGAAGGTCCGCTCGCAGTCCCGCACCTGCCGCTTGAAGTTGGACGCGTCGCGCAGCCGCGCTATGCACGCCTCGCAGATCAGACGGCTGTTGCTGTTAGGGCCCGTTGACTTGGAGTAGGCAATCTGTGTACAATTGTGACGTGTTGTAGCTTATCTTATAAATCTATACTAATATTATAAAGCTGAAGAGTTTGTTTGGTTAAACGCGCTAATCTCAGGAACTACTGGATCGAACTGAAAAATTCTTTTTGTGTTTGATAGAAATTTAAGTTTATGTAATCATTAATTATGTGTTGCTATAATTCCTGTTTACTATTTATGTATTTATTAATATTTTTAATAATATTACTTGCCAACGAGTCTAATACTCATTAAAACAACAGACTGCAGTAATATTGGGGCTAGAATTCAAAATTCAATAAAAAATTTACTATGAGTCTCCAAGTTTGATTGTGGTGGACTCAATTACTGGGATATTCTGAATACAGCGGGCATCAGTTGAAGGCTCAAGACCAGTCAGAGCGGCGCAAGTTAGGGGAGGCCAATGTCCAGCAGTGGACCTCCAAGGGCTGATGGATGGATGGATGGATAGACTCTATGACCTCTCAATCATTTGTTGCTCTTTATCTTGAGATCATTGTAAGTTATTCATTGAGTTAATTAATGACATAACCAGAAGTACATAGGGGAATGTTAATAATAATTTTTTTTAATGATTCCATGCAACAAGCAGACTATAAGAGCAGAATCTATATTTTGATGGATTAAACTGACAAATAAAATATTGCTATTGTTGAAGATAATTAATAGTAAGGGGTAAATTTTGGTAAATATCACTCAGTATCAATGCTTGACTTAACACTCCATGAAAGAATTCTTATTAACCCCAATGCAAAAAGTGTTATAAGTTTGATGTGTCTCTGTGTGTGTTTTCTCTGTATTGTTTTCAAAGGTGCATGATATCTGCCATTCTGCACATGGTGGAGAATTGCCTATGATTCCAGATAAATAGTGAGAGGAGATCCAAGCCAAGCAGTGTGGCAATTATGAGTTGTTAGTGAAAATGAAAAATAATAATATCAATTGTAATGATTTTACTTCTAATTCTGACCAAATCTAAAAAAATAACTGTGGACAAGAAATCTTGATAGAAACTACTCAGTTATCTTTTAAGAACAAGCAAGAAGCTAATAAAATAAATAATTAGAATTCGTTGATCATTCTCATGCTATTTATTGCATTATCAACAACAATAATCAAAATGTAAATATGTCTTCTAATTTATTATTATTTGTGACTTTGTTAAATTAGCTTTTATAGCCATACAAGATTCTTTTAGATATATTATATATTTTTTCAGAAACTGTATCCATAGAAGACTACTCATATTGCTAACAAAATGCATTGTATGATCGATTCAATTTACTCATTAAAACAAATTAATAAAGACTCGATCGATACATGTAAGTATAATTATTACAAAAGGAAATAAAAGTAATGAAAATAACTGGTAATGATTGACACTACTGCAGAAACAGCAACAGCAACAAAGACGACGGGCTTCGACAAGCGTTACAAGCGTAGGTACATCCTAAAATCGATACAACAAAAAAACTCAAAGAAAATGGACGCAAACACAAAAGGATTGAAGAATCGCTACTTACAGTTAAATCGAAGGTCTCTGCTAACATTTCTGCGTAAACTTCTCTTCTTCCCATCCAAAAATATTCAGTAGAAATGTCCTTGTAACAACCCTCTGTTAAACAACAACGGCAAACAGACGGGCCCGGCCGCCATTCCGCCGCTCTAGAGTTCATTCTCACAATTATCTCTATTTTTTTTACAGATATTAATTAAATTACATATCACTACACCGTTATTAACTTAAATGGAAGTTATATCGTCTTTTAAACACTAAACACCATGGTCTATCCATCTCATAGACTGGGATATTAGAACTAGCGTTTCCATTGATGATGCAAATGAAATGACGCCATATTATGTACTATAATACTCTGTGTCAGTGTTGCCAACTCGGTATCAGGTTTTGGGGCTAAACACTGTTTAAAAACGGGCTAGATTCGTCCAATACATTGAAAATGGGGGCTATTGCTTAATTATCAGAGGTGAGGGCGAAAAAAAAAAAAAAAAGGTCACCAGACGCTCTACAAGTATGTTAATGGTAATTTTTTCCACTACGTTTTATCGTTTTTTCGATGGATTGCATCAAAAAGTTCGTGGAAAACCTGAATTTATCCCTTTTTTTTCAAGATGGCGGAAAATGATTTCGGGGCTAGAAATGGGGCTAGGTGCTAAAAAATTATTTGAGGGGCTGAAAACCCGTAAAAAGGGCTAGATCTAGCCCCGAAAGGGCTAAATTGGCAACACTGGGTGAATTCGCGTTTTTGTATTATTTTGTTGGTTTTTTTAAAAAGTATGTGGAAATGCGTGCAAAACCTTGAAAAAAATTAGCACATAAAATGTCCTTTCTAAGCCTGCAAGTCTTCAAAATTCGATAAGCAAATCAAAAGTTATTGGGTCGTAAAATAATTTATAAGAAATGGTAATGATATGAGCAGCGTGGTAATGACTTTTATTTAACGGTAATGATTTTTTGTTAATGGTAATGACAAAAAGCAAATTAAATTTTATAACTTAAGTAATAAGCAATTATTATAATGAGTGGGAGATGTGATGTGAGAAAGGAATAGGAGAGGGAGAGTTATTAGGCGCTACAATTTCGTCGGGTAAACTAGTTAAACATAAAATACACATTGTACTAACGAATCACTTTAATAACAAAAAATACCCATTTTTACTTTCGTAATTTACAAAAATCTTAAACTTTCATTTATATCAAATTTTTGGTAATCAACAGCCACCGTTTAAACTTTGATCTGATTATAATAACTTTTAAAACGTCAATCTCAGAGTAATTAGGCGCTACAAGTTCGTCGGGTAAACTAGTTAAACATAAAATACACATTGTACTAACGAATCACTTAAATAACAAAAAATACCCATTTTTACTTTCGTAATTTACAAAAATCTTAAACTTTCTCTTATATCAAATTTTTGGTAATCAACAGCCACCGTTTAAACTTTGATCTGATTATAATAACTTTTAAAACGTCAATCTCAGAGTAATTAGGCGCTACAAGTTCGTCGGGTAAACTAGTTAAACATAAAATACACACTGTACTAACGAATCACTTAAATAACAAAAAATACCCATTTTTACTTTCGTAATTTACAAAAATCTTAAACTTTCTCTTATATCAAATTTTTGGTAATCAACAGCCACCGTTTAAACTTTGATCTGATTATAATAACTTTTAAAACGTCAATCTCAGAGTAAATGTAATTTATTTTATGATTTATGATTTCTTGATTATGATTGCTTTATTTGACAAAATTCTTACATTTGAAGGACCAGCAACATTTTGGACAGTTATAGTTGAGGTATTACAAGTATTTGTTATATTTCCCAGTGGTAAATTATACTGCTTTTTTGTTGAGGCTAAAAGAGTTACATGTTTCCTGTCGATAAGAACAGGCGGCTCTATAATCGATTGTGGAAAGGGTAAAAAACCTAGATGACTTCCGTGTGCACATATGGCTCCTGCAGAACATTTAAAGCAACTTACTTTCCGGAATGTTAGATTTATTAATCCTTTCTGCCACAGCACCTGATGTACGGCAATGGTGCCCCTGAAAGGTTTCAAATTGTCTGGAAATCTTTTTTCTTTCTCGATAATATTTTCCTCAGTTACATCAAATATGGTGATGTTTTCCACATTTTGCCGGATTACACTCATGAATTTGTCGTAATTCCCTACATCTTCGCCGTGATTCACGATTGAATCGGCGGACCTTTTTATTGTAGCACCTACCCCATCAGGAGCACCTTTGCCGTGACCAGCCTCTGTATAATTCCATGTTATTTTCTTTATTTGGGGAAAGTCTTTTGATAGTTCGCTTATCATAAAAAAAATGTATTTATTACGGTACTGCGAAACCGTTGAATCAGTTTGAAAATGTAGTGTATCAATAAATGGATTAATTTCTAAAGACTTTTGTATGAGCGGAGTGATATGTGCCCAAACAGCCGAAGCATCATGTCTAAGGCAAGTGCTTGCTGAACAAGCCGATGTTGGTGTTATCGAGCTACTATGAAAATTGAATGTATATATAACTGCTGTGTGGAGGCTAACAGCTTTTCTTGTCCCACCAAAATGCATCGATTGTACTTCCCTACTGAATTTCAGGGCATAATTTTCGGAGAAATCGGCGTGAATCACTACTGCGTTTACGGGCATCGAGTCCTTCAATTTTTTCATCTGAGTGTATTGATTATTCATTCTAAAACAATGAACAAAGAAAGCTGGTAAGCTTTCATTTAAAGCTTTCACTATTTCACGTGGCTTAGCGGAGACATCCTCTTTTTTCATAATTACTGAAGTTCTTAGTCCCATCTTTGTTCTGATGGATTCTCTCGTACGATTCCATTTCTGATATATTATTTCCACATCATTTTCAAATTCTTTTATCTGAATAACTTTATTTTTACAAGATTCACACTCGCGTTTTAGACACTTATCTTCATATACTGCACAGCATAGATTACTCAGTAATGCACCCGAGTTTGTTTCATCTATTATTTGAGCTTTTTTAAGGGCTTCAATCTTCAGGTCTATATTTTCGTGTATGATACATTTGCATGTGTCTCTTTGAGAATTTTTTGGTGATAATACCCAAAATGGTCTATATTTGCAAAAAAAAGTGTAACTCACTTTTAACCCATTCTTTTTCATGAAATTTTTGTGCAAAATTTTTTGGGAGCTCGTCATATAGCGCTTTTGCTTTTGTTGTTTTCCTCTGGTTATGTATTCTTTTTTTCCAGTGCTTATTGTACTATTTTCATCGTTAAGATAAAATTCTCTAACTAAAGCTACTAACTTTTGGAGTCTTATATTTTTTTTAACGTCTTCTTTGCACATAACTGTTCTAAATCTTAAGTCCTTCATATCTTTATTCTTATTTTCTGTTAATTTTGTTTGTTGATAGCGTTTTAACTTTCTTTTCAACAGATTGTTTTGCTGTTGAAGTTTTTTAATGACTTGCAATAGCATGTTCCTTTTCTTCTTTTCTATACGTCTTATATTTCTGGTTTTTATGTCAAAGTTTTCCGGAGGTTTTGAAGTAGTTAGTGGATCTAAAGAGCCTTCACCGATTTCATCTTTTTCCTTTTCACGTGCTTCAATAAATACTGTTTCAGGAATATTAGGCATATTATGTATCTCTTCCTTTTTTTTCTGTCTATATCTTTTGGAAGCTTCGCGCCATTTCTTCCTTATTTGTCTTTGATTGCGCGGAGACTCTTCATTAATACTTTTGATCTTTTTCTCTTTTTTCCTTTTCATATATCTATCTCTTTCTTTGTTTTTCTCTAACTCGTACAATACAGGATCCCCTTTTATATCAGAGTATCTTTTTCGTGCTGCAATTTTTTGTTTTTCTATCCGGTCCATTGCTTTAGATTTTCTGCCCATAATTTATCTGAGAAAAAGCAAAATTAAAAAGTTAATTATGTTTTTTACCAATCATTTGTAGCTTATATACACGTATTGGGGCCGCTTAGAATACTAACCCCAAAGGTACATGACGAAAGGTCAGGTAGGTAGACAAAACAGTTTTTCAAATGGGACAGTTAGATGTTTCGAATTAAGCAAAATAATAAAACAATCATTGAATTGGAGTACTTACAAAAAAGTAAATAAGTTTTCAACACATAAAATCACGGTATCAACATTTATTTACTACATACATTTTAAGTGCCAAGTAGTCAAGAATTGATGAAATTAGCTAAATAAGTTAGATATGATAAGCCGTTAATCTGCGAAGTTTAGTAAACTTTAGTAAGGGTTTCCCCGAAAGAATTTAACCTCTTATTTAATCAAAGTTGCTTTCAAAATCGTCATTACCATTTACACAAAATCATTACCATTTACAAAAAAACAAATGGTAATGACGTTAATGGTAATGACGATTATTTCTTTTTTCGCTAAAAACTCGGGTATATAATTTTCCTTTAGGAACACATGCCACCATTGAAAACCCTGTTCTTATGACACTTAAGTATGGAGTAATAAAAGAATTGTATTATTAATACGTACCTTGTTATTCAGTTAAATGGAGATGATTAAAAATTGGGACCAATGATTTAACGTCGTTGTTTTCCGTGAATAATATTGTTTCTATAAACAGCAGAATGACGTGCACCCTGTTCCGCTTTACACGATGGACTGACGCGAAGAGGCGAGGGGTGCTTTATTGCGTAGCCCAAATAACATTTGAAAAATATAACGTTTGACGCTACTGACATGGCGTTGACGAATTTTTGTGAAAAAATTTCAATTAATGTTTCTTAGTAGTTCTGCAGTGTTGAATCCATAATATTATATGTTATAATGTACCTAATTATATATTTTTTCAAAATATAAAATTAAAAACGCAATGTGTAAGGCAGGTTTTTCAAAAAATATTTTAGAATATCAAGATCAGCAATTTTCCTGCAAATGGTAATGATGTTTCGGGTGTGAAATTCAATTTTTTTATATAAATTACTTGAAATTATGTAACCCATTATATAGGCTCTTATGTAAAAATATGTATATAAGCAGTTAGCAAAACAATTTTTTATAAAAGTAGTACATTAAATTTTTTATCAAGCGGGACATCGCTTGTTACGACTTTCGCGAATTCACCCCACTGCTCTGTGTGTGTGACGCCATTCTATTGCTTGCACAGAGTAAGTTAATTTCTGGCATAGAGCACTAATCTATGGAGCACTACAACACTATTGTGTCGTATCGTGTTTATACCACGTTCTTGCTTCTTGAGGTTTTTTCTTTTTTTCCTCTTCAGTGAAGTAATATAAAGTCCTTTTCATGAAAGAAGTCCCCCAGACGCAGCGCTGTAGTCGCGTGACATAATGTTGCCATTTATGAGTAAATACCTATTTTACATTTAGCTTAAGTAATTTATCAAATACGTATAATACTATTTCCTGCATACTTCGATGAAACAATATAAGCTCTTAAATTGTATTAAGAAATAAATACATTTTAGATAGGCTGTAATTTCATTACTCAAGTTCATACTATAACAATAATTCAGATAAGTGAAACATGTATATTTGTGATAAGTCAAAAGTATATTTGGGCATTTTTATTAAAATGTCTACCAACCCACTCATGGGATGACCCATGCAATAAGTCCAAATAACTAACGTTATTATAAAAAGCCGACGATTTTTGGTCATGACCGTTACCGAAAACAGGGGACAGTACTGGGAAGCGTAGGATGCCACATTTCTGAGTTTAATTTTATTACTTTGTTATAAGTTTCTCATCTAACAACATAGTAAAAAAGGAAACTTTAGTCATTTGAAACTATTTAATGATAACACGACACTTACATAGTCATAATAACGTTAGTTATTTGGACTTATTGCATGGGTCATCCTTTGAGTGGGTTGGTAGACATTTTGATAAAAATGCCCATTTACCTATACTATTTATTATATTCCTGTTATGTAAAAAGTATATTTTTACTTATATAAGCGGTGTTCTACTTATTTACAGGGAAAAGATGAGAAAATAGGGTAAAGAAAAGCATTACAATTTTTTATTAGAATTTTATTGCATAATTGTGATCAGCGGCCATAGGAACATCACTGTCTGAAGAGTGGATGGAAACAGAATCAGATTCTGTTTCAGTATCACTAGCCGTAGATATAATTATTCGGTCCATCTCTTCATCCATAAGGCCGTCATTTTTTAAATATTCCTCCTCTAAATGTTCGACATGCGTGCACTGAGCTGTCCAATCTTCCGCCGTAATAGACTCAAAGGCCTCTTCAGTTAATTTTACAATTTCTTTTGGATCTTGTGCCACGTTCTTATCCGCCACCTTTCTTTTTACAAGGCTCCAGATTTTTTCAATCGGGTTGAGGTCGCAATGATAAGGCGGCAACCTTAATACTTCGTGTCCGTGAGCTGTTAATAATTCATCCACTGCAAATGTCGGTGGCCCTTTATTTTGTTTGATTAGCTCAAACAGCACAGCTTTTCTCCAGGTGTCTTCAAAATATATACCCTTTTGCCGGAGCCATTCCTGCATACTACTTTTTATATTTGACATTGAAGGGGCTTTGTTTAATTGAGTGCAATGGTAAGGAGCGTTGTCCATTACCACAAGGGACCTTTCAGGTAGATTAGGTATTAGTTTTTCCGTCACCCATTTTAAGAAATTTGCAGAGTTCATGTCATCGTGGTAATCTGAGGACTTTGATTGGGATTTGAACATTAATAATGCACCATTTATGAATCCATCTTTTGTTCCCGCATGAGCGATTATCCAACGACTCCCTGATGACTCTGAGACGAACATTCCTGGCTCCTCCTCACTCTGCCAACAACTTTTTGTGTGATAAGTATTGTGTATATAGGTCTCATCTAAGTATACAACGGGTCGTTTTTCTACAGTGCGATTTATTCGTATTTTATCCAAATATTTTGCACGCCATGCAGTAATGTCGTGACGTTCCATAAGTAGTTTGCGTCTGGATTGACATCGCTTGTACTTGAAACCAATCCTATTTAATATCCTGTGCAATGTTGTGATGCTTCCCTGAAAATTGATGTCTTCTCTCAGAGCTGCCCGTAATTTAGCCAAAGTTGGTAATTCTTTATGCACAACGTAAAAACTGTGAATTTTTTGCCGGATAGCGCACAAATCGAACCCGTCTAAGTCGAATTTTTTCGGATGCGGGCGACTCTTCCCCGGGGTGACAATTTTTTTCGAAGTACTCGCCGCTGTTATACCTTCTTTTGTAATTCTTGTTACAGTTTTCTCTGACACGCCTGCAATTAAATAATGAACAATTAAAAATAATAGTAACTTTAAGTTTATTATGCTTATGTACTATATGTTTTAATTTCAGTTACCTAGTTTCGTCACATTATGTATTTGTTCAATTTTGTCGCAAAAATGAATTTATATCATAAAAGTCCCATCAATACAGCAAAAAATTATTATATGGCAACTCTAAAAAGTACCTGTTATGGCGGCAACTCTCTTCCGAACATTGTTTAGTGGTATTAAAACACCTTGATTCTTTTGTTCCGCTTCACAGAACTCTTTCACCTTCAATATCATATCTCGAGCCGAACTTTTTACAACTTTTGGCATTGTAAACAATCTTTAAAATGCACTAAGCTAGTTAAAAACTCACAAAAATCTACCACAACAAACGCACTTGATAACATCGACGAACGACAACATGACCGACCTGTCAAATTTAGTTCCAAAAATCACCGCGGGACTTCTTTCATGAAAAGGACTATACTATTCGTTCACTGTTCCTCGTCCTGTATTTAGAAGAGGAAAATTTTTATTTTTTGTTTGTAATGAAAAAACAAACTACTAGACTGACCTAGTGTTGCCAGGCGTCCGGATAAAGCCGGATATAGTTAGGCTTTTTGAATGTGTGTCCGACCAAATTAAACAGTTTTTGACTTTTGTTAGGCTTTTTGCAAAATATTGAATGATTAAAAATAAAGAAGACTAATTCATCATTCTATTTCATTTTTATTTCATTAGAATTTAAAAACATATATGACAAATCATCAAAAGTCTAATTTTACCAAGTTTTATTCACAATTTTTTGTCATATTAATATGTAAGTACTAAAAAACTAAATCCTTAATAATTTAGGGTATGTCCGGCACACAGCAGAGTGAAGGCAGCTTAAATAAATCAATGGTAGGTATTTATAGTTGATATTACCTTCAAAATATTAACGTCAACAAATGAAACAAGAACAGTATAAGTACATATTTATTTCATTATTCTAAATACATATTTTATTTATTATTTGTTTATTAAATAGGTTAGGCTAAAGCCATTCTGGCAACAATTTAATAGACCGAAGATTAACAAGATAAACATATGGGTACAGTCACAGACATATATCAAGAATAGACGACGCATGTACCTCGAATTGTATGAAAACCAAGCGTGTCACTTTTTTTTGACACATTGTGCTGTCACAAGAATATTTAGTGCAGAAATTCCCCATCCTAGCGATATCAATTCGAAACTGATTCGTTACCGATTCTCGACAACGATTAATGATTCTCAAAATCGATTACCGATAATAATTAGGTAAATAGAAAATAAAAAATGCCTTTGGTTGGTTGTACATAATAATATAGTATAGTGCTTGAATATGACCGAATAAATAGTTTTGTGTTTTATTTAACTTGATTATTTGTTAATTATAAACACAAGCTTCAAAATTGTAAAAATAAATAAAGAGATCATAAATATTATGATTGTTTATTATTTGCTTTCAAGAAATTAAATAAATGAAAATTAAAAAAATATTTATAAACATTTCTTTTATGAAAATCAAAACATCATATGGACACATTTAAACTTACCTAAAGTTAAACGAATATTTTTTTCTAATTAAAAATTCAAAATAAAAAAACAGTACATCAATATTCGGTATTGCGCTTGAAATCAGCCTTCGTTTCTTTTTCGAATCCGTAAAACAGTCATCATTGAAATGAATAGAACATATACGGCTATGTTTTGTTGAAAACCAATATCTATGCCCCGTCGCTATAATTAATTTTGCTTTAATATTGGGGTCACTTGAAAACCTTTAATTATAATGTTATCATGAATAAAATCACTATACAGAAACATTAATATTGTAATGAAAAATAATTTACCTGTTAAAAACTGTCTCTATGTAAATATTTATTATTCATTGGTTTTCAAAATCGATTAACATCGAGACCACACCGAGTAAATGAACAACACTATATGCTATATTTTACAGAAACACGACCATATTCACCGTACTACGAAGCTAAGCGACGATTTATAGTAACAATTGTTTTACTTTCATTGCGTGTTCCAGTAAACAAGCCGTATAAATTTTGCTACCAAAATCAGCAATGTATTGAGTAGTATGCAGTACACAGTAAGTTAGTGCTTTTCGTTGTAAAACGTGGTAGAAATGCAATAAATATGAAAAAAAATATTTTAAAATAAATTACTACACAATTTTATAAATAAATTAGTTAACGATGAAAAGAAATATTTCTTTTACCTCTGCTAACTGTATTTGTAGAATTCCTACAGTTTAAAACGTTACAATTAGGCATTTTTCGTTATTTCAGTTGACATCTATTGCCAATAGCAGTAAAACGCCAACTAAATGACACGGCGCTCAAATAGGATTTAAAATCCTTTCTGTTACACGTGAAATGTATGAACATGCGGCATCTACTCTAGGTATACATGTCTGTGGGTACAGTAAATAAATTTAAACTGTGGCTTTACCAGTGCTATCTATGCTAATGCTAGGGGCATGGAATATAGAAGGTAGAAGGAGGGCCATCTCTGTGTATGACAAGTGTCCAATTACGGGTGGTGCTGCGTTCTACAACTGCTATGTTCGAACATCTATTTCTCAAACACTTGAGAATAGCGCCATTCATTACGGGTGGCATAACTCAGCAAATTTCACTCCGTCTACAACAGCTATGTTCATATCGCTATTTCTCAGACACTAGCGCCATTCTGGAATGGCCATTATTGGAACCTCTGTTATCAGTCAGCTGGACACTTTTTCAAATTTCCCCTTACAAGAGTTGCCCCTCCTTCTACTCTATTCTCCATGGCCATGGGATATTTTTATTTTATTGACTTCCCGACTCGTGCTTTACAGTTTTATTTACAACTTTATAAATATTAGACAATAGGGATATTTAAATATTTACCTGTGAAGCAATGAAGTTGGTTAAAAAGTGACTGAACTTCCATTTTACATCCCTTATCATTTTTATGATCATCCATCGGTTTTAAAATAAACACAAAATTAAAAATCTTGAAAAAATCTACGCCGTATCGGGCTACTGCAGCGCCCCCTGGTCTTCCGCCATAAAACATATCTATGAACCTGCTGTGTAATGATAGCCATCATTACATTCAATGATAGCTATCATATCATTACATCATTTGAATGCAAAAAACCGCTGTGAAATCGGCCCAGTAATTTTCATAAAAAACGGTAACAGACATACACACAAACAAACAACATCTAACCCTAAACGCATCTACCGCCTCCGTTCCGTTCCGTCCGTCGTGGGTAGTAAATTATTAAAAGGAGAATTTTCAACCTTTTCCAAATACTAGGTAATGACTAGATAGGTATTATTTCAGACTGAATTACAAAACTTTTAGGGTAAGCACGCATTGCGAATTTTACAGCCGCGATTTTTTTTCTGACGATTTTTAAATCGCGTACTAAATCATAATCAACACGATTTTTTTTCGCAAGTGCGTGCAGCTTCATACAATTTCCATATCTCACAGAATTTTGCGGAAAAAATCGCGCGGTGAAAAATCGTAATGCGTGATAAGCCTTATTATGCATTATTACCTACATTTATAAAATTTTTAATTCTAACAATAGTAAATGTATTTGATTATACACCTCAATCCTCCAAAATGTATTATGATTTGAAAATCCTGTGTATTCTTCTTCAGATTCTTGCCTTTGTCTATAGCACCAACAAGGTCCACCATTAGGCAATTTGAGAAAGACTGGTCTAAATCACAAAATAAAACATAAAACATTCCCATGATTGTGCTTAAAACACGTCCGACATTCAGAAAATGACATAATACAAGACATATTTCTGCTCAGTCTTCTACGTAACCTACTCATGGTAACTCTCGTCCATCTGAGTTGCCACTAAGCCGAGATGCTGCCGTTTCATGTGATTCTTCAAATTGACGTTTTGCGTGAAAGAGGCGTTGCACATCACACATTTGTACTTCTTATCGCTGCTGTGTGACTGCATGTGTACCTGAAATATAAACACTATGTGTTACCCAAAAAACGTCCTAAAATATATCAGTGAAAAATGTGTTACCTAGAAGTCTAATATAGATTATATAGGGTATATAAATAGGTTAAGCCATTTTTGAGATTAGCCTGAACAAACATTTAGATTCTAGACAGACAGACAAAATTTTGAAGAATCATTGTAATTAGGGATTGCAATCCGAAAAATCGGATCCGGTAGTCTAGCCGGATCCGACGTTTTTGTCAAAATGTCACGCCAATTTTTGTCAAAATAATCACCCTTTTGCTAGTGTAAATGCTTTGAATGACACAGGATTACACTCCCTAATTGTAATGAGATCTATTATTAAATCTGCCGCGTACATGCCAATTGCCAAACTGCCAAGTGGGCTTACTTCCGAGGATTTTTTTATTTTATTTTAAAGGGGATATCTCAGGTCCCATACTTATCAAAATTTAGTTCGATGGGATCCATGAACTGAGGGAATCTTAAATATTTTTGGAATACATAACTATGACCTTGATATAGTATTTTTATCTTTTTCTTTGAAGTCGGTTGTTTTATTATAGTTAAATTTCGATTATAAAATTATTACATTAATATAGATTTCTTAATATATTTTCATTCTCTCTTTCTTGGCAACTCATCAGTGATGCCTTTGGTATCGCTGATGTCCATGGGCGACGAGAGCTTCTTATCATCAGGTCGTTTGTAGGCTATTTTCATAAGATAAAACTAAAATTTTAGCAAAAAAAAACCAACTTCAAATGAAGTACATCCTTTCCAATAAAAAAAGAATCATCGAAATTTTGGTTGGCGTGATATTAAGTTATTCGTCCATTTGTCGCGCACATACGTAATGCTAATTTAAGACTATAATATGGTTTTCTAATGGATGTCATTGTCAAATCTCGCTCAAACTTAAATGGGACCACAAGACAAGCACCAGCTTTCGATTAAAAAAAGAATCATCAAAATCGGTTCACCCAGTCAAAAGTTCTGAGGTAACAAACATTAAAAAAATACAGTCGAACTGAGAACCTCCTCCTTTTTTGAAGTCAATTAAAAAAAACAAGCAAAGGACACCCGGATGGAACGAATTTCCTTTCGATTTAAGTATTGTATTCACGGAACACAGAGACAAGAGGTGGAAATGGTATAAGTGTTGATTAGTATGGGAACCGTTCTAGCCAAAAAAACACAAGTAAATGGATAATCGTATTACTTACAAACTAAGAAACTTACATTTTGATTGGTTGTTAGTTGTCAACTACGAATAGTCCGAGAAACCTGCTATTTATGTTTGAAAATTCACTTTAATATTTGATGTTAATTCTTATTTTTCAATGTCATATTCAGTGAACTTAGTACCTTTATCAATTAAGATCATAATACTTTTCAAGTTCTGCTATACCACAGCTATACACCGCTAGATGGCAATATTCTACGTAATAAATAATTCTATACTTAACATATAGTAATAAGGTTGACATTGAATTGCAGTTACAATGTCAATCTTATTGGAAAATGATTAAATAATTCCGTCTTCTGAACGCTAGATGTCGTGACTGGAATCTAATATCAACCTCAAGTATAGCGGTAAGTTATATTTTTGGTTAATTAGGCCTAGGGATGTGCGTGGTGCTTTTACCGCGTTATCGACAATTATCGATATTTATCGAAACTGGTATACTACAAGGTAATGTTGGTACTTGTTCTTGTACAACTTGTGTGTGTCTATGTGAAAACGTGCTCAAAATTTTGAAAGCTTATATCTATTACAAGGCGTAGACGTGGCCGTAGCTTTTTTATTAACGTTAGCTAACTAAACAGTATGTCGATAAGTGAAATTTCAATGTAGCTCAACGTAGCTTAGCTATAAAAACAGTGATGTGAATTAGGATGAATTTCAACCTTAACGTTATACAAAAAAGGTAAAAAAGAATGCCCATAGCCAGTACTCTCAAAAAAAATTATTGTGTCACAATGATTTTTGGACAAAAAATTAAATTAAAATATTTCAAGTATATACCGTATTTCCTAAAAAAATCCTCTTTGAGAATAATTTTCCGAAATTAATAAGAAACTAATTTTGTTGAAAATCTCGTATTTCCTACTATTAACACTGACAAAGTTAGTATGTGTAATTTATAAAGATAACATAATCAAATAAAGGTATTTTTATCAAGACACAAAAATGTTAAAACCAGTACAGTCATTTCTCCACACTAAATGGGCATTCTCCTTTTGTTCGACCTATAACGTTTAGTAGTAGAACCAATTGCGCCATCTAGTGTCGCCAAGGAATAGTTTAAACACCTTTATTTTCGTGGAATTATATTTCCTAGCTTTGAAGCTCTCATAGCCCGGCGGATTGCGTCGATCCTTAGCGATCGAAGAAGTTAAGCAACAGCGGGCGCGGTCGGTAGTTGGATGGGTGACCGCTAGTCCAAAAATTTCTTGAGCGCCTTTGCAACATCCAAACTTACAGCCTTTATGCTTCTGCCCAGCAATGAGTAAGATATACTAAAAGATCACCAGCTGATCTGCCGTGGCGGAAACCGTATTGACGGTCACTGAAACTATGAATTCTTCTTGTAAAAAAATGCTCTGAGTATGTTACTAGATTTTACTGGGAACCAATTGATCCGGCCAGTAGTTTTAAGCCAGTCTTCTTTTCTCTATGCGTCTTTAGGAAATCTAAGAAGTAACTATAGAAACCAAAATAAGTATAATATTCAAATAATTATTATAATTATTCATAATTAATTAATTAATTATAATTTTTCATTGTCTCTTAAATTATTTATCCTGTAAATGTTTTTGTGTGTACAAAATAAATAAATAAAATAAATAAATAAATAAATAATTTTATAATATTGACCAAGTTGACTGTTAGAGATTGCCAACTGGCATTAACTATTTATATGTATTAACTATAGGTTATATACGAAGATATTTTCTCTATAAATAGCCATTTAAACCCTAATCAGTCGGGTCTTGGTCGTATAATATTACATCGTAAATAAAATTAAAACACACCGATATCGATAAATTTCTCCCATCCCTTCCCGAGTAGCAAATAATGTTTTCAAAGAATGTTCTGGAAAACAACAGTCGAGTAGCAAAACCATTTAAAACATACAAATAACCTTATTTCCGTGTAAATAGAGTAGCTTTTTGATCATAAAAATATATTATTTCCTTTAATTTTATGTTTTGAATTTGAATTAATACAAATTAATACAAAATAAATATAAAACTAGGCTTAGCTGTGGGTGGCTGTGGTATGAAACACTGCCATTAAATAAATGCTTAGCTCTGCTATCATTTTTGCACCCAAAATTGCACAATAAGTCATATTATTATAATTTAAGTCAAATTTTAATTTATGTAATGCACAACCGACGCAGCTCAGTGACAGATATGTTATGCGGGCAAGTAAGCGGAGCTACGCTTACTGTTAGTCGCTGTGCCCCGCCTACTTCGCACTTCCACCTCTTGTCTCTGTGTTCCGTGATTGTATTGTTGAACAGCGCCTGGCCTGTTCAGACTTAAGATATTTAGTTTGATTAGTTGCGGATAGATGGCGTTAGTAAATTAATTCTGAATCACGCTATCAACTTATACTTGTAACATACGTAAGTTCAGGGAAACTATTAATTTTTTTGAATTCGCTCTGGATACTTAGTTTCATTTACCTTATATAGTTACGCAGTTTGTACAGCGCCATCTCTGTAAAACTTACTGAATCACTTCAAAAAAAGTGTCGTCATTCGTAAAATCAAAAAGTGTCGAAATTTTCCGTCTAGCCCCCTTTCACAACGCGCGATAAGGAACTTCGTTCCAAAACCTAAACCTACCTTCAACCCCCTCAACCGTGGGAAGCTCTTCCCACAGTACTCGCATCTGAAGTTCCTCTCCCCGGTGTGGCTGGCCATGTGCTCCCGCAGCCGGCAGGGCAGGTAGAACCGCTTGTCGCACAGGTCGCACTGGTGCTTCATGATGCGCAGGTGCAGGCGCCGGTTGTGTTCCCTCAGCGACTTGCGACTGTCGTACGCGCGGTCGCAATGCTCGCACCGGAACACACGCTCCTCGCCGTGCGCTTCCATCATGTGTCTGTATCTGCGGGGAATGGGGACGTTGACTAATATCTTACGTTGACTAATATCTTACGTTGACTAATATCTTACGTTGACTAGTATCTTACGTTGACTAATATCTTACGTTGACTAATATCTTACATTGACTAATATCTTACGTTGACTAATACTTGGGGGAGGGCAAGATTGGGCGACGGCCTGAGGCGCCAAAGGAGGGGCGCCACATTTAGAGTGAGCAAAAAAAAAAAGGAAAAATAAAATTCTTAATAAACGTTCCCATTGGTTCAGGAAAAAATTTTTCGAGCAAAAAAAGCTCGATTTTGATTTTCTTATGTGGACGCCACAATATCAAGAATATTCTGGGGCGTCAGTGGCTCTAACGCCGGTACTGCTAATATCCATCAAGTGTCTATATCTGAGGAGAGAATAGGGATGTTAAATCCAGAATTTAAGGGTCTAGTTTTATTTTATAGTGAGGCCATAATGCCCAATGGAAGAGGTACTCGAGCGTCGTTGGAACTTTTTTAAACGCTTTTATTTAGCTTCACTTCAGAGCATCAACGCATCAAATCTTCAATATTATGATCAAAATGCTACTCTATTTACACGGCAATAAGGTTATTAATCGCTTTTATATTTAGCTTCACTTCGGAGGATCAAAGGATCAAATCTTGTAACGTTAATTTGAATGACTTCCCTTTAATGAAAATTGATGAAATTTGGCAGACATGTGTATTTCCGATGACAATACACGAAAATCATATTTTAAACTAATTTTCATTGTTTATTTGTTGTTAAATTAAAAAAAACGATTTTCAGACTTTAGACGCATAATTCTCTATGTTCTATTTTACGTAGAGACTTGAAATTTTCACAACTTGTAGCTAATTTTATAAACTAAACATTATTGAAATAAAAGCGTTTAAAAAAAAAAAATTTTTTTAGGATTCAATTATATTTTATTTTAAAAATAAGAAAAACAAATTCAACTTTACCTGTATCAGGTACCCTGAATTTTTTTTAATGATATTAAGCTATCACTTTGCTAACGTAAAATATGAATATCCATGCCTATTTACAGTGTACCCTACCCCAACAAAGTAACGTCGGATTAAACTAAGTGGTATAGAGCCCTTTGACCTTTTCTGAGCTAGCTAGTGTCTTACGTCCCAACTCAGAGTCACTAACGGTTACTTTAATCGCTCCTTAGTAAAAAATCACCATACAAATTCTGTACTAAGGAGTGATTTAAGTAACCGTTAGTGACTCTGAGTTGGGACGTTAGTCTTTAATAAGAGTTGTGCGATTATCTTTCAGCGCATGTGGATCAATGCTTCCACTTCACGTAAATAGGGATGTTGACTAATTTTAGGATTCAATTTTATTTTATAGATAGAACCTCAATAATCACGAAAAAAATATTATAAAAATAATAATCTTCAATTTAAAAACAAAAATTGACAAATAAAAATCATTATCAAAGAACAATGGGCGGTTTCGTCCCAAGTGTTGTAACATTTTTCTACCTACATCATTTGAAAGATCTCAACGAGTGTTATGTTTTTTTGTATCGGCATAACTCCGTATCTCGTGCAGGGAAGCTGTTATAGTGGTATTATTAATTTCATAAAAATGTTAAATATAACTTAATTAATTAGTTTTTTAATAACTATAGGACTAAAGCGATTTAAAAAAAAAAAGTGGAAAAAAACACACGATCGACCAGGTAGTGCCTATTTCGACCCAACAGCCCCTCTACCACCCCGCGCGCCACGCGCTGCCATTGTTTTTCATTGTAAGCACAGGAGCAGCGGCAGCGAACGATATTTTATGAGACAGCGCTACACGTTGGAAAGAGATGGTTCCCGGCGATCCTTCTAGATGCCATTATTTACATAGTGGCAGTGTAGTTTTGTAGCTGTGCTGTACTATCGTCTTTCAAAATTGTTACTCCGCTATTAATTTTTGACGACTTACGCATTCATAAAGGACCCCTGCTTCTACGTTTACAACGATCGGCTTTGGCTTGTTTTGTGGACTTTGATATTGTTGTAATTATTACTAACTATGGAACATTTGTGTGTGACCTGTACTCGGTCTTTGAGACGGCAGCGAGTGCGACATGAAGTGTCAAGACCCATATTAGAAGCAAGACCACGTTTTGCTGAATATATTTTGGAGCATATGAGAATAGACCAGGTATGTTTAATGTTACTATATATTACACATACAACTGTATATTTATAACAACCTTATCTATATCAATAGCAACAATTATTTATGCACTATTATCTTCCGGTTTTATGTGATAGCACAATTTAAGACAATCGACTAGTACAATACATTTTATTTAAATAATTAAGTATTATTCAATAAATGCAAAACGAGTGTTATCACTAGGATATTATTTAATCTCTATAAAGCGAACCAAAGGATTATCATCTATCATTATCAGCATTTTTATTTTTTTGCAGGCCCTATTGAATGATCGGCAACACATTTGCCATCGTTGCTGGGTGGCTGCTACTCGTCATGAGGCGAGATTAAACGAACTTGACATGGAACCTCAAGATTTACCCCAAAATCCGGAACAACCGTCAGTTGATGTTATGTCTATAACTGGTTACAAAAGATCTGCAAATACATCCAACAGCTGTCTTTTCCCGAATTGCAGGGCAGATAATCTAGTAAGAGTACCACGTTTTATAAAATCTCGGATGTTAGTGGAATATAAGTTGTATATTCCACCAAGTGCCCGCATCTGTCACGTTCATTTGACTTCAAACGAATGGAATGAGTTAGAGGAGCTGAATAATTCGTCTTTTACGGCTGAACATTTAAAGGACATGCTAGATATGTTAAGAGATGCCTGCCAACAATCTCGATTTAATTTCGACAATATTGAATCTATAACAACATCTGAGCTTCATTTTTGTACGGGTCTAAATCATGAAGAATTCAACAGACTTCTGGAGCAGACGCCTTCTATATCCCAACGCTCGCAACGTCCTAAAACTGTTCTCGGAGCTTATTTAATGAAAATAAGAACGGGAGAACCAAATGAACGATTATCAAGCCGTTTAGACATGAGCCGGCGTAGTTTTGAGCGAAAATTGGAGTTAGCACGTGAATGTTTAACAAATGAGTTTGTTCCTCGTCATCTCGGATGGGACCACATTAGCCGTGAAGAAATTGTAGCAAGAAACTCAACAATTCCAAATGCTATATTTGGTGTTGACAATGAAGTGCCACCAGCCATTTTGATATGCGACGGAACCTACATTTACATCCAGAAAAGTAGTAATTTTTTATTTCAGAAGCAATCATATAGTCTGCACAAATTCAGAAACCTGCTAAAACCTTATCTATTAATATGCACAGATGGCTACATAGTAGATGTGACTGGCCCTCATGCTGCTACGACTTCAGATGCGACGATAATGAATGCCTATATTGAAAATGAAATGAATCCAATTCATTATGTCCTTCATAATAATGATACATTTGTATTAGACAGAGGTTTCAGAGACGCAATTTCAACCTTACAGACTTGGGGCTATCAAGCCCACATGCCTCCAACAAAACTTAGAAGTGAAAGCCAACTGAGTACAGTAGAAGCTAATAAATCAAGATTAGTTACAATCGTGAGATGGGTTGTAGAGGTAGTGAATTGGTGGATTAAACGCGATTTTAAAATATTCAGACAAGAATATTTTAATCGGGCAATGACGCATTTATTCGTTGATATACGCATTGCTGCTGCTCTTTTAAATACTTTTAGAGAGCCTGTAAAAGACCATCCTCGAGCTCATGAAATAATCGAAGTGCTAAATAGGAGAATTCATATGGCCAACAGTCTAAGTGACTATGTTATCGAAGAGAATATAAATCGACAGCGAGTATCTTTTTGTGCTATCACCGCAGATGACAATCAATTACTGCAATTTCCAATATTAACAGAAGAAGACCTTTTATTGATTTCATTAGGAACTTATCAAATAAAACTTGCACGGTCTTATTTGAGCGAACACATTAGAAACGGCATATACACAATAGAAATATGCATAGGAGCTATTCCAAACCTTGTGCGATACAATATAAACATTTTAGATGGTATTCTTTTAAGGGGGCGGATAAAATCGCGACACGTATCTGGTAGAATTTATTATTCGTACATTTTGATTAACAATAGAGCAGAAACAGCGAGAGAGTCAATTGCCCATTATTATTGCTCTTGTTTGACTGGGAAGAGAACAGTAGGTACTTGCGCTCACATAATGAGTATCATTTGGTACCTTGGCTGGGCAAGACACCAGCCAAGCATATTGTTACCGGCGACCTATTTGGACGACATTGTTGTAGATAATACTGTCTAAAACAACGATTACTGACTCTACAATTATTATGAACGTAAAAAGTATATGAGTACGTACCACAAAATGTAAAAAAATATGATTAAAGCATTATTCAATACAAAAACTCTTTTTTCATTTACACCCCAGAACTTTTGACCTGCACACAATTATAATAAAAACTTGAATTATTTATAAAAATAAAACTTAAGTGAACATGTTTAAACTAGTCGCAACATGTTACAAGGGTTGGGACGCAACCCATACAATAATGCCCATTCTCCTTTCCCACCAAAAACGTCACGTGACGTCACGATCCGATATTCAATACTATCTGTCTACTGAAGTTTGTTGAATTTCCTTATAAAATAGTGACAATGACGTCATATTCTCAAAATGGCGTTTGAGGTCACGTGACAGTGAGTACTATTATTAACATTTTCAAATAATGATATTTAATTTATTGTGATTGATTTCGATAAAAGAATCATATTTTAGGCCTTTAATTGTTACTACTAATACTTTACACATAAATTTATATTAATTTATAATTAGTGTCAACATCCCTATTGTATTAACAAAATACCTGAGCATATAGGAGAAGAACAATTCATCGCATTTATTGCACTGATACGCGGCTTCCTTCTTATGCATCCTCGCTATATGAATATATCTTGTGTACTTCGACTTGAAACTCTTGCCACAATCCTTGCAGCCATAGGACTCGTCGACCCGCTGGTGGGTTTTCTGATGGAGCAGCAGCATTCGTTCCTCGAAGTAATGTGCACCGCACACATCACAGATGCAAGTTCCGAAATGCTCAGCCATGTGTTTCTTTAACGCGTGGAAAAAGCTAAAAGTAGCACCACACTCCATACAACTCAGGTTCTGAGTGAGTCGGAACTTGAGAAACTCGTCTGCCACTGAATAGACTTCCTTACCGTGGCTCACTATATGCGTTTTGAAGGTCTCCACGTCGTTTATGCTCTCCGAACACAATCGACAGTCTATCCTGTAAATGTCCACTTGGAGTTTCTTCGTCATATTGGTGTTCTTCAAAACTAAGCTAAAGTCTTTGGGATTGTGGGTCAGGGTATGGTCTCTCAGCTTGTTAGGGTCTGTGAACTTATTTCTGCAGTAGCTACAGAAGTAATCACTGAAGGATGTATCGAAGGGACATGCGTAGGAGTATTCCACTAGAATGTTTAAATTATGGTTAGATTTCTGGGTTTTATCACTCTCTTTTGAGTCTGATAGCTTCAGGAGACGTTTTTCTGAAACAATTGATATTTTTTATTAAACTTTGTTGGATTTGTATTCTCTTTGGCAACTAAAAGAAAAGGAGCATTGTATCTAGTTGTTTAAGTCTAGTTCTAGTGTTTATAATCATGAACTATAAGGTAATATAGGATACTATACAAGATATATGGGTAGAGTTATGACAGGAGATTCAAAAATTTAGTACAACGCTCATTTTGGCCTGTCCTTCAAGTATTTTATTTGTTTTCGTAAGAAATTCTCTGTATATTTGGTTTAAATAGCATCATAAATGAAAGTTTACATTTTCTACTGTACGGGCTAACACCGTACATTGTTTAATATTATTGTATAGTCAGCATTTTTAGTACCGCGCGAGGGAAATTACAGCAATTAACTTAGTACATAAGCAATCGTCGCCCGCGTCGCGTGTACTCTAGCTAGCAAATTATATATAGGAATTAATTACAGCAATAAAGTGGTTTTAACTAAACTATCCGCCTTTAACTAGCAACTCCTACATGGTCCTTCGAGTCTCCGTACAGACGGGACCAAATTTCGTGTGTGCGGAGTGAACTAGCAATTTTGGATCACTGTGCCAAGCTTCGGATTACATTGGATTGCGCAAAGGCAAGCAGCGTCGGAATCCAAGTAAGATCTTTCCAATTACTCTGTATCTTTTTGAATACGCGTATTAATCAAGCAACCAACTAACTAGCAATTCCTGGCAATGGAATCATTATTAGAAAAGCAAGAAGATTTAATTGATGCTATACGTAAATTAGGCATTAATTTTATGAAAGATGGAGCGGAGAGAAAAACGAATGTTGATTACTTTAATCGTAGGTTGGAAACCTTAGAGACTTACTGGAGTCAGTTCGAGAGCAACCATCTACAATTATCAAGGTACGATATCCGTGAGGAATCTTATCATATTAACGGAGATTATACAAGCACGATGTCGTCGTATAGGTCGTTGAAAGAGACGATTATGAAGCAGCGAGCAGAGCTATTGTCTCGGGTGGCTAAAGACTCAGCTGAGCAGGTAACCTTGCAGCCTGGGACACTAAAGCAAGCAGAGAAGGAGCAGGGTCGTGATCAACCAGCAGCCGCTAGCCAGCCTCGGTTAGATGTCCAAGAGTCAGCGGGAGGCTCAGCACAGCATCAGCAACAGGTATCTAGGGGAGTATCTAGTAGAGGTGATGATATGTTACGTAAGCAATATGTAAACTTCAGGGCTTTCTCTAGGACGGTAGCTAACATTGAGGTAGACAATATTAACGAAAAATGGGAGTTTGAGGATACTTTGAGAAATCTAGAATCACGTTGGTCTGCGATAGACAGCCTCCATTGGGAAATTGAAGCCGAGATGGATGGAGAGGAGTCTACGTATCAGGGAGTATTTAGCATGCATGAGGAAACTTACTTTAACCTAAAGAAGAATATTAATCGTAAAATGTGGGCAGTATCTCATAGAGAAAAATCTACACCAGTCATGGACATACCTACGTTCACAGGTAGTTACAATCGATGGACCTCTTTTAAAGATTTATTTTTTGAAGCGGTACACAACAATCCATCTTTATCGAATGCACAAAAGATGCAGTTTCTAAAAAGCAAGCTGAGAGGTGAAGCGGAGTCATTGATTCGTCATATGCCGGTTAGTTCCGATAACTACTCTGTGGGCTGGGATATCTTAAATAATCGTTACAATAACAAAAAGCAAATATTTACATCGCATATGAATTTATTGTTGAATATACCTAACGCTCAACAACCGTCGGTAATACATATTAAAAAGCTTCATGACTCTATCGTAGAAAACCTAAACGCTGTCAAGAACCTCGGTGTCGATACTAGCACGTGGGATCCTATTTTGGTTTATCTTTTATCACAAAAGTTAGACTCGAACACCTTTGCGGACTACATCGAATCCATAAAAAATCCGAGGGAACTTCCTAACCTTCAAGATTTTATGTCATTCCTGGAATTTAAATTTACAACTCTAGAAGCGTCTTGTAGAAAACTAGAGCAATCTACACATAAAACTAGCATACCTAAACCTAACTACAATAACTTAAAATCAAATAACTTTACATCAAATAATATTGCACAGAAACATTTCGCATCATACAATAATACGAAACCCGCTTGGAAACCGACTGCTAACGGATATGGTTTCAAGTGTCTTCTTTGTAAGCAACCGGATCATTTATTGTATCAATGCAAAAATTTTATTAACATGCCGCATAACTTAAAACTTAAAACGGTGAACCAAATGAATATTTGTAAAAATTGCTTATTTGATCATAACGGAAAGGAATGTATTTCTACTAAAAGGTGTCGTAATTGTAAGTGCAAACATCACACTTTATTGCACGACGCATGCCTACAAGCCACGCCATCGACTTCACTTGAAACGTCCAAACACGTGACTAATACAACCCATGTGACACAAGGGGATGAATCTCAGGTTCTTCTAGCAACAGCCTTAGTATATGTTACAGCAGCAAACGGTTCGAAACATATAATGCGCGCTTTGATAGATCAGGGGTCGCAAGTATCATTGATAACAGAGAACGCAGCTCAGATGTTAGGCATAAAGCGTAGGGGTTGCAGTGGGGTAGTTTTTGGTATAGGACAGAAGCAAAGCAACAGCAAAGGGATGATAAATATCGAATGTTCGTCTATGTACAGCGAATTTTCATTTAATGCAGACGTACTTATAATGAATAATTTAATCAAAAATCTTCCCACTCAATCTTTTAATAAGCCATCGTGGTCACATATAAATGGAGTCCAGCTAGCGGATCCAGAATTTAACGTCAGTCGTCGCGTTGATTTATTATTTGGGGCGGATATTTATTCTATCATTATGTTAGGTAGTATCATCAAAAGCGAGGATAGTTCATTACCTATTATACAACAAACACATCTGGGATGGATTTTATGCGGGACTATGATGAAAACTTTACATTGTAACGTAGTCTTAAATAACATAGAGGATATTAAGAAATTTTGGGAATTAGAGGATATTGAGGATAGCTCAAATTTATCTAGCGAGGACCAGGAGTGTGTGGAATTTTATAAAGCGACTACGGAACGCCAAAGCGACGGTAGGTACGTAGTCAGATTACCGATGAAAACGAATGAGTTACACACTCTAGGGTTGTCAAAAAATATAGCGATAGCGCAATTCCTCAACCTTGAGAAAAAGCTAATACGACAGCCACAGCTAGCGAGCCAATATAGGGACTTCATAGCGGAATACAAGGACTTGGATCATATGACACAGTGTGATGATGAGGCGATGGTCACGCAGGGTTGCTATCTACCACATCACTGTGTACAGCAAGCTGGGGAAAATAATATCAATAAATTCCGAGTCGTATTCAACGCGTCCGCTAAGACATCTACGGGGGTAAGCCTTAATGACGTCATGCTTCGCGGACCGAATCTACAAAAGGATCTTCAGTCTTTGATTATAAAATGGCGACAGTACCGGTATGTAGTGACAGCTGATATTGAGAAAATGTATCGCCAAATTATAGTAAATAAAGCGGATCAGGTTTTTCAAAAAATAATTTGGCGGGATTCAATTAACGAGCAACTTAAATCGTATCAGTTGAGGACTGTAACGTACGGGTTAAAAGCCGCACCATTTTTAGCAATGATGACGTTGAAACAGCTAGCTGAAGACGAGCGAGAAAAATATCCCGAAGCGTGTAAAGTTCTAAAAGAAGACTTTTTTATGGATGATCTCTTAACAGGGGCTCACTCAATAGAGGAAGGTCAACAATTAATAAATAATCTTAACAAATTAGTAAAATCGGGTGGATGTACCTTGCGGAAATGGGCTTCAAATGATATCGGATTACTTGAAAGCTTAAAAGAAGATAGTAAAAGTAGCAATAACCAGTTTACATTTAAATCAGATGATACAAAAACCTTGGGCCTGACCTGGAACGTAAAAGAGGATTCATTTACTTTTAAACACCAACTAAGCAATGATCTAACTTCAAGGCCGACAAAAAGAATTTTATTAAGCGAAATTTCAAAACTATTTGATCCTCTGGGGTGGCTAGCTCCGGTCGTCATGAATTTAAAATTATTATTTCAAGAACTTTGGAAAGCTGGGCTTGATTGGAACGACCCGGTACCGGACGGTATTTTTTCAAATTGGTTAAAGCTAAGACGGGATATAGACGACATCGAGCACTGTAAGGTACCTAGGTGGATTGGAAGCTGTAATGGTGATACCATTCAGTTACATGGGTTCTGTGACTCATCATTAAGGGCCTATGCATGCGTGATTTACGCGCGGATTCAAAACAACGATAAAACATCGATTGTATTGGTAGCCGCTAAAACTAAACTCGTACCGCTAATAAAAGATATCACATTACCGAGGTTAGAACTTAGCGGAGCTCAGCTACTGTCCAAACTAATGACCAAAATTTTACAAACCTTATCAAGCTATAAAATCGAAGTCTTCGGGTGGTGTGACTCTAAAGTAGTCCTAGGTTGGTTACAGGGCGATCCAGGAAGGTGGAAGCCTTTCATAAGCAATCGAGTCAAGCTTATCACTTCAGTAATGCCTAGTCGTTGTTGGAATTACGTAAAGTCGTCCGAAAACCCCGCAGACTGTGCCAGTCGGGGTCAGCTAGCTACACAGTTACGTGAAAATACCTTGTGGTGGGAAGGACCAGCTTGGCTGACGTCATTTAAGCAAAAAGAAGAGCAAGAGATATATACAACCAATATGGAAACACGAGCGAAGCTATCAAACGTCATTCAAACTGATTCTACGGAACCCACAATAATTAATGAGCTCTTACTTAGACATAGTTCAATAACAAAAATAATTTCCATTGTTGCATGGATACTACGGGCGATGAACTTGAAACGTAAACAGCTGCCAACATATCTTACGTTGCAAGAATTACACAAAGCGAAATTACTTATTACTAAACATGTGCAAGCTAGCGAGTTTAGCGAAGACATTCATTGTTTAAAGAAAAATAATACTTTAAAATCAAACAGCAAGCTATTAAATTTAAACCCATTTATCGATCGAGACGGTATTTTGCGTGTCGGCGGGAGATTAGAAAAATCTAATTTAAATCCTGAAACTAAACACCCAGCTATATTACCTCATACCAGCCGCTTGACAACCCTAATCATTGACGAAGCACATATACAAACCTTTCACGGGGGTGCCCGGCTTACCGCTACGTGGATAAGACAGAAGTGGTGGATTCTGGGAGGAAACAGAGCGGTCAAAAAGCAAAATAGAATGTGTGTTATTTGTAGAAAGCATAAACCTCAGCATCAGTACCAACTAATGGGAAACCTTCCCGAATCTAGAACTACACAATCTGTGCTACCTGTGCAACAACAAACCGCGGAGGAGACCAACGCTACCACCTCTGCAGCTGTAACGAGTGTAAAGATAACGAAACCTACTAGCATTACAACAACATTGTTATATATAATTTTATTTATGAATATTTTCACATCTACGCAAGCCCAATTACGCGTGAATCAACTAGATCGTAATCAAAGCCTATATTTTGATAAAATCTCAAACCTACAATTTGTTCAAGACGAGTGGAAGCTAGTAGTTTACTATGAGTTGAAACCGTTCTGGCAAGGAAACTTTGCATTACATAAATATATAAAACATTTGAACCGCACCTGCGTATTATCGAATTATACATCTCATTGCGATGTTCTGTTGACACAACTACGTCATGGCTATTCAGAACTGCAATACTACAATCAAATGTTACTTACACAGCATAGTAGCTCGCAGCCTAGACGGCGTCGCGGATTAATCAATGGAGTCGGCTATGTATCTAATTATCTGTTTGGGGTATTAGATGAACGGTTTGCCGAGCAGTATCAGCGAGACATAACTCAAATTCGTACTAATCAAAAATATCTAACGGGACTGTGGAAAAATCAAACCTCGATCGTGGAAGCAGAATATAATCTTCTCAAACGCGCCGAAGATACTATGACCAAGCAGCATGAAGTGATACATGAAAACCTAAATGCTCTCAGCGAATCACTTACCAAGCTAGCGAATCAGATCAACCAAAATAACATCGCAAACGATCTGTCTCTTGGAGCTCTAGCGGCCAGTAATATGTTAAATAATTTGAGGGAGATCCAGGGTATGCTATTGAACCAGATAACTGACATATACCACGGGAAATTCAATTTTCATCTGATTACTCCCGAACAACTGCTACATGAACTTAGTATAATTTCCTCACAGCTACCGTCCGACCTCAGTTTACCTGTACAGAATGTCCATACAGATCTACGTAACATATATTCTTTACTTAAAGTTAAAACAAGAATGTTAAAAGATTACCTACTATTCGAAATACGAATCCCCCTGATAAACAGAGACAACTACGAGCTATATCAACTTATACCTGTACCTACAGAAGCTAAAAATAATTTAATGTTAACTTTGACACCTAAATCTAAATACGTAGCGATTAATTTACGAAAAGATACCTACATTACCATAACTGACAGGCAAATAAGCGAGTGTTTAACTTACGAATTAGATACTTACCTATGTTACCTACAGTCACCTATCCATCAGCTGAGAGGAGACGACGACCTATGCGAGACCGCTGACAAGACAAGGACGTGTCGATTAACTGCGACTACGTGTACCAACAGGTGGGTCAGCTTACATCAATTAAATACCTACCTGTATTTTTGCTGCAATCAGTGCACCGTGCGAGCTCATTGTGGAGTGGATCAGGTTACCTCTTATCGCCTAACGCGTGCAGGCATAGCTACATCGGGCGAGTGCATGATAAAGACGGACGACACTATCATTTATTCACACAAGCTCCGACAACCCGATACTTTACATCTGAAGCCAGAGGTAATCGTCACGGATGTACCGCCAATTAATCATCTATTCAATTTATCTATTTCGTTGCTTGATATGACTGACACCGATGCTGAAAGCAGAAGAGTTAACTTAGCCAAAATCAACCAGAGTATCCAGCACGTAAAGGAGCAAGCCGAGCTAGCAGACGTACAGGTGTCTGTCCATGACGTCCATCAGTACGTTGCAATTTATCTACTCCTTGCGGGTGTGAGCATCGCAGGAGCGATACTGGGGTGCAGAAGAGTGAGGCGCCGCTGGCGTGTCGCTAGCGCACCGGGGCAACCGAGCCGAGCGACGGTCGTCGAGACGCCGACGGTCAACGAGGAGCACGTCCGCGGCACCAGCAGTGAGAGTGTAAAGTGTAATCAGTGTATGGTGTACAGTGAAATAAGTGAAAGTGCGCGTAAACGAGATCAAGGCACCGAGCCTGATCCACGTAAACCAGTGTTTTAGTGACTGAAATTTATGAGTTCTTAGTGTATCATTTTATATTGTCTTTGTTTAGTTATATTTTTGTCATATATTCATTGTAATGGATTACTAGCTTAATTCTAACTTTTTAGCTTATCTTCATCTTAATTTAGATATTTTATCTCCCCCGGGAGCATGTACGGGCTAACACCGTACATTGTTTAATATTATTGTATAGTCAGCATTTTTAGTACCGCGCGAGGGAAATTACAGCAATTAACTTAGTACATAAGCAATCGTCGCCCGCGTCGCGTGTACTCTAGCTAGCAAATTATATATAGGAATTAATTACAGCAATAAAGTGGTTTTAACTAAACTATCCGCCTTTAACTAGCAACTCCTACATCTACCACGTTTTAATTAAATTCCAATGAAATCCAGTAAAAAAATACATGCTTTCCATTACATTAAAAAAAATACTATTTCTATGTAAAATATATTATACATATAGTATTTTGTTTTAAACTACAGAATATAGTTAGTTATCTCAATTACTCAGAATATCCTGTGGTGACAAAATAAATTTAGTCATATTTTCATCTGTTGTACTAAATTTTTGAATCTCATTGAGAATCTCCATGAGAATTGTAACTAAGAAACAAAATTAAGTATTTTTAGCATGTAAATAACAATGAGAACAACTGGGAAAAAGAAATAACACGCATATAAACGTCCAGATCATCCCAGGGGAATATACAACCAGGATAAAATCTTATTAAATTGTTCAACCGTTAGCACATATTAGAAATACAAACATCTTAAAAAACACATCTATAATCTCTTACCCGATTCAATAGTCTGTATCTCCGTCAACCGATCATACATCTTCTCCATGTCTTGCAGCATTTGATTCTTCCCCATCATGTCCTCATCGCGAACTTCTTTCTTCTTACGCTTCAAGCCCTTCTTCCCACGCCGCTTCTTCATTGGCTTAATGATTTTCTGTTCTACTTCTCCTTTCACTTCTGGAATATCTGAATCTGTGAAACAATGCACAAAACACAATAAAATCTTTGTTTAGTGTATACCTACTGTGAGGGTTAGCTCAGAAAAACACTGAATCTAATTATACTTATTAGTCATATTTTTTTTGTACGATTTCTGAAATTTTTTTGTTATTTTAACATCTCATTTTATATAAACCACATAAGCTACAAATTATTATTATGTAAAAAAATTTCAGTGGAAACTGTTTTGCTATAAAGATTCTTGTAAATGTATGATGTAATCTGTATTGTAATGCTGTTTGTTTCCCAAATAAAATAAAATAAAATAAATACTTATTTATTTATAATAATATTCAAGAAATTACACTGGTATTTAACTTGTACTGATATGGCACGGGTAAGTAATGAGATCAGGTGACAGCAGGCTTCTTCTTATATACCCTCGGTTAACAGTTGCTACCCTCTCTTATTCGTATCATGTTGCCAGTTAAAAATCAGTTCCCTTACACTACTGTATGGCAAAATCTACAAACTAAAAGAACACTCATATGTTTCGACATTTCGGACGTTTCACATTAAGGACCAGGACCACAGCCTAATTGGTTGACAGGCAGGATGCCTGTGAAGCCCGTTGTCCTATGCTAAGCCTGGGTGTGTGTTTGTTTTACACAAATAAGTTAATGCTTGACCACAATCCCACCTGATGGTAAGTGGAGATGTGGTCCAAGGTGGTGAGCACATTAACTTAGTAAAAGCCTATTCACTCTTTTCTTGAAGGCATCCACGTCATAGGCAGGCGGGAACGCCGACGCAGGCAAGTTATTCCAGTCCTTGGCGGTGCGTATAACGAATGACGAGGTCCGAGGCAAACTGTGTCATCCGTACCGGCGGGATGTTCACGACATAAGGATGGATACCAGCCGTGCGTCGTGTCGTTAGATGGAGAAACGGAGATGGGGGAATTATCTCAAACAATTCCTGTGTCAGTGATGTTTTGTGTTCTATATGCCAGCAGGCCATCAGCAACACAAGGAATCCTAGTGTCCCTAGGGGGGTACTCATACCCAAGTGTAAGTATTTATATTCCATTATTTAATAATGAGTCACAAACTCACAAGCATTGTCAAATGAAATATAATTTATGAGACATGAAACTGAAGCTGGAGACATGGAATGAATATTTGTATGATGCATGCGTTGGGAGGATCTTACTTACCATAATTCAAATGGTCACCATCATGGTTAACAAGTTCTATCTCAATAGTAGCCTCATGCTTCTCATCTTTAACACCATCTTCGGCCTTTACATTTGCTACTTCAGCATCTGAAACAAGCATCTACTGGTTACATAAAAGGATAGATAACAGAGTTTTAAGAACAGTTGAGTTAGTCTTGGCTTCAATCTATTAATGGCCCACTGCTGGGCACGGGTCTCTCCTCTAGAGGAGACCTAGAGCATACTCCACCACGCTGCTCCAGTGCGGATTGGTGGAGGGGTTAGTGACTTATGCAAAGGGATCAAAGGGCACAGTGGCTCCCTAGGAAACGACATGGCAGACCAGTTGGCCAGGAAAGGTTCCGACCAGCTTGCGGTAGGTCCGGCTCCTATGCTACCACTAGCATTTAACCAGCTAAGGTCCTGGCTACGTCAAAGAACTTTAAAACAACATGCAGATCAATGGGCACAAATCAGTACGTGCAGACAATCTCGGGAAACAGTGCCCTGCCCCGATGCACGACTGACCAGACGGCTACTGTCACTTGACAGGAAAGACCTACGAACAATCGTAGGTAATATCACTGGACACTGCCCACTTAACAAACATTTATATGTTCTAGGTGTGACCGACAGTCCCCTGTGCAGGGCATGCCTGTCGGCTGAAGAAACAGCCCCTCACGTAATCCTGGAATGCGTGGGAGTAGCTACCCAACGGGCTGAAATCCTCGGCACCCCGAGGTCGTTCCGTGAAGCCTGTGGAGACACCAGGAGAATCCTGCGCTTCTGGACGGAGCTAGGCTGGCTAGATAACTAGCTGGCACACATATTTACGTACAATGGCCCAACTTAGAGGCTAAGTACGGAAACTGGAGCCCATCACCATAACCATAGTGACTTATGCGAGTGTCGGAAGTTTTCAAACCGCCCAAGGGCCTCCAACATGGCATAACGATTGTTTAAACTATTTTTATGATCCCCTCTTTTTTGGCATCCCAGCTGACAAATGCATTTTTGTCAACCAACCCAATTGTCATGTATTTAAAAAGCTAAGCCAAGAAATATTGAACGGGGTATTAAACCTTGTTACAACATCAAGTTAATGCAAGTGAGTTAAATAAAAGGTAACAAGCAATAACTTTGAACCACATCTCCACTTACCATCAGATGGGATTGTGGTTAAACATTAACTTATTAGGTATACATAAAAAAAGTAGTGTACCATCAGTGTGAAGTTGTATGCTGGTCTGCAGCAGCCGCTCTTCACACTTGAGGACCTGACGGTAGAAGCTGATGGCCTCTCGGAGTCTCGCCACGCAGGTTGCACAGATCAAACGCTCCTTCTCTTCACCGTCCAAGTGTGAGAGCTGAAGGTCAATAAATAAAAAATATCCATGTTTATTTTGCTAAGGAGTTACAATATTCTAATAAATTAATGATAATAATTATTATAATTATGTATATGATACACTAGCACCTCCTGTATTTCAACTGCCAATTCAGCCATGTAGAGTATGATAAAGCTGGGCATACACAATCAAGTATACTGGTCAAGTTTGCAGCGGACTTCATGCGGCATTTAGTAAACTTGATGGTGTATGGCCACGGTATGACTATCTGGCTGTATAGACTATCTCATGCAAACTGGATGCCGCATCAAGTCAAACTACAAACTTGACAAGTATACTTGATTGTGTATGCCCAGCTATAGGAGGATTTTGTTTTGTAAAGTATATAATGGGAATAGGCCGCCTATGGTCTTCTGTGACAAATCTCAAATTGGATAGAGATTTTGTTGATTTGTGTTGTGTTGGCTAGTAGATCATATAAGTGTTAAGTATTAAAAAAACTATCAGTTCATATTATTCGTTAATAAGAGGAATGTGGAAATTAGGTCGACTAGTATAGGTCAGGATTTTTAGTAAATGTTAGTAATCCAGTCAAAGTTGGATGCAGTGCCAGATTTATATTTTTTATGAGTGTAGGCCAATTTATTTCCGCCGCCCCATGTACTTTTCTAAAATAATAATTTTCCATTATTAGTAAGGGGAAGGCACTGAATTAGTCACTAAGAAAGTGCGTAAAAAAACAAGAATTACAAGTTTTATGGCACTTTTTAATAGCAAAATCATCTATAATATCCGGATAATATCATCTTCTGAAATCTGCCGCCCCTAGGCCGCGGCCTATACGGCCTATTGACAAATCCGGGACTGGTTGGATGAAAGTTTTCTTACTTACAACTAAGCCAAAGCAGTCAAGGAACATCTCAGCGTAGATCTCCTTGTGCCCCATCCAGTTATACTCCACGTTCAATAGCCGACACCTCTTCGTTTCGCCGCAACACCGACAAGACCCCGCGTCAAACACTGGACCTTTTTTAGTGTTAGTCATTTTCAGTTTAATTAAGACGCATATTTCGTAATCTTATTGAAGAAGATTTCATATCATTTGATTTGTAAATAAAATAACATCAATAAATTTTGCTTATTTCCATTACTCTCCACAATTAAATAATTTTCAATAAATTCTGATATTGTTATTTCAGACCTGACATCTGTCAACTGTCAATGTCAATTGCACAGAGTACTTAGTGAGCCCCTTGAATGCAGGTTCAGTGTTGCAAAACTTCCCGATTTATCGGGAGATCTACTGATTTTGACTATCATCTCCCGATATCCCGATTTAGAGACCATTTCTCCCGATTTTTTGCATTTTCTACCAAAATAGAATATAATATTCTACACACGCAACATCAAAAGAAACTTGCAACACCAAATCAATCTTCTCTCAAACTCGGCGGTGTGCGCACAGAGTACTATGGGTGTGCGAGTGAATCCGCTATATAAAAGTGCGTTTGACAGAAAGAGAGATGGGTTTGCCACGCTTTATACATGAATACAGAGCCACCAACTTATCTGTCAAGTGGAGAAAATTGGAACTAATGCAGCCGATTGGCGCCATATTTAAAAGTCATTCATTAGTACTTTGTGGTTCATTCATTTGTCAGAATTGTCAGATACTACCTCTCGAATTGCGTCCAATGATTGGTCCAATGCGTCCGACAACGACTTCCTTCGATTCACAGATAAGTTGGTATCACTGTATCGCGAGGCGCAAATTTTGGCGGAAACAATATTCACTATTTGCACACTAATATTGACACTATGTTTAAGGAAATTGCACTTAAATTCTTTCGAACAGAGATCAATATTGCCTGGCAATTGTAAGGGGAAAATACCTAAAGATAATAAAATGATACTTTCTTTCTTAAAGGTAACTTAGATGTCTACGTCGTTTAACGGTTTACTATTGTGTTGTCCGTTAATTAAATTACACACACTTATCTTCTTCTCTTGTGAACTGTGTGTTGTGTTCTACGATGGCTGAATCCGACGACGACTCTGATAATAAGCCAAGTACAAGTGGGGGGGCTAAACGAAAGAAATACGCACAAAATTATAAAGAGGAGTGGTTATTACGACCGGAATGTGCTAACTGGCTAAAAGAAAGCATAAAACGAAAAAACTACGCATATTGTCAAAGTTGCAATAAAGATATTAATATATCTTCTGGTTTCGATGCAGTTAAAAGGCATGCTGCTTGCCAATTTCACATAAAAAGCGTCAAAAATTTTGCGATTCAACCTAAGATGACCTCTTTTGTGAATCAAGAAGTGGTCCAATTAAAACATAAAGTGAGAGAAGGTAATTTTTTCATGATTTATTTTCACTTGTACATTACATGTAACAAATTAATGGTATTACAAAGTTATTTTGACTACCTTGTAGCCTAGTTGGTAGCGACTTTGCCTGCGAAGCGAGGCGTCCCGGGTTCGATTCCCGGCTGGGGCCCGGGGCAAATATCGATGTGACAGATATATATTTGTACTCGGCATATACATAAGTGTTATTGTGAAGTGTTATGGAGGCCATACACGATCAAGTGTACTTATCAAGTTTGCAGTTTTACTTGTCAAATTTGCAGTCAGACTTGACGCGCCATCCAGTGTGCATGAGATAACTATATGGCCAGATAGCTATACCGTGGCCATACACGATCAAGTATACTGGATGCCGCGTCAAGTCCCCTTGACGCTTGATCAAGTAGGTAAGTAGGTACACTTGATCGTGTATATGGCCTCCATATGTGTCGTCCATGCCACCCGCGAAACAGGTCAAAATCTACTGCGAGGGTATGAGTGTAAGCCTTTTTTTATTTATTATTATTTATGGTGATTCACCCAATGATATTATGTATATAATATTAAAAAGAGGCACGCGTTGTTATGACTCAAAAAGTTCCCAATTGGGAACTTATATTCAGGTGAAGAAAGAGATAGCGATGCAGTTTTGACGCGAGAGCGATAAAGACGTCTGATAAAGCGATAAAGCGTGCCTTGCGGACATCTTAGCACATTTTTCGGTAGATTTGTAAGGGCATAACGAATCTATTCTATATTTATTTAAACAGCATTGAATTCACCGAATTGTATTTCTTTTTTCAGGTGAAATTCGTATTGCTGGTTTTGTCGCTGAACACAATTTGCCATATGCAATAATTCTAAATCTAGGAAAATTAATAGAAAAAGTTTGTCCTGATTCAAAAATAGCTGAATGTTTGAAGTATTCTCGTCCCAGGATTCAGGCAGTTGTAAATAATGTAATAGGGCAAGAAAGCTTTAACATTCTTTGTAAAGATCTACGACAGACTAAATTCTCATTAATAATTGACGAGTCCACGGATAGGAGTACTACCAAGCATCTTTGTTTAGTAGTGAGGTATGTTAAAAATAATCATGTAAGAGATTCTTTTTTAGCATTTATCCCTGTTGTGACTGCAGACGCTACTACGTTATATAAAAGCATTGTGGACTTCTTTGAAAAATATGATATTCCATATCGACAAAATCTCATTGGTTTTGCGTCTGATGGTGCAAGTGTCATGATGGGATGTAAGCATTCAGTGATGACTTTACTAAAGGCTGACGTAGAAAATCTGTTTATAATTAAATGTATATGTCACTCGTTTCATTTATGTGCATCCTATGCTTGTGGTAAAATACCTCGTTTTGTTGAGGAGGTTATACGAGAAATATATAATTATTTCGCTTCAAGTCCCAAGAGATCTGCTCAGTTTAAAGAATTTCAATCATTTTGTAATTTAAAGGTGCACAAATTGTTACATCCTTGCCAAACGAGGTGGCTGTCGGTACATGCAGCTATATCAAGGGTTTTGGAGCAATATCAAGCCTTAAAATTATTTTTCATTGATGCTTCCCTTAATGAAGATGTTACGACAGCTACAAATATATTGAATAAGTTAAACGACTCATTAACAATACTCTTTCTTCAGTTTTTAGATTTTGTTTTGCCAATTTTTAATAATTTTAAATCGAGATATCGATACCTCAGTTCCAAAGTGTAACAAGTCCGAAATTCAGTGAGTTGGAGATAAGTATGAGAAATTGTTCACAAAACGATTACGCACCACTTCCAAAGAGTAACAAGTCGATAACTGAATGCAGTTCGATTGTTACACCCAATATTTTTTCATAAGACTAGATTATTTTATATTCATACAGTAACAATTCTAGTTGTTTCTTAATGGAACTGAAAATATTTACACCTCCTTGTAACAAATCGAAATGTTACTTTTCGTAACTGGCAACATTATGATTTCTGGTTGACGTTTTACTTTTGACACATGTCATGTTCCGTTAAACCAAATTGAAGTTGAAGTTGAATTTTATTCTACTCGGTTTTGTGTTTCTATCAAAGAAAGCTAGTTAACCATGCATAAAAAATGTTTTGAAAGTAGATCCATGCGTATATTAAAACTAGTTGATAAAAACAACGTGGATAATGACTTTAATTCTTATCATGAAAACAAAGTAAGTAAAGAATCATAACAAAGTTAAAGCTATGTGTTTTATTATAAAATTAGGTTTGTAAATATTGTTAATCTCTTGTATTATTAAATTATGTTCTCCTTTTTTCTTACAGAAAGACGGCGACGACGAATTGAGTAACAACAGTGATTCTATTCTATCAGAGAGTAACCAAGAAATACTTACTTTTGAGGTAGTGTATTTTATTTAAATTCTTGAATTATTACTATCTTAGCACATAACATGAACATTAAATCTAAATATTATCATTATCTTATTTTCAGAATGCAGTCCTAGAAGAAGGAACTAGTTCACAAATAGTGCATCATGATGATCTGCTAAACAATGTTATAATGTTATCAGAAGAGTCAGAAGATGACAAAGACTTTTCAGATGGTTCAAGTAACTTATACATTCCTGAATCCTCTGATATTTCAACAGATGAAATTCCTGACACTCCTCCTCAATCTGTTGTCAGAATTACAGCATCAAGTTCAAGACCAGACGATACGACCATTCATGCTCCAGTGAAATCTAAAAAACGGATTTGTCACCCTATGAAATGGCATAAAAATATTAAAAAAATAAAGCGTAATTCTGGCCAATCTTATACAACCAGCTCCGGTAAAGAGATACCTGCTAGGAAAGTGAAAAGTAGCTGTACTGAAACATGTAGGCTTAAATGCTCATCAAAAATAAGTGACAGTGAGAGGCAAGAAATTCATTTGAGTTACTGGGCTTGTAACGTACGATTTGTACATCGCCCGTTACATGGAACCATTATTATTGTTTTGCAATAAAAAATTAATTTAACTCTTCATATTACCACAGACTACTTATTCATTCACCCGTTTGACATGTTTGCCATGGATTAATAACTTCTAAATTTGACGTTGCTTATTTAGTCGTGATATTGGGACTGGACCCCAACCAGATAACTTAACTTGTTCTTAATTCAATTTATTTAATTTCAATATAAATATAAATTTGATAGTGGTGTTTTTGGAAATAAAACTACTTATAAGACTTAATTGTTTATTTATTTGACGAAATTTATTTAATTATGTTTGGTAGAACATATCATAGACATTGCCATATTTAAAAATTTCTTACTCTGTGCAATTTTGCATAGACTTTACGTATCTATGACACAAGCGTCCATATTCCTTTTTCTCTTGGCTCTTGACGGTGATACAATGCGTCAAAACTATTAATTTGTTATTTTGGAGATTTTCTTTAGAAGTTTTTTTCCAAATTCGTTATTTTGGACTAATAGTACGTTCCCGCGTCCTGGTCATGATGGGGGCGATGTATTTCCCTTGTGGCATGTAAATGCACCGGCGTCGGATGACGACCACAATGTTATGTAACTGGAGGCGCGTTTAGCGCTTTTCCCTATTACTTAAAATTTTCCCTTTCTTTTTTTTCCAACTTACCTTCCTATAACAAACTTAATTGAATATGGATGTTTATATCCTTTTCGTTTATTTCCCTGCGGTGTTCCACACTGGACCCGTGGTTTAATCATCACTTTAGTGATGTTTTCGTTTAGTTTCCACTAAAATTTCCATAATTTTTTTCCCTTACTTCGCTTTCCGCGAGTAAGTTTTTTTCCCATAATGGCTTTCTTGACTTTTTGATGTCAATCCATTATCTTATTCCTTATTGAGGGCGGAATATTCCTTCCTACCCATCTACTTTTCGAGCCTGGACTACGAACTCAAGATGAGGAGACCCTTACCTTGAAGCATACCGTAGCAGTGACGAGGCAGCCTTGCAGTCCACTGTTAGGAGGGGATTCTCATGGAGAGGACGTGCCCTAATTTTGACTAAGTACTTCTGTTATACAGGTACATGCTTGTGATATTTTTCTACCATACAATACAACTTTTACGGACAATTTAGAATGTTTATAACTTTGTATACTTTTGCGATGTTTCTCTACTTATAATGTTTCAATACTTTCAATGCCAAGTCTTGTTTTAGAGAAATAAAAGTCTGTTTGGTACTTAAATTATTTTATTTCACTCCTCAACACAATATCATGATTAATATTTAGTTTTACATACAACACTGAAGTATAAAGCCCGCTTTGAGATTAATAGTTCAATGTTTTATCCGGCTTTGTTATCCGTACTGTGTGGCAGGTGTATGGTCTCCTTGGCGCCCGTATTCCTGGTTTAATTCTTTTCTTATTTAGGAGATCATCGGCTCACTAACATCCGAGCAAAGTTCGCCTACATTCGGGTACACTTCTTTTGGTGGGTTTGTGTTCTATTTTTTTTATGTTTCTTTTTTTTAATATTGTAGCCAAACACAACACCCCTTCCCTTTCCTCCCCCTTATTTATTATTAAACTTCTTTTTTTTTATTGGCTACAATGACGCCGACGAACAGGGACTGATTTTTAGACCGACCTGATTTGTTCGGACTGACTTAACCTATACTTTGTTAACCTTTTTGGTAATATACATACTCAGTGTTGTTATTTTGTTTACATACATGATATATTGTTGAGACTTAATTTTGCTTGGCTATTTATTTGTTTTACAAGTAAAAGTTGTATGGTGTTTTGTATAATTTCCTTTCTATATTGTTTATTGAACAATTATTTTGGTGTATACCTACTTGTTTTGTTTCAACATAGAAAAGTACTTACTTGTTTTCATGAAAGTTTGTGAACAACACACTTGGTGTTTATTTGAGGAATTTGAAGTTAACTATATTTGCTATTTGAATTGGTAATATTGGAAATAAAGTTAAAGAGTAATATTTAATTTAGTAACATCATTAACATTAATTATTAACTTTGTTGTAATTGGATAATATTGAATATCATTATAGTATTAATGAAAGTTGCTCTTTCATTTTTGAAGTTGTTGGTTATTAAAGTAAATAATTTAATGTAGTAATATTAACATACAGATATATAAAGTTAAATTGAATTAACTTGTTATTGTTATAATTTAGTTTAAGGTTTTGTTATTGTTGTTGAATAGAGTTAATTTATATGATAATATTAGATAATGTGACAACAACACCACAATCAAAACAATTTTCGAACAATAATTCAACTTTACCCGTTGCAAACTATTACTTGAGTAAAAACATTTTAACTTTTCAGAACTTGATTTTATTTAACTTTTAATGGTAAAACATGTCCAATGGATTTTTTTTTTATAATTAACACATCATATACTCCTCAGAATAATCCAGTAGAGAGATTCAACAAAACTATAGAAACTTGTATTTCATGTTATGTTGAGGCTGACCATCGGACTTGGTCTAGGTACTTACCCCATGTCCAAGCTGCTATTAACAGCACTATTAATTTAGTTACAGGTTATACACCAAATTTTCTTATGTTTGGAAGGGAAATTATTTTAGACGGCTCATTATATAAATTTTCTTCAATTTCTGATCCTTCAGAATTGGTTATTAGTAGTCGTTCAGACTATTCTTCTTTACTTTCAACTTTGGAAGATATTTTTAGGAAAACAGTGGAAAATTTAGTTAAAAGTTATAGGAAGAATTCTATTTATTATAATGCCAAGAGAAAAAGCATTTCTTATAATGTTGGAGATACTGTATGGAGACGTAACTTCGTGCAGTCCAATGCATCTTACTTCTTTTCATCTAAGTTAGCACCTAAATTTATTAAAAGTAAAATTATAGATAAAATTTCTGATAACGTTTATTTATTGAAAGATTTTGATAGGAGTAGTAGAGGTAGATATCATGTAAAGGATATAGTTAAAATTTAATATTTATTCGGTTTATTTGGATACATAAAATCATACTTACCAACTTGTTTCTATTTGCTGGCAAAGGTAAAGGTGACTTTGTATGTGGAGGAATATTGCGTGATGTATGAGTGGTGTTGCACTTGGATGGTGATGTATGTTAAGGACCTAAGTTAGTAAATTAGTAAAGTTAGTAAATGTACTTAGAAACTATATATACCATACTCTACTTAATTTGGAACTCTAAATTTATATAAAGAAAAGAAGTTAGTGCCCACAATGTTATAAGGACTCATATTTTGTTATTTATCCCCAATTTTTTTTTATCCCCTCACTAATTTGTACAATTTATTAGTAATTTTTTTTTATTGGTAGAGGTGGATTTATTTACCTATTTCTAGGTTTTTTATTTTGTTTTGTTGTACACTATTAGTTAGCTTCTACTTAGAAGTAATTTTGTTTAAGCTTAGCATTTATTTAGTTTTTACGTCCTACTTTAAGTACTAGAATTCCTAGGACCTGGACATGACATTTTGAGTTGTACAACTAAACCTCTTTTCCCTAAAGATTATTTACATCTTAAGGGTGACTTTTGTTGTGTGTGAAACACCACACTCCTTTTTCCCTAGAGATTTTTTTCATCTTAAGGGTGACTTTTCGTTGTGTGTGAAACACCACACTCTCTTTTCCCTATAGATTATTTACATCTTGTGGGTGACTTTTTTTTTGCTAACATTAATTAGCACTTTTTTTTATTCACTTTCGTGGATACTTTCCTGGCATGCCATATACATTTGACATGTACAGGGTTGCTTTGTTGGGTTTGTCATTACATAGCGAATGCTCACTGTTTTGACCGGTTGCATACCAAACATAGCATTTTTCTTTTGTTTCTTTTGCGTGTATTTATATGACACACCTTTTAAATTTATTCTTATAGGGTCTTGGTTTGTTAGTGTAAAGCGAGGGTGCTATTACATTAACCAGGTGCATACTAAGTCCTATATTTTGGTTTTGTAGCAGTGGGAGTTTATTTTGAAGATAGAGTAGGAGTTTGTTTTGAGATGTAGAAGGAGTTTTGTAGGATTACAGTTTGTTAATGTAAGGCGAGGGTGCTATTACGTTAACCGGTTGCATACTGAATCCTATGTTAGTTTAGTATTTTGATGTAGAGTGGGAGTTAGTTTTTTTTTGGGATTTTCAACCCAATTTGGATACTTGGATTGGTTTGTTGTTGCAAAGCGAGGGTGCTTATTGCAATAACCGGTAGCATACTAGTCCAGTATACTTTTTTTTGATGATACTTGTTATCGACTTATTATCGATCTCTTATCGATTTGTTATCGACTTTCCATCGATTTCTCATTAACTTGTCATCAATTTATTTTCCTAATTTTTGTAGCAACTTTGATACACTTGTTTTGGTACTATTTTGTAGGGTTGTCACCATAGCATGTTATAGGGTTGTCAACACTTATAAAAAAAAAAAAATTTTTTTTTTTGCTAGAAAAGGGGGAAATGTAACGTACGATTTGTACATCGCCCGTTACATGGAACCATTATTATTGTTTTGCAATAAAAAATTAATTTAACTCTTCATATTACCACAGACTACTTATTCATTCACCCGTTTGACATGTTTGCCATGGATTAATAACTTCTAAATTTGACGTTGCTTATTTAGTCGTGATATTGGGACTGGACCCCAACCAGATAACTTAACTTGTTCTTAATTCAATTTATTTAATTTCAATATAAATATAAATTTGATAGTGGTGTTTTTGGAAATAAAACTACTTATAAGACTTAATTGTTTATTTATTTGACGAAATTTATTTAATTATGTTTGGTAGAACATATCATAGACATTGCCATATTTAAAAATTTCTTACTCTGTGCAATTTTGCATAGACTTTACGTATCTATGACACAAGCGTCCATATTCCTTTTTCTCTTGGCTCTTGACGGTGATACAATGCGTCAAAACTATTAATTTGTTATTTTGGAGATTTTCTTTAGAAGTTTTTTTCCAAATTCGTTATTTTGGACTAATAGTACGTTCCCGCGTCCTGGTCATGATGGGGGCGATGTATTTCCCTTGTGGCATGTAAATGCACCGGCGTCGGATGACGACCACAATGTTATGTAACTGGAGGCGCGTTTAGCGCTTTTCCCTATTACTTAAAATTTTCCCTTTCTTTTTTTTCCAACTTACCTTCCTATAACAAACTTAATTGAATATGGATGTTTATATCCTTTTCGTTTATTTCCCTGCGGTGTTCCACACTGGACCCGTGGTTTAATCATCACTTTAGTGATGTTTTCGTTTAGTTTCCACTAAAATTTCCATAATTTTTTTCCCTTACTTCGCTTTCCGCGAGTAAGTTTTTTTCCCATAATGGCTTTCTTGACTTTTTGATGTCAATCCATTATCTTATTCCTTATTGAGGGCGGAATATTCCTTCCTACCCATCTACTTTTCGAGCCTGGACTACGAACTCAAGATGAGGAGACCCTTACCTTGAAGCATACCGTAGCAGTGACGAGGCAGCCTTGCAGTCCACTGTTAGGAGGGGATTCTCATGGAGAGGACGTGCCCTAATTTTGACTAAGTACTTCTGTTATACAGGTACATGCTTGTGATATTTTTCTACCATACAATACAACTTTTACGGACAATTTAGAATGTTTATAACTTTGTATACTTTTGCGATGTTTCTCTACTTATAATGTTTCAATACTTTCAATGCCAAGTCTTGTTTTAGAGAAATAAAAGTCTGTTTGGTACTTAAATTATTTTATTTCACTCCTCAACACAATATCATGATTAATATTTAGTTTTACATACAACACTGAAGTATAAAGCCCGCTTTGAGATTAATAGTTCAATGTTTTATCCGGCTTTGTTATCCGTACTGTGTGGCAGGTGTATGGTCTCCTTGGCGCCCGTATTCCTGGTTTAATTCTTTTCTTATTTAGGAGATCATCGGCTCACTAACATCCGAGCAAAGTTCGCCTACATTCGGGTACACTTCTTTTGGTGGGTTTGTGTTCTATTTTTTTTATGTTTCTTTTTTTTAATATTGTAGCCAAACACAACACCCCTTCCCTTTCCTCCCCCTTATTCATTCATTAAACTTCTTTTTTTTATTGGCTACAGGCTCTATCAGATATTGTAAAACAGCGTGAGTTTTTAGTTAGACATTTTGAACCTATCAAGCCTAAATATACAATGAGAAAACCTGGAAGTAAGAGAACATACAATAATAGATATTACTTTAACATACAACAAAATAGAGTGCAAGTATGCAAGACGTTTTTTAAAAATACATTAGACATAAATAATAGAGTTATATATACAGCTACAAAGAAAATATCAAATACTGGATTTCTAGAGAAAGATAAAAGAGGTGGCCATAAAAATGCTGGTAGACCAAGAATTGAAGAAGAAAGAAAAAATTTCGCTAGAAGACATATAGAACAATTTCCCCTCATAGATTCACACTACTGTCGGGCACGAACTCAAAGAAAATATTTACAAGGGGATTTGAATTTATCAGAAATGTACAGATTGTATCTTAGAAAATGCACAGAAGAAAATATTCAACCTATAAAAAAACATCTGTATGAGACTATTTTTAATACTGAGTACAATATATCATTTTTTCAACCCAAGAAAGATATCTGTGGGTTTTGTGATAATTTTAAAAATCTATCAGGGGAAGAAAAGCAGCAAAAACAAGAGAGTTATAATTGTCACATCAATGAGAAGAATCAAAGTCGCATAGAAAAAGAAAATGATTTAAAATCATGTGCCAGCACTACTGTAGTTTCCTGTTTTGACTTGCAAGCCGTTCAAACTGTTCCCAGTGGAGATAGAAGCGATTTTTTCTACAAACGAAGACTGTCTTGTTACAACTTTACAATTTACGAGATAAACAACAAGCAAGGATACTGCTTTCTTTGGCATGAAGGACTGGCCAATAGAGGAGTGAATGAGATAGGCAGTTGTTTAATAAAGTACCTAAGGGAACATGTTACTGCCAAGGATGTCATTTTCTACTCCGATAATTGCCCAGGGCAAAATAAGAATAAGTATGTGTGGGCACTTTATTCTCATGTTGTCAAGAACACACAAATTGAGTCAATAACCCACAAGTTTTTTGTGGTAGGACATACACAAAATGAGGGGGATGCTATGCACGCCCTAATAGAACGCGAGAAAAAAAGATCTTTAAAAGGTGGGCCCCTGTTCGTCCCGACACAGCTAACCCCAATTATCAATCTGGCCAAGAAGAATGGTAAACCCTACATTACCAACGAATTTCGTGATTTTTTAAATATCAAAGCTCTAGTCAAAAATACAGACAATTTCACCAAAAATAATCAAGGAGAAACAGTTAAATGGAGTGATGTACACATTGTTCAAATAAAAAAAAATGAACCTAACATGATATTTTACAAAAATTCTTTCTTTGATGATGAATTCAAAGTAATTGATGTTGATAGAAGGACAAGAAGGCAACAAGCAATAATTACAGAGTTAAAACCAGCATACAACAATCCACCTGGTATTACAAAATTAAAGAAAAAAGATTTATTAGATTTGTGCAAAACAGGAGCAATTCCACAAGCTCATTGGAACTTTTATGAAAATCTACCTACAGTATCAGAGGAAAGAACTCAGGAAGATGATTCAGATTGAATAATTTATTAAGAGAAATTAAAATTTCTATTCCTGAGTTCCTTCTTCAGATAGTGTAGGTAAAAATTTAGATATTAGTCATTTAATTTCCTATAATTAAGATATTAAATAATTAAAACAATGTTTGATTTAATTATGATTGTTTTATTTCAAATTTACTGTGAGGATTATTAAATATTTATGTACAAACGTGTATAACTTAGGATAAATTTCGCTAGAATGAAAATATTTTTAGTTCCAAACAGTAACAATTAAAGAAAACCTCTGAAAACTTGATGAAAATCTAAATAATTTTCTTTATTTTCTTCACTGAATAATGTGTTTACCTAAGACCATTCAAAAAAAGAATATATTTTAGATTAATGATATAACTATTAAAAAATATATTAGAAAAAGTATCACTAGTCATTTAATTTTCTAATTATCTCATCAAAACCTGTTTCTGAATTGTTACACTTTGGAACTGAGGTATCGATATGCAGTCTGAATCAGCAAGAATCCATGTTATATATTCAAATGTTTGCAACACCTTAGGAACTCTATTCGATTGTTTTTTGAAAAAAGATTATTTAGACAAAACCAATCTTCAAAATGTCGACTATAAAAATCCACATAACTTTGTAAATATTAAAGATGTGTATTACGGAGCAAATGCCATTACCACTTTGCTTACAAATAAATCTCTAACTTCCGAACAAATCTACTTGTTTCAGACAAGATGCATTCAATTTTTTATTGAAGCATGTGATCAAATCATACAAAGATTCCCGCTCAAAAATAATCCTTTGAAAGATTTAGGGGCTTTGTTTCCGGAAAACGTCAAAAAAGGTGAAATTCCGTCAATAGTACCCATTTGTATACAATTCCCGAATTTGTTAGATAGCAATAGTTATCAAAAAATTGACACAGAATGGCGTTTGCTTCGCAATACAAAAGTAATCGAGTCGTTTAGCGAAAATACTGAAGAATTTTGGGCAAGCGTATACAATAAAACGTGGTGATGGTTCACCCATGTTTGAAAATATTTGTTCTTTCATATTTTCTATTTTGAGTTTACCACACTCATCTGCAAATGTAGAAAGAATATTTTCAAACATAAATTTGATGAAAACAAAACAAAGGAATAAACTTTCAACTGAATCAATTATAGGATTATTACACACAAAAAGATATATAGGAAATAATCAAACTTGCTATAATTTTAATATAAATAAAGAAATGTTTGCAAAAATAGCTCGCGTCGCTACTGTGGCAGTGCGATCTCACGCTTCGTAGACTTCGGTCGTCGACGTTACAATTGTTATTCGCGCGCACAGCAAAACGTAAGTTTTTAGTTAGATAACCTATTATTATTTCATATTTTTTTACTGTGAATTGTCGTATAAGGATATGTTTATGGTACTAAAGAAAAAAAAAATAGTTTTGCCTCGATTTAAGTCAAAATATTGGTAGTGTTCCCAGGAAAGCCAGTGGTTCCTTATAAGGCCAATCAAAAAATTTGACAGTTGGCCTTGCTAGGGTACATGGGCCTTACAAAGAACATGTACAAACCATGATCATATGAACAGTTACTTTTTAGTTATAAATACGTACCGTTACAGTTAAAACAATGTTTTATATTTATAATATTTTTATTTATAAGGGTTATTAAACTTTTTAACTCATATTGAATAGACATTTTTTTAAAAATTATTTTATTATCAGTATATATTTAAATTTCTCTTATGGAAAGGTTATGTCTGAAAATAAACTAAACTAATTTACATGAAAAGCAACGAATATAAAAAATATTTACATGTTAAAAACGGTAAAGTACTTATGTGATAAAGTATGTGACAAGTTATATATAAGATAGTCATAAGATAGTCTGTCTATAATCATATTTTAAGCAAAAAAAACTTTATAAGAATAAGCCGGTAATTGAATAGATGATTAAATTTTATGCGTATAATTTCAGATTTCAAGAATGTCGGAGTCAAAACCCAGGAAAAGAGGTAGTACATGGGATGAAGACAGTTTAAGACGTGCCATAAGGAAGCAGTACAAAATAATCAACTTAATACAAATGCTGCAGCGTTGAAGTTCAATATTCCAAGACGCACCCTTAGAAACCATTTAGTAAGCGGTAACAGTACTAAAATAATTGGGAAGACAACTATTCTTACAAAACAATTAGAAGAAGATTTATCGCAGCGAATCAAACGTTTTGCAAAACTGGGTATACCACTTACGCCTAAATTTATCAGGAAACAAGCCTTTTTATTTTGTGAGAGGTTTAAAATCAAGCACTCGTTCAATATGTCAACAAGAATGGCTGGACGCAAATGGCTCAAAATGTTTTTGGCTCGAAACCCATCAATATCAAAAAGAAAACCCCAGGTAATGAATCCAGCTAGAGCTCAAAAAATGAATAAGCCCATTGTGAAACACCATTTCGTTGAAGTGAAGAAACTCTATGAAGAGCTAGACATTATTGCACATCCAGAACGCTTGTATAACATGGATGAAAAAGGGTGTCGCATTACGGTCCATAAACAAGCTGTAGTTTTGGCTGAAAAAGGGAATACAAGAGTACATCTTGTTGCTCCGGAACACGCCGAGAACGTTACAATAGCGATGTGCGTAAATGCGGTGGGTATTGCTATACCGCCCATGATTATTTTTAAGGGGATTAGGCACAGATCAGAATTAGCATCAAATTTGCCACCTGGAACAAAAGTAAGCATGGCACCCAAAGGCAGCATGACCAGTAGCTTATTCGTAGAGTTCATACAACATTAAGCACCCGGTAAGTGTCTGCTTATCTTTGATGGCGCAAAGTGACATTTATCATATGAGTCTCTGGAAGAAGCAGATAAAAATAATATAGTACTATACTGCTTACCTTCGAACACCACGCACGAACTCCAACCTCTAGATAAATCAGTGAATCGGTCCTTCGAATATCACTGGGATGAAGAAGTTTTGAATTACCTGTGCAATTCTCAAGAGAGAACTTTAAACAAAGCTGCATTTAACAAAATTTTCTCCCGAACATGGCCAAAGTGTATGACTCAAACGAATATAACGAATGGATTCAAAGCCACTGGTTTATACCCCCTTGATCCTGATGTAATACCCGAAGATGCTTATGCTCCTTCAATTGTAACTGAAAGACCTTTATCGAAAACGTTACAACACCAGATCGACCAACCACTTATATCTGTTCAAGTCTCGCCCCCTGTGTCTGAATTTAAAAAAGTGTCAGAATTGTCGTCTCAGTCTCTAATAGATGAAAGCAGGTCAGCTCATGTTTCTAACGTCTCTTCAATTTTTCCATCAACTTCCAAAGAGAAGATAGTATCGACATCGCCAAAATTTTCAGCTGCAACAGCAAAAAGAAAACCCGTTCTTGTTTCTTACAGTTCTTCAACTGATGCTTCAGACTTAGAAGTAGATATTACGGTCAATGATCAGTGCCGCCCCATGCTGCTAAGTTCAGTACATCGTCTCAACGTCGCAGATACGAAACATGACCCTCAACCATCTCTGTACGATTATCCTCTTCCGAGTACGTCCGGCCTACAAGAAAATATCGTCTGTTCTAGCTCTGAATCTGATCTTGATTTGAATCTTAGTGAATCATTTATCAAAGATAACTACATGACTAAACTTCAAGTCTCGGATTTATACACTTCTTCTTCGTCATTTGATGACGACCTAGAGCAGAAAAAAAAAATCACTCCGAAAAAACGATTAATACAAAACAAAAGCTCAATTAAAACAAAAGCTCAACTGAAGAGTCATGAGACTAGCGGCCGGTCTCAATATTATACTGTCAGTCGAACTCTGGTACATAGCAGAGATAAAAAGTAAAGATTTATCTGCCATTAACTGCCGTCTCTAAAATCAAAAGTAAGCAAACAGAAGTCAACTCATCGGTAGATAACATTTCAATGACATTTCTATTTCCGGTTTTTACGTCCCTCTGAAAATTTCGTTTTTGCATGACAATATCATTTTTTATACTTTTTTTATACTTTTTATTATAAAAAGGAACTACGTGTTTTTGATTATAAATTTATTTCATTTTAATATTAAAATGATAATTTGTTCCAAATGTGCTGTAAATTTTGCAGATGAAGTTAATAAAATAATAATATCTGTAACCTCGAACAATGCTTCACTAGTAACAAAACGCAGCATTTGAAGTTTAGTACTGATAGGTATCCCGACTGATGACGGTGACATGTTATTGTCATTTGACATTCGTTTGTGTCGCTTGGTTACCCAAAATACAAACAACGTATGTGTTCTCATAATTTTAGTAATATTAATTAGTTTTATGAATAAATGAAAGACATTGCTCAACAATTACGTGAGTATAGACTATTTTTTATTAAAATAAAATATACGAGTATCGTATTATTATGTTTCGCAAACACAAATTGTTGCCAAATGTACTAAAAGCAAATTTCTTTTCAGATGAAGTCCAGACCCCTCAAAAGATGATGTGCCTTTCTTTTTAAGGCCAATTTAGCTATTGATGTAGCAGGGACACACTGTTATTTCTGAAAAGGCAAAATGTTTTTGTTACAATGGTGGAGAAACTCCAAAGAAATTCTTAAGATGGCTTTACCATAGGCAGTACGAATACTTCGTAGGTTATCCCTAATTGTATCCAAGTTTATTTGTACTTGGAATGACAGGTTACGATTCCCTCAAAGTTCGACGATACATGGCTCTACTGAACTATTTTTTAAGCTAATTAGAGGTAGTATCTCTAACCTCTCAGTGCTGGAACAAGTTTTATTGTATGTACCGGACAACTATACTCACGCACGTCGACGAAGGTTGTTAGCAGTACCAAGATGTAATTTGCAGTTGGTGAGAGAATCACCCTTGGTTCGTGCAGTAACTTTGCTCAATGGGATCCTGGCTTGGAACCCAGATCTGGACATATTTTACTCGACATCTGCTGTATTTCGCAGAACGGCCATAGATTATTTACAACGTGTAAATTGTAAACGCTGTTAACACGTTCGCTGCGTAACGATTTTTTATGTACTTTTTGCTGGTGCGTCATGAGGTTATATTGACTCATAGAGGACCTTTTTTCAGTGCGTCGTGTGGTCAAATAAGCCCTCATTCAGTTCTGTGTTGATATAGGTTTTTCTCAATGGGGATATTTATTATCGAATATATTTTATTTTGAGGTCAAAGACTAATAACCAAGCAATGTATACCTAGCTGCGTTTTTAGCTCGCACTTTTCGTTTAGCATCTAAAATAGAAACAATTTGAGAGGTCCATTTGACCACACATCGCACTGAAGATATCAAAACACTAGTGATGGGAAACACCTTTGTTGTATTATAGCTCTCGACAATTTTTTCCAGAATTTTATTGACAGTTTAATTTTTAACCTTGTAAGTCACAGACGTGAAAAATAACAAAAAAAAAATAGATTTTGTGTCTATCCTACTGTATGTTTAGGCACACAATGAAGTAACTCTTTCCACTTCATCTGGTCCCGGTATAAGACTTGACGACAACACCACACTACTTTACTAATATAATATATTTAAATTAAAAGTTGCAAAATATATATTTCGTACGCGTGAAAACTGGCTCAAAGCGACGTAACGTCTTCCTTATCGATCGCTTGGCGCAACACTAAGCGCGCGAAATGTCGCTAGCACAACGTTCAGTGCGGATGTGAGGTGCGCGGAGCGCTAGGTCATATTGACCTCACACCGCACTAGGGTAAAACAATTTTCTTTAAGTGCGGGTGAGGTCACATTGGCTCACGAGTGTTTGAAAATCTTGGATTGTTCACGTTAAAGCGGCAATTGCAATGGTATATAAATTTCTTTCCTACGATAAAAATACACAAAGTTAAGCCTTCCGCACCAGGGGAAAGAACGCTATTTTACTCGCCGCACCAGATGAAAGTTTGCTGTGAGCCAATATGACCTCACAACGCAGCGAACGTGTTAAGTTGAAATGAACCTGTTATCTTTACATTTATTGGGAAATAAATAAATAAATAAATAATTTCAAAATATATTTTACTTAAAAAAAGCTGTGTTCTTGTTTTATTAAAATACCTACTTACCTAGAACTTTAAAGAAAGAAATTTTCCACAATTCTCATTCAATGCCGTTTTGTTTAATCTGAATCTAGGTACCTACTTATAAACAAATTTGGATTCAGACAATACAGTCATTATATTTTTACGAGGATAATTTCGGCGATCTTGGTATTAAAAAAGGCGGAATCAAATTCACAGGCTTCACACCATTCAATATCACTCATCACTGATTAATAAATCCATGATTCTTTGATATTTTTTTTTACACTACGAGAAATCTACAAATTATCCGTCGAAATCGAGTGATATGAAGAATTCCGACAGTTGGTAACTTCTAATACCGACAGGTATCTGTCAAAGCGTTATTGCGACACAAGTTTTCATTTTTGTATAGACCAACATACTCTCCGGTATGAGTAGGCCCTCCGAACGGTAGATCGATGTCATCGGTAGATATCTTCTATCCACCGAAGGTTATTGAGACGCAAAAATTGACAGATATGACAGATAACATACTAATGTTTGCCCTATCTACAGTTTGTTGTACTGACAGTATATTATTGAGACCGGCCGTAGATCTTCGGATGATGACGAACCGTTAATTAATCTAATAGAGGATAAAGAAAAATCGTTTCATGCTTTTTTGCCTACTCCAAACTACGCTACAATAAAGTCTTCACGTCCACGGCAAAAAGCTATTAATTATAAGGGACAAAGAATAGTTAAAGATTTATTCAAAACTGAAGAAAAAAAGAATGAGATGAAGCAAGCGACGAGTAAGAAAAAAGGAAAGTCTACAATTAAACAAGACCAAAAAAAGAAAACCAAAAATAAAAATGATTCCGTAAAACGGCTAAAAAGAACAGTACAACAAGAAAACAGTAAAAGATCGAAAATAGAGATGAAGAAAAGGGCAGAAGGTGAAGAAAAGGAATGGTACTGTCACGCATGTGGCGAGAATAGAAAGGAAGACATGAGACAATGTACCGAATGTCAAAAGTGGTATCACGAGGAGTGTATGGGTCTCACTAAAAAAGATCTCAAATTTATATGCCCAGATTGTGATTAAAATATCCAAAATTATTATCCTTTTTAGTTTCTAAGTTTGTTTCCGAACTTAATTTTTATTTTGTTGTAATTATTTTCGTTTTTTAATCTTAAGAATCGTTGATTTTAAACATTCCTGACTTCAAGACTGACTATGTACCATAATAAGTTTGTAATAAGTACAGTACTTAGTCTGTAGTGTCTATTATTTTATTATAATTAATATAAGAAAGTCATTGATAATTTTTAGTTTGGCCTTCTTAGGAACATTTTGGTCTTACAAAGAACGAAATTGCCCTCGCTTCACTTTGGGAAAAATAGTAAAAAAAAATATATAATGTAGCCTATGTCACCTGGGGATAGTGTAGCTTCCCAACAGTGAGAGAATTTTTCAAATCGGTTCGGTAGTTTCGGAGCCTATTCAATGCAAACAAACAATGAAATCTTTATTCTTTATAATATTAATATCCGGATGACCGAGCTTTGCTCGGTTTAGTGTTGCTTAACAACGCCATTTACTTAAGTAGATTTAGTATTGCTACTTGCCAATAGATGTCAGGAAGATTATATTGTAGAAGTTTATCATTGCCTGAAAACACCGATAAAATGACATTTTCTAAAAATGAATCCTAGCTAGATCGATTTATCGCCCCCGAAACCCCCTATATACTAAATTTCATGAAAATCGTTGGAGCCGATTCCGAGATTCCAATTATATATATATATATATACAAGAATTGCTCGTTTAAAGGTATTAGATATAATATAGTATTAATAGATAACTCGATATTGCTTAGAAAATAATAGTTTTTTGGTTGAAGACATAATTTTTGGTAGATTTTTCGGAGTACATGATATGAAAATGAGAGGATGATCCATTCACATCACCCTTTTGAGTAGAATTATTTAATTATTTTTAAATTCATTGTTTAGTCCGGCGACCGAACTAGTGAGATTTTTTTCTCATTAACAAATCTACAACAGAATTATCTATTTATCGAATCGAATTAGTGAGAACAAAGAGATTTTAATAGGAATTATTTTTATTTCTTCCAACAATCTCTTCATTACATGTTTATGCTGTGCGTGGTTAAACTTTCAAATTGGTGACCTAGGTAGTATTTCAGCAATAAAAGTCTCGGCGTTCATTTTTCGCGGCGAAAACAACTAAACGGCCTGGCCACGGGGATCGGCGGTGCGAACGACGAAGCGGGAGGCGACGCGACCGACCGTTTGCATGCCACGGGCAGTCACGTTCGCCGCTGCGACCAGTAAGGAAGTCCGACAGCGAAATGTCTTTATCGAAATTATCTCGATATTGCTTAGAAAGCAATATTTTTTTGGTTCAAGACCTAATATTTGGAAGAAATTGTGGAGTACATTATTTGAATAAGAATCGGGGTATAGATGGAGAATTCCACAAAAAATACGAGAAATACAGAATATATCCAGAAAATTTTTTCGAATATACCAGAATGAGTATTGAAACATTCGATTATATTCTTATGAATATTCAAACAGAATTGGAGAAAAAAGTCAATGCAAATAGAATTTTAAGTGTCGCTGAAAAATTGTTTTGACATTAAGGTATGTACTTACCTATCTATACATATCCATCTATATTATTCTACATTACCCATTTATCTGTATTATTATACCTATGTATAGAGGTTATATTTAATTAGCTGATCAAATTTTGGAGAATGACCTATAGTATCCATCAGTATGAACAACTCTTCCCAAGAAACTAATGATCGCAAAAGGAATTTTTTCAACAACCTTTTCCCAAAATATGATCAGCTAATTAAATGTTGCCCTGTATATTATGAATATACAGATGTATTCATGAAATAAAAATACTTTTAGATAATTATGTTATTTATTGAAAAAAATTAAATTATATGACATTAATTTTTCGTACAACTAAAACAAAAAAACAACTTCTAACCTGTAAATGATGAATTTGTAACAATAATAATTTGTAATTTGTAACTTTGTAATTTGTTTTTAATCAGTCTTTTATTTTCATTTTAATCAGTCTTTTATTTTCATTTTAATCAGTCTTTTATTTAATCATTATGAATTATTATTTTAGTTACTATGGTTTGGTTGAGTACAGTAACCATATCGCCCATAAGGTTCACCGTACATCGTGGCATTTATTTCCTCTAAAAGAGCCTGGTTTATTTTGTTTCTTAACCTTATTTTTTGTATAGTAGGTAGTTTTTCCATTTCCGGCAAAATACTCATTAAAAAATGGTAGTCATCAGATTTTTTTTCATTGTCAACTGGTTTACTTTTAGACATATCGTTTTCTAAAAGTTTTAGTTTTTTTTTCTCGATCTCTAAATACTGTTCTCGAATATCTTGTATATTTTGTCGCTTTTTTTTGAATTCTGTGAACTAGATGTACGAGAAGGTGGTGACATTACTTCATTTATTACTTCAATGGAGATAATCATCATTGTCTTCGTTATCGATTATTACACTGTCTCCTTCATCTAAGTTTGATTCGGCAGCTAAAGGCATGAACTCATCTTTCAAAAATCCTAATAGCGTGAAGTATTTCCAGGCTGGTTCATAATTTGAGGGCGAATCACCCGACCGGGGTTTAGGTATTTTCTTTAACTCTTTACTGTATGTGTCCCTCAGGTTCTTCCATTTTTTTTTGAGATCAGCAACTGAAAAAAAATGGTTTAATTAAACTACAATAAGACCGCCGATTGTTTTCTTATTTTTATATCTTTTTATTGTGTTGAAATTGGTGAACAATAAAGAATATTTGTATTGTATTGTACAATATTTAAGTTAGGGTACTAATATACAGAAATAATGAAGATAGTAAATGTGTAGGTTCATAAAGAAAAAATATTTTATGTTTCAGATTTCTCTCCGTTGGGATGACTTTTAAATCTCTGGCTCAGTCATATTCTCTAGGTCGAAGCACCGTTGCCAAAACTATATATCAAACTTTAAAGGCAATTTGGAAAAAGTTGGTTTTTCAGCATATGTCACCAAAATTAACAAGTGAAGACTTAAGGAAAATTTCAGACGAGTTTTTCTCTAGATGGCAATTCCCTAATTGCGTAGGATTCATAGATGGTAAACATTTTCGCATCCAGAAGCCACCACGGAGCGGTAGCCAATATTATAATTATAAAAAATTTTTTTCATTGGTGCTACAAGCAGTTTCTGATGCAGATTATAAATTTTCTGTAATTGAGATTGGTGGAAAAGGAAAACAAAGTGACGGAGGCACGTTTCATTTTTCAAAATTTAATGAATTGCTTACTAATAATCGATTTAATATGCCACCGCCAAAAATGTTACCTGGGTCAAATATTTTACTGCCACATGTCCTAGTTGGCGATGAAGCCTATCCACTGAAAACATATCTTATGCGACCCTTTCCATCGAGGAATTTGGATGATTCGAGAAGAATTTTTAATAAAAGATTGTCAAGAGCTCGAGTGACAATTGAGTGTGCTTATGGCATTATGACTAATAAGTGGCGAATTTTCCTCAAATCAATCGAAACAGACACTAAACATGCAAAATTAATTATTAAGGTTGGATGTCTACTACATAATATTGTAAGAGAAAAAGATGGAAACTGTGATCCCGATTTTAGGCGGTACATGCATTCTAGATCTACATCTAATCAAGTTATAGCGTCTCGGCGGAACAATAGAGCTACTTTACATGCTATAGACATAAGAAATCAATTTAAAGACTACTTTGTAAACTATTTGTGATGATTTATATAATAAATGTTACTGTGGTTGAGGTCACGTATGGCTAGCTGGCACTGACACAAGATGGCGGCGTGACGAGTGAACATCACATTATTGATTAATTGTACCTAAATGAATAAAAAAATACTACTTACCTTCAGAATCTGGAAATTTTATTTTTATTTCTTCCCACAATCTCTTCACTATATGCTTTAATTTATGCTGCGGATGGCCAGACTTCCATAAAGGTGGTCTAGCTATTATTTCAGTAATAAAAGTCTCGGTGTTCATTTTTCGCGGCGAAAACAACTAAACTGATTTGATCTCTGCACTATTCGCCGCGACTGCCGCTCGACTCCGTGGCCTGCGGCGTACTAATTCATGGGTTTGTTTTGGTGGCCGGTCGCGCCGCAAGTCGCCCGCGCGATTCGCCCGGTACTTTTCGCCGGTCGCTTCGCCGGTCGCCATTGCGCGTGGCTTGATACGTACATTGCTATGTGTTTATTTCAGTCGCTAGACGCCTCGCCGTTCGCATCGCGCGAATATTCGCATCGGCGAATGTCCCGTGGCCAGGCTGAAACTCATTTGATCACTGCAATATTCGCCGCGACTGCCGCTCGACTCCGTGCATAGTCCGTGGCTTGCGGCGCGCGGCGTACAGATTCATAGGTTTGTTTTACTCGCCCGCCGCGCCGCCAGTCGCCCGCGCGATTCGCCCGGTACATTTCGCCGGTCGCTTCGCCGGTCGCCGTTGCGCGTGGCTTGATACGTACATTGCTATGTGTTTATTTCAGTCGCTAGACGCCTCGCCGTTCGCATCGCGCGAATATTCGCATCGGCGAATGTCCCGTGGCCAGGCTGTGATGTCAATATAATACTCATTACTACTGTTTTTAAATAATTTCCATTAATATATTCTTAGTTATACGATGGTGTTCAAGTAATGTTCGTTGAGTTTTTTATAAATGATAAAAATATATTGAGCATTTAATGTTTTGCTTAAATGAAAGAGCTTATTATGTAGTTTTAGTAAAAGCGAATGTATTAATTGTTACAACTCTATTTTTAAGTTGAACGACTGATGTATAATATTGGCCTTGTTTGGAGCCGTGTTCCTTGCAAGGCCATTTGGAAGAGCTTAACAAAACTTAAGTTTAATGAATACTGATTAAAGCTAGGTTAAAAAAAGTGATTTATATGGTACAAAATAAAACAAAGTATTATTTGATAATTTGTTTTTTTCATTTATCCAGTCAATAAACGAATAAAAAGCGTTTACTCGTTAGAGTGGCCTTCCATGGTCCACCCACCTTACGTAATGGAGGTAATTATTGTTCCTTGAGTTTTCCATTTAAAGTGTAACTACTCGAATTTTGGTTGATGGTAAGAATCAGTCCTGGATTTGTCAATAGGCCGTATAGGCCGCAGCCTATGGGCGGCAGCGTCCTAGGGGCGGCAGATTTCCGAAATTCTTGTTTTTTTACGCACTTTCTTAGTGACTAATTCAGTGCATTCCTTACTATGAATGGAAAATTATTACTTTAGAAAGGTAAGTACATGGGGCGGCGAAAATTTATTGGCCTACACTCATAAAAAATATAAATCCGGCACTGGTAAGAATAGTTATACTAAGTAGAAGGTAAAATCATTGAACTTTTCTCAGAAAACACAGTTAATTTCTTCGCTAAAACTTACGCCTAATTTGGTTAATACTCATATTATTTGTTGGTAAATAATATTATACGTATGGAATGGAGTTTTCTGTGTCGTCACCAAAGAACTGTTGCCTTTTTCCAGGGATGCACATTGAAGAAAAACATCGATGTTTTTTTCGATGCAATGCATCGCATAGTGGCATCGATATAATATATAATATTGTTTTTATGTTTAATAGCGTTGGGACGAAAAAAAAAGGTCATCGGCAGTGAATTTCATGTCCATAAAGTAAGGAAACGCTTTTCAACATTAGCCTAATGGCGGATTTTGTGATTAGGGTTGCCTCTTCGATGCATCGAATAAAAAACATCGATGCTTACTCGAAGTTCACGTATTAAAAAACATCGGATTAATTCGATGTTATCAGATTAATAAAAAGGTAAGTGCGTTTGTGATGCTAATTTCGAAATATTTGTAAAATTGTAAACCAAGTCATTTTTTATTTTTGATTGAGGTTAATAGACACGGGGAAGAGGCGAATAGATACGTAGTATGGGGTGAATAGATACGTAGTATGGGTTCAATAAACAAGTGAAAGGGTTCAATAGAAACGAGTAAGGGGTGAATAGAAATATATGTGTTAGGGCTGCTACCTATTGAAATATAATTTTTTTGTGTTACAAAAATTTTAAATTCTTGGGAATTTTATGATTTGAAGATGATATTGATGATTTATTTAAAGATTTAGGTCTAGGTACCTGTCATATGTTTGTGTAGGTCAATTTCCGAGACACAACGAAGCTAGTAGGCATTATAAAATTACAAATTTCTAAATCAGGATTTGAATCCCATTTTTACGTAGTGTTACTAATTATACAGGTATAATATATTTTTATCACCTGCATAAATATTTTCTTCTGTTATAGGTTACATTATGCCGCGTATTTATAAACCTAGCGTTTTTGTGAACTCTGAAGCACACATTTTTACTTTTTTTTATAAGAAATATCATTAAAATCCTTATTGGGATAATAAGTAAATATTATTCAACGTTTTTTAATGGAAACATAATAAATTGTATTAGATTAATGAATAATTTTATTTGTTTTTTCATATGACAACACAAACACAGAGTACTAAATAGTCGAAGAAAAGTTTGGCAGGCGCGCAGGATGCGTGGCAGTTGACGCGCAGTTCAAAAATTACGAGAATACGGTAGACGTCATTGCAACTTCATTGCAGCGTCACTGCAACTTAATCGATGCGTCTTAAAGTTACGTGAATTGAAGTGCTGATCCTAGAGGAAAAAGGTATAGGAAGAACGATGAAAATATTATAAATGAAGCTGTTGCCGCATATGCAAAAAGCAATTTATCTTTAAAGGAGATAGCTGAGAAATATGATATCGATAAATCTGTACTTTATAGACACAGCGTCAGAACTATGAAAAAACATGGAGGGCAAACTATTTTAACAGACGAGACTGAAGAGTGCATAATAAAGTATATCAATATATGTGCGGAATGGGGATGCCCCTTAGATGCATTAGATTTGAGGTATATTGTTAAGGCTTACCTTGACCAACTGGGCCGGACAGTGGCCAAATTTAAAAGTAATTTACCAGGACCCGACTTCATCGCGAGTTTCCTAAAACGTCACAAAAACCAAATTTCCCAAAGATATAGTCAAAATATTAAGAAAAAAAGGGCAGAAGTTTCACCAAACATAATCAAAGAGTATTTCAAAGAGTTAGAAGAGTCATTGGCAGGCATAAATCCGAGCAATATAATAAACTACGATGAAACTAATTTAATCGATGATCCAGGACGCAAAAAAATCATAACTAAACGAGGAACGAAGTAGAGAGGGTGATGAATAGCTCAAAGTCTTCAATTTCATTGATGATAGCCGCTTCAGCCGACGGCGCTTTACTGCCACCGTATGTGGTGTACAAAGCTCAGAACTTGTATGACACATGGACTCAAAACGGATCACCAGGAGCAAGATATAATCGCACGGAATCTGGATGGTTTGATGCAACTGTATTTGAAAATTGGATTAGGATGATCATTATACCTTATTTTGAAGATAAAGTTGGAAAAAAGTCCTAATAGGCGATAACTTATCATCGCATTTATCTGTGGAGACAATAAAACTGTGCCACGAGCAAAATATATCGTTGCGTTTTTTTACCGGCGAATAGTACACACCTCACACAGCCACTTGATGTGGCGTTTTTCAGGCCTATGAAGATTGCATGGCGAAATGTAGTATTAAAATGGAAAAAAACCGACGGAAAAGCCCATGCGACGATTCCAAAGGGATGTTTCCCTAAACTTTTATCTAAATTAATGGAAGAGCTTCGTGACAACAGTAAGGTTAACATAATGGCAGGATTCCGGAAAACATGAATATACCCGACTAATAAAAAAGAGGTTTTACGCAGACTACCTGAAGTGCAATACAATGAAAGTAAAACTGTAATAGAAAAATCCGTTCTTGATCTGCTAAAGGAGATGAGATATGGAACCATAAACATAACCGAACCAAAAAGGAAAATAAAATTGGAAATAATACCTGGACGAAGCGTTGTTACTGAAAGTGAAGACTACATAGAAACAGAACAAGAAGAAAGCCAACAGAAAACAAAAAAGAGAAGGCGACTAACATCCGAAATCCCACAAAATAACAAAGAAAATACTACAGCTAATAATTACAGTGGCAAAGAAAAGAATAAATATAAGGGAAAAGGTGTAGGGAAAAAAACTAAAACACAAGATCAGAATATTGCTGAAAAATAAAATAAAGAAGAAAACCGACAAGACACTGAAAAAATACTACTTGACAGAATAAATGACTTTGATTTTATAGCAAAGAATTCCATAGAAACAATGCCTATTGTATTTGATGACATGTTAGTATGTGGAAATGAAATTGTTATAGAATCAGATGACATACAAATGAATGAAATGCAGAATGATACCGAAGTAGGAATGATTGCTATAAATGACATGCACATAAACGGTATGCAGAATGATACCGGAATAGAAATGACGTATAAACAAAAAAATGCAACGGAAAAAAATGAAAGAAAACTGAAAATTTTGTGTAATGAAAAGATATCAGATATTACTACGATGAAAAAAGTTACTTTGAATAAGTGCAAAAAAATAAAAACAAATTCGCGTCTTACTATTTTAAAGGATACAACTGATAATATGGATCCTGGTCCAAGCGGTTTACAAACTCAGCGAACATCGTGTTACAAAAACGATGATGATAATATTGTGAAATATTTAATGGACAGCAATGACAAATAATATAAGTTTTTACCTTTTAAATTATACCAATTTTGACTGACTCGTATGTACCATACGCCCCAACTCAGAGTCACTAATGGTTACTTAAATCGCTCCTTAGTAAAGAATCACAAAACAAATTTTGTACTAGGGAGCGATTTAAATAACCCTTAGTGACTCTGAGTTGGGGCATTAGTCCTTAATAATCTATAACTGTGCTTACGTTAAAAAGTGTAGCTGATTGATTTATTACCTATTTATTGATTTTTTGATGATTGATTTATTTTCTGCCTAGTTCAAAATGTTGATTATTTAAAAGTTAATTATTTAAAAAAATAACTATGTACCTATACTATAATCGACTTGCAGCCGAAATGTTTAACGACAAACCGTTGCCTAGGAACTACTGACAACCAGGGGAATAAAACGTTTTGTGGTTTTAGAGTATATTTATTAATTTAAATAAGCTTAGATTAGTTGTTGTTACCTAAATATCGTGTAGTGAAATTCATTGATATAAAGAAAACCATTACTGTCAATGGTTAATTTATTATATTAAATTATACTTTTAAAGATACTGTGTGTAATGAATCGTCCGTGTTGTCCATACCACAGGTTACTAAATTCCGTACTTCGGAAAATAATATGACCAAGTTGCAAAGTACGTTAGCACCATTAACTCTGAAAAGATTTTGAAAGTTATTTATATTTATAAGCATACACAAAATAGCACATTATGTTAAAAGGTTTCAAATCGCTTCATGGATGGAAATAAGGTTGTCACTGCAAAGTGTTTGGATGATGACAGTGTTATTTAATTTTTTTTGTTTCCACATTTACTGGGACTTTATAATTGTTATCGATTAATGTGTATTTATTCAAGAATTTACAAATACCATAGTGAATAGTTTATCTAAATAAAACGCATTTTGTGTACAAATTCATGTCAGTTGGTGAAAACCCTAGAAAACGAATTTTATGGTTTGTTTACATTTGTATCGGCTGCAAATCGACCCTACTATAGTACCTACCTAATAACGAGACTGTTTCTTAGAATTATAACTTGTTTTTTGTGCAATTAATAAACTGATGTATACACTTTACGTACGTACTTGGTAGGTGTCTACTTAAGCTTTGAAAATTGCCAACCCTAGCATTTTTTTCTATTCACCCCATATCTCGTGTCTATTGAACCCATGTGCGGGTTAATAGAAACGACACAAATTTTTGCAAATTATGCTGTAATTAAGGAATAAATGCCAATTCAGACATAACGGGCTTGCAACGAAAATTCGAGTTGGCTATTTGTATGGGAGTGGGACCGAAGCAGAGCCATCTAGCGGCAGCGAAAAGAAAAGCTTCGGTCCCATACAAATTGTAGCCCACAGAGTACTTAACAAATTTTCTCTTTGTGTTACACTATGTTCTATTACGAGAACTATTACGATACCATGCCACCTAGAACTAACTTCACGATATAGAATTTAGCTAACTTCACGATGTAGAATTTAGCTGTCTGTGTGCGCGCGCATCGTAAAAATTCACTCTCATCATTTTTCTCCATCGCGCCAAAAGAAGTATAACTTCAAAAAAACAGGCTAAGTGCGAGTTACACCCGCGTGGAAAGGGTTCCATATGATGAATAATATACATAATTGTATAACACGTCGGAAATATCTCCGAACCTCGCTGGAATGGGATTCCCCTCCCACTTCCCTAGACCTCGCCCTGTTTTCATTGCCAACGCAAGCGCCAACGCACGTATATTATTCTTGATTTCGTAATCGCATCATTGTTTATATTGCATTTTAAACCTTCTTCGTCCGAGTCCATTATGATACTCAATGATATTATATGTATAATCATTGATGATACTGCACGCATGGGTTAAAAAAAGTAGCGGCCACCGATCGTAAAGTGTCAGCCACCGGCCACAAAGTGGCTGCCGCGCGCATGTGGCCGCTTCTAGCTTCTCGTGGCGGCGTTTGTGGCTGTGGCGTGAAGCCCGTCTGCGGGGACGCTTACCGATTGATCATCTTAGTCCATTGTGTGCTAAAGCTTTTGCAGACTCAATATGAAGCTACATCGTACAAAATGTCGTAAGATAATTAAAAATGTTTTAGCGCCACATTTCAAATCTGTGTTGAAACAGAATCTTGGCGATAGCATTATAAATATAGATTACTCGTAATACTCGATGAGTCACCTGTCCATAAGTACTTAGGTATAGTTAATAATAAAAAAAATATTGTGTGGTTTTATGAAACCACGGTATAAGTGAAACTTTTTTTCGCATTGTAGACATTTAACTAAACATTTTTGGAAAAATGTTCGATTCAGGGTATTAAAATCGCGTCATCCTCGTTGATCAATTTTTCGGACTCACTAGCTGTGTCGTTATCAAAAGCAAAAAAATAGCAATATTTACATTAAACACTGATAAAAACAAACAAATAGCGTGGAGCACTGGTGACAAAGTGGTAATCCCGGGAAGACGTCCCTCCTTCGATGTTTTTAAAGACAATGTTGCAAATTACTTAGATCCGTCACCTTACTACTTACGTCGACTACAGCTTTGAGAACGCTATTGAATCCTTCACAGATGTCGAAAAATTGATTAGCAGAAACCGCTGCCTTGAATTCACTGTAAAATTAATGAAACAAATGCAACAACGGCTTTCTGATAATGTAAAAATTCTAAAAGATATGAATATGATAAGTGTCACTTATGTTATGTCATAAAATCAAACAAAGAGCTGGTCCAGGTTATAAAATAGGCAGAACACTTTCTGCAGAATGCAGAAACTATAGATAAAATAGTTTCCCAATGGAAAAGTATTAATAACCACCAATGGGAAAATGTGACTGACACTTTAAAGTTTTGGATTGAAGTATCTGAATATAAAGATGCAAGCAACGAAAATCCCTACAGCGAACTAATTTTATTGGCATTTACATTGCTGACATTACCGCATGCAAATACCGACGTTGAGAGGGTGTTCAGTTTAATGAACATTTTAAAAAATAAACTGAGGAATAAAATGAACTTGGACACTTTAAATTCAATTATTCATATCCGAACAGGGCTTAAAAATTTTAAGAAGACTTGCCGCATATACGAAATTCCTCAAGATATTATTAAATAAATAGGCAAGAAAGAAATATACACATTTAAATTAAAAAAATGGACTGAAAGTGGTCGTGTACAACCATCCACTTCAATGGCAGCAGTACAAGGAGAAGAGAATACGATAGCGGATACAGATGACAGTGAAGATGACTGGATAGTGGATATAGATTTTTTATTTTTTTTAATCTCCTAGTAAGTGGCAGTAAGTGGTCAAATAATTATTAAAAATTAAAAACATTTGATTAAAAAATGTTCATTGTGATATTATTAAAATTAGCACTATTTTTGGAAATTCATTTCTTCATCATTCATTCATTCAGGAAACTCGAGGTATTGAGTTGGCAACCCTGGTCTTACTTCCTGTATGAATATTACCAGTGTTACTCAATAAATGATATTCATTAAATGTGATCTTTCAATCCGGAATATAAACATAACATGGCGCTGCTAACACGATAAGATTAACGAAACGTAGAAGAAATAAAGTATAGGTAAATACTGTATTCAGATTAATGCTAATATAATAGCGCACACGACATAATGGCGAATGAAAAAGGTGGTTTGTCAGGATTAAAACCCCCAGGAACTCTGCTCAGTCAAAACATACTGCTGAATCTTTTAAAAGGTAGAAACAGTCGTTCGAATTATACAGAATAGCCTCAGGTGCAAGTGAATTACAGGACTAATTCGTCAACTCGGACTTGAGAAACTCGCCCGCGCGGCCGAGTTGGGAAAGATTTAATTATACCTATTATTTTATTATACATCTCGGCCGTAGGCTTAATTACTATGCGGGCGAGTCAATACAATTCATTTTTGTGAATTTGTTTATTCGTCATCTCGGCCGAATACAAGAAGTACATTCACGTTATAAAATATTTAAAACAAACAATTATTTTTTTAGCCAGAATAAGTTGAACGCTGATTGAGTAAAGTGTTTAGTACGTTTTTCTTCAAATGTACCGCAATAAAATGCTCATGCTCTGAGTGTGTAATACAGCGTATCGATGAAAAACGTCAAACCAATGTCAAACAGACAGGGTTACTGTAATTAACCTATCAAGATCACGCGTCACAAAATGTATGTATGCCGACGCTGCGCCAAAGTAACCGGTTTCTATAAGGGCGTTAATAATCAGTATTATTATTGTGATAAGGAAGACGAGAGGTTTGGTGTGCAATGTTGTAAGGCTTAAATTAAAAATTCAGTTTAATTAATTATTTACAAAAAATATTGAGAGAAACTCCTACCTGCAGAAACTGTTTTCATATCATATGAAATTACTACATTGTAATTTCTAAAATTGACAAAACTGAGGTCTTCGTCATTCGCCTTTAATTTTTCTTGAACGAGACATCAAATTTTCATTCTTTCAATATACTTGTACACTTGGTTAGCTTTTCTTTTTTAAAACCAATAATCTACTACCATAAAACCGATCTACGCCTAATATTTGTCGAAATTTATTACTTTTATCCCCATTTGTCTTGAAAGATATTAATTTATTCCCTCATATATAATTATTTTAAATAGGCAAGTATTTAATTTTCCTAGCTGGCAACTTAATCACCACACCCAACATCAAAGTGAATAACGGAAATTAAACCTTCGTGCCTTAAGATTCAGTACATATTCGCATGTGGTATATTTTATATATTGCGCCCGCGTCAATGATCCATGTCACTTTTACTCATCAGGCCGCCATCTTAAAGGCTGCCACAGAGCTTGTGTTGTGTTAAGTGAAAATTGTGAAGTTTTATAAAGGTAAGTAAGCCAAATCATACTATTTTATAATATTAATTTTATAGCAATATTCCATTATAGCTAAGTATCTATTTTTTTTCATACTCCTGTTAACCACGATCGTATTTTTTGGTAATCCTAACTAATAAACAGTAATTTTGAATAGCAGATGGCCGCCATTTTGACTGCTTTGTTGTAACGGCGTCTGTTTTAATTTAAACTAAAATACTCTCTTGATTTCTATACAACTTATCTAAAACAAAATGTATAGTGTATCCAATTTTTTTTACAGCTAATGCAACCAGTCTTCTGATTTTTATTAAGTAGCAAATATTATAAACACAATGAATGCAGGTGAGAACAATAAAAAATTAAGTTTAGCGAATTTACGCTAGGGTTTATTAACCATCCACGTTGCATTTGTCTCTAACACTTTTTGTTTGCTATTTAAGGCTCCGTCCTAAAAAATCTCATATTAGCAACAAGTTTGTGCTTTTTTGTGTGAGGAAAAGAAAAATGTATTTTAAGCAATCACGTATGACTTTAGTACCTAGATATATATATATATTTTCATATTAACTCGAAATTTGAGCGGTTCAAACCATGACGGTCCCTTAAATGCTTGCTTATGATTAAAATATAAAAGAATGTGCTTTATTTTGTTCATGCAGTAATAGTTTGCGTATAATAATCTGTGGCAAAAATTAAATATCATGCTAAAATCTCATGTAATGTAATTACTTTTCATTGTAATTGAAAATAATGCTATTTTGCTTAAGAAATTTCTATAATTAATTACTTTTGTATTACAGGCGATGAATCACAACCAGGGCCATCTGGCTTACAAAATCAACCCCAATTACAAATATTGACATCACAAAGGGGTAAGCGATTGCTTCTTCGCGCGGGGCATAAATACAACGAAAAAAGAAATAATAAAGATGGTACTACCACTTGGTACTGTATAAAAAGGACCACGTGCAAGGCGGCACTAGTTACTTCTACTGACAACTCAATTAAAAGAGAGGATATACACAATTGTGAGCCTGATTTCGCATCCAACGAATTAGAAATACAACTTGGAAAGTGTATTGATAAAATTACATCGGACTATACTATTCCAGTGCCGAGTGCTTATAGAGAAACTGTATCAAAACTTAAAGACAGTGGAATTAATTTGATTAAAAAAATACCTGACTTTGTGAATGTTAAAAATAAGCTTTATAAAAAGAGAAATAAATCATTGGACGTCCCAAAAGTCTGTTTTAAATCCCCAAGTGAAATTATTGTTTCTGAAAAATTTAAAAATTTTGTATTAGCTGATTATAATTATAAATCAAACAGAATTCTAGTTTTTGCTAATGAAAATTGTAGAACAATATTATCTCGCTCAAATTTGACTATTTTATGTGATGGAACCTTCAAATGTTGTTTAAGGCCTTTTCAACAATTGTACACCGTGCATGTTGATTTAGGAAGCAATGAGATGTATAACAATATTATGCCAGTGGTATATGCCTTGCTGCCAAGTAAAACAAAAAATATCTATAACACTTTGTTTAACCTTATCAAAAGCCAAATCCCTCAATTTAATCCAAAATTATTTGTACTAGACTTTGAGCAAGCAGCAATGTCCGCAATTACAGAAACATTCCCTGAAACACAAATAAGTGGTTGTCATTTTCATTTTTCGAAAAGTTTGTGGCAAAGAGCTGACAATTTAGGCCTAACCAAATTTAAATTAGCCAGAAAACATATAAAACGTTGCTCTGTTTTGGCGCATCTACCTAAAGAAGATGTAGAAAGTGGTTGGTTGTATATAATGTCACAATGTCCAAGAACTCCAAATATAGTCTCATTCAATGATTATTTTGTAGAAACGTGGTTAAGTGAAGAATCATTTTTTTTTAATAAATGGAACTGCTACAATACACAACATCGTACAACCAATATGATTGAAAGTTGGCATTCTACTATTAACAAAAAAATACCAGCCAAACCCAAAAGTATAGCACAATTTTTAACAATATTACAAAAAGAAGATGATTATTTTAATGTATTATACCAAAAAGGGTCTAACATAACAAAAAAACTTAAAGAAACACAAGAAATTGATGAAAATATATATACTACCATTAATGAATATAAACAAGGGAAAATAAATATAGATCTCTGTATCGAACGACTTGTTTTATAATTTTGTTATTTATCTATTGCATAATTATGACAAATAATACTAGTCAGTTGATTGTAGTGATTTTTCAAAAAAGTAAGTTTTTAATTAATCTGTGATGTTTAAAATGATCTGTGATTTTTTAAGTGATTTATATGATAGTATAAATATTAGTGTGTAAGTTAAATGATTTATGTGATAATAAAAACATTAGTGTGTCTGTCAAACATGTACTTTAATAATTGTCCATACCGATTGTTGAATCCTATTAGACTAAGCTTATTTTTTTATACATCTATGTTGATTTTTTAAATATATACATGTTTTTATATTTTTAAGCTTGTTTTATTTTACCTATAGAAAAATATATTTAAAATCGAACCACTTTTGTACTTGACTGTACAATAATGCTTTTTATTTTCATTGACGGCCGAGTTGACGAATACAATATACGAAAAAATTACTTCGGCAACTCGACCGCGTGGCGCGGCCGAGTCGCATAATAAAAGAATAATTAATATTTTATTTTCCCAACTCGGCCGCGCGGGCGAGTTTCTAGCGTCCGAGTTGACGAATTAGTCAATTACAGAATGAAACTCAAGTTTCTCTTCTGTTACACAGTTACACTGTATAGGCGAAGCAAGTGTCGAGATTTATAATACATTCGGTATAGAGTCACCTACATATGAAAACGCAATTGAAAAATTCGAAGAATATGTTATTTCTAAACAAAATGAATGCGTTAATTCCTATATATTGTTTACGAGATATCAATTAACAAGGGAAATAGACTAATGTGTGATCGAGTTAAAAAAAAACTTATTATGCCCCGTTTACATGCGCCCGCGAGCCACGAGACTTTCCGCGAGACCCACGCGAGCCCGAGTGTGTACTGTAAACAGGTAGCTCGCGCGCGCGTGTCGGGGCTCGCAGGGCTCGCGTCGGGAGCGGTTTTTTGGGCGCGTGCCAAAGTAGTCCAGGGTCGATAATTTTTGAAAACAAAAAAAATTATAATAGGATGAAACCTATTGCAAAAGGAAGAGAATATAACAAAAAATAAAGGAAAAATAATTTACGGGCGATCTGAGGTCGGGAAGTGGGGGGGAGGGGGGGTTTAAGGGTAAAAAACGGTTTATCTCAATTTCCAGCAAAACTATAAGTCCTATGGAAAAAAGTTAAATGGCAAAGATATAGGTAATAAAAAGGTCTACAATTTTTGTATTTACACTTTTTTCACATAACCTCAAAATTTATGTGAAAAATTCAAAAAACCAAGTTTTTGGTTTTTTATTTTTATCTTTTACAAAATTTTTTTTTTAACGAAATTTTGTGAAAACTTACCTTTCTATGTCCCAAACATACTGTAATTTTTTTTATTTAAAATATTTATTTTTTCACCTTATTTTGACTTAATATCGAAAAATCACCCTAATTTTCAATCGAAAATTCACCTGTCAAAATATCCGCTTTTTTAAAAAAATCTGTGAGCTTTTTATTTGCTAAAATCTCTACTTTCTGATGGTATATAAAAAAATATACACTGCCATGTTAAATTTTCTCAGAAAATGCAATGAAACGACAACTATTTTCACAAAAATTATTCGAGTTCGAGTTTTTAAATATATATTTTTAATATTTATGTACAATTTTGAGCCATTTATTAAAATTTACACTTTAATTAATCGAAAAACGTCAAAATCCATGTTAAATTAATAAATTAATAAGCAAAAAAATTACAAATCCATAAAGATTGCAAGAAACATGCAAAAATAGTTGTCGTTTCATTGCATTTTCTGAGAAAATTTACCATAGTAGTGTATATCTTTTTTATACCATCAGAAAGTAGAGATTTTAGCAAATAAAAAGCTCACAGATTTTTTTAAAAAAGCGGATATTTTGACAGGTGAATTTTCGATTGAAAATTAGGGTGATTTTTCGATATTAAGTCAAAATAAGGTGAAAAAATAAATATTTTAAATCAAAAAAATTACAGTATGTTTGGGACATAGAAAGGTAAGTTTTCACAAAATTTCGTTAAAAAAAAAAATTTTTTGTAAAAGATAAAAATAAAAAACCAAAAACTTGGTTTTTTGAATTTTTCACATAAATTTTGAGGTTATGTGAAAAAAGTGTAAATACAAAAATTGTAGACCTTTTTATTACCTATAACTTTGCCATTTAACTTTTTTCCATAGGACTTATAGTTTTGCTGGAAATTGAGATAAACCGTTTTTTACCCTTAAACCCCCCCTCCCCCCCACTTCCCCACCTCAGATCGCCCGTAAATTATTTTTCCTTTATTTTTTGTTATATTCTCTTCCTTTTGCAATAGGTTTCATTCTATTATAATTTTTTTTCACTTTTCATTATTTTTAAAGGCTTCTACCCTGGTCTAAAGGGTCTCGCGCGAGCTTCATTCAGTTCATTCAGCAACGGCATCTAGCGCCATACGTACGTGTTCTATTGGTTTCGTATTTCCGAAATAATATTAACTTCTATGCAAAATTATATGAAATAATAAAATATGGTACTGAATGGTAATAATAACGAAAACTACTAATAATAAAACTTCATATATTCTAAATAATATTATTATATTAAGAAGAAAATTTTGATATTATGTTTGTTTGTTTATCTATTTATCATGTATATAAAATTGATTTTTTTTAATTATCCCCTAAAGGATAAAGTAGGGGATGAAACTAAAGTTGTAAATGTGAAAAATTATGTATTATCTCAAGGGAAAAATTAAAAGTTATAGTATATAGATTAGCTCGTGACTAGCAACAATGGAGAGGGAGGGGGAGGGGTAGAGAGAGGTTCTCTGAATTATTAAAATCTACCACATCTATAAAAGGGTTGGCTTTAGTATCCTGCGGCATCAGTATCTGGGTGATTCTATGTTTAATTGATAGGCAGTGATGTCCCAAATCATAATCTAGTTGCTTTTTGTGAGGTAATGCGTCGTTTTTGAAAAATCTTAATTTTAATTTTTGAGGTTATTTCCAAAAAATACTACACGAATTATGTTAGTTATTTATAAAATTTATGTTATTAGGTATATTTTATTGTATTATATGTATATAATAATTAGATAAACAAGAGTTTATTGGAAAGATTGGTGGCCCGAGGAATTTGGTCGAGCTAGATGAAATTTAGAAAATATGAAATACAAGTAAGATTTTTTTATATATAATAAAAGGGTAATATACATATACAACGTTATTCTTTCTTGATAGAAAAACCTATACACGTGTCAAATATTTTCGCCTCAATAATCTACATAAAAATTTTCAAAGGTGTATCTTGAAAACTCACAAAGTTACAAGCTTGTTGTGTTTCTCCATTGTCCCCGCATAAACATGGTCACCGAGCGTGCGGCCCGCGTCAATTCGCGACCGCCGCAGTTAACTGTCAACCACCTTGACGTGTTTATATTAATCCCCATTATTTACAATAATGTATTTAATAATTTTTCATAGTGAATCATTCACACAAGTCATACATAATTGTTCAGTGTCCCCCATTTTGCCTTATGCACAAACAAGCACATGTGTTGTGCCGCTCTCGGGATTGTCGGCTATGTAGTCCAAAATCCCTTGTTGTACTGCCGTCGGAATGCGATTCACACCTCGATTAACGGCGATAGGAGGCAGGAACTACCCGTAGTCCCTTAAGCGTTGTGTGCCGGAAAGCATGGTGTTCTACGACACTCTTACACCAAATTGCTCCTCGTACCGTCGCACTGCCATGGACACATTATCACCTTACACCACTTCGAGTATCATTTCTGTGTACTGCTCATTACTGTATTGAAAACTCATTTTCCAAATTTTTTACGACACGATAATAGTTTTATTATGAGAGCGCAAGCAAAACGCCAGACTTGACAATCCATAGTGATTATGTGCTCTGTGTGACAATCTTAATCAATCTCGGTTGTCAGCGCAACCGAATAACAGTTTATGTATAAGTTAACAAAATTGAGATGTTAGTAGTAGTTCTCCCATGCCATATGTTAATGTGAAATCTTATTTTGTTGTTATTATAACCAACAAAGTTGAAACTATCCACCAAGGCTTAAGATGGTCGGTAATAACGATGTTTTGCATTGGTGTCCAACTTGTAACATTTTTAAAATATTTTTAGGACAAAATATAACATGGTGTAAAAATTATTGCGATCGATTCAGCAACTGATTCTGATCAAAATACATTCAGCTTTCGCATAAGTATACAAAGAATAACGGTGTATATAATATATAAATTTTACTGTTTATGTCATACTCTATTAAATTTATTTATTACATTCTAGTAAAATTTTTCAAAATTGGTGACAGAACCGACTTAGTCAATCCCGACCCCACGTGGTACTAGTTTGCCCTACCCCTAGAGTGAATGTAAACCCCGGAGGCGCGGAGGGAGAGCAGCCCCCGCCCGCTGTAACAAACTGCAGGCACCAAACAAACCGTAGGCGACCAAAAAGCCGAAGCTGCGTAGGCGAGCATGGAGTGCCTGCAGTTTGTTACGCAAGGGCGGAGGGGCTGCACTTCCCGCAGCGCCGGAGACGTTTAGAAGCCTGTTTGTGTATGAAAAACCCCTAAATTCTCCCTAAAAGTGCAGATAATGCAACTTTGTAATTATAATGATTTGTCATAAAATTGGTGCGTTTTGTGTGTCTCCCCATAAGGAGGTCGAAATTTTATTTCTTCCTCCACCACCTAACATTAATTTAGACTAGTTTATGACAAATATTGAGAAGTTTTCACAGATTTAACCTCCTAAAAGAACGCGCTTTGCAAACGCGCCAAGTTGAGTTAGCTTGTACTACGAATAGGTAAAAATATTTTTATGAAAATTAAGTAATAGTAAAAGTATTGGTTATTAGTAGTTTTTAGGTAGGTAGGTACAACTCACGTTGTTTATCACTGCATATCTTCGATTTAAGTAAAATATAATGGAGTGGTCGCCAGAAAGTACCTGCAGGTTCCTTGAACTTTTTCGAGAGGAGCCGCTTATATGGGATCCGAAAAATAAATCTCATAAGAACAATACGAGAGTGAACGATGCCTGGTCCAGGTTGTCAGCCAAAATGTATCTACCTGTGGCAGACCTTAAGATGAAAAAAAACTCGTTAATGGCCACCTTCCGGAAGCACCTTCGGTGCAAGATCTATACAATCTATAAAGTCCGGCGCAGGTATAGATGATATTTACCAGCCAATCTGGCCATATTTTGATATCATGAAGAAATTCTTGGCATCCGTTTCAATGCAATAAGACGTTGAACACAGAAGAAGGACAGGTACCTAAGTAAAACAAGATCATTATTCATTTCTTATTTATTAATCATAATCACTGGTATGTGAGGAAAATATATTTAAATTAAAATAAGTAAAAAAGAAAATACATTTAACATTTAAAGTAATTATAATAATTAATAGCCAACAAACTTCTGGTTTTGCAAATGCAGATTACGACGTAAGTCGTACATATAAGTCTTGAAATGCTCAAGAAGTTTGCCGAATACTAAAATAGTGATATAAAATTAGTGAGTTACATTTTTTAATACAATGCCAGTAAAGCTGTCAAATATGCGCGTGGATTGCAAGTGCCACTAATTATTTTGAAAAAAAAGTAGCAAATTCGGTCCTAATATTTTCGGCAGTCTGTGCTGCCCGTCTGCCTACCGTTCTGAAAGGTCTGAAAGCAGAATCGCTTGACTGGGTTTGCCTCCAAGACCCTTCGCGAGTTATTTCGTCATTAGTCACTGTATCGAAAGTACCAGGAGGTGTATAAATGTTTCGAGATGTACTGCTACTTCTTAAGAAATTATGTAACAATACACAAGTCATAGTAATTACTATAGCCTTGTTTTTTTCTACTTCCATTGGTTTTTGGAATATTCTAAATACCGATGTTAAGACACCAAAAACATTTTCGACCACTACACGGGTACTGGACAATCGTTGGTTAAAAGTCCGTTAACGCAAATGCTCCATCCCCAAGAAAAATATATGGCACATTGCTTTGCCTGCCGGAAAGCGGCCTATCACTTGGAAAATTTATAGTGTTGTTGCTAATTTTTTCATACAGGATACTATTTTGGAATATTCCTCCATCACTTATTCTACCTTGAGCCCCAATATCGGCAAATATGAAACGGTAATTATTATCGACTAATGCTAAGAGACTATACTATGTGTTCCTTTATAATTATAATACTCGGAGCCACTTTTGGGTGGACAACGCAACACCACATGTTTGCCATCGATACAGCCCAAACAATGTGGAAATTTTCTATGGAAGCCTGTTCCCACAGCTAACCATTCATGTGCAGTCTGTGGCATCTGTAACAGAGACAAGAAATTAAAATTTAAGGCCTATAGTCCACGACGCTTCATTTGACGGTTGCATGCAAGTTGCTTAATGAAACATAAGCAATAGGCAAACCGAGTCCGCACTTTTAGTACGCAAGATGCAAGCAAGCGACAATAATTATTGACGATAGCATTTGCATGTCGTGCGTCTCCGTGGATAGAATATACTAGAAACATTATAGAGAGGAAAATTTCGTGTATTTGCAAACGATGGAGTCCAATTTCAATCATTCCTTCACCATTGTAAAGCTACTTACATTCACGGATACTTTTACCTACACTTTACGTTATCGCGTGATAGCCCATTTTTAACGTAAAATACCTTAATAAGGTAAAAAAAAGCATGAGAGGTGTCAAGGGACACCCGGATGGAACGAAGTTCCTTTCGATTTAAGTTTTGTTGTACAGCGCCATCTCTGTACAACTTTCTGAATCACGCTAGCGCCATGTATATGTTGTATTTTTGTATTAAAAATAGTAAAGAGAAGAGAAAAACGTTGTTGATGATTTGAAGTTTATTCTTGAAGTATAAATAAAAGGAACATAGAAAAAGTAGACAAGTTTTGATTAAATATAGAACGAAATATAACAAACCAGTATTACAACATCCACCCTTAATCAAAACTCTACTTAAATCTTATTCAAAAATAAAAAATCTAAGTTTACACTAAGCCTATATCGCTGATACATTTCAAATGTGCGGTCTTACCTAGGCACTTGGTTAAAACATCAGCTAACATATTACTGGACTTAGTATACTTAAGGTTTATCACATTATCAGATACTTTTTCTCGAATAAAATGATATTTCGTATCAATGTGCTTAGTTCTCCCATGATGTATGGGGTTATAAGCAAAGTTTTGTGCACTCTGACTATCGCTATGTATTGTAACGCTAGTTAACTGGTTGTTGCATACCTCAAAGATAAACCGTCGCAAATAAATTGCTTCTTTCGCAGCATCAGTTAAAGCCATGTACTCAGCTTCCGTCGAAGATAGTGCAACTGTGGGTTGTTTCCTAGATGCCCACGACACTGGACCATCAGCCAACTTGAAACAATATCCCGTATACGATCGTCTATCTTCAGTGCAATTCGCCCAATCTGCATCGGTATACCCGACAAGGGGTTATCCGGTCTTCCTATAAGTAACGGAATAATCAATAGTGCTCTTAAGATATTGCAATACTCGCTTAGCTGCCACCCAATGACAATGATCAAATTTACTATTAAATTGACTTAGATAGCTTGCAGCAAACAAAATATCCGGTCGAGTATTTATAGCAAGATACATTAAACATCCTATGAGATTCTGGTAAGGATATTCCATCGGTTTATTACCTGTAGAACTTGTAGCGTTCATTTTACTGTGTGCGAGAGGCGTATTGTACTCTTTTGCATTTTCCATGTTGAACTTTTTCAATAAATATTCGATATAGGAACGTTGGTTTATACGAATTTCTCCTTCACTGCGAGTAATATTTAAACCTAAATAATAATTTAAAATTCCTAAATCTTTCAACGAAAAATGCTTTTCCAAATCCGATTTGACACTGTCAAATGTCATATCATTTGAGAAAAATATTATAATATCGTCAACAAATACAGTCATTATGACCAACTCTGAACCAAAAAGTTTTTTATAAACACATGGTTCTGTAGGCAATCTATTGAAACCTATTTTACATAAAGTTTCATTTAATTTCATATTCCATGCCCGAGGAGCTTGTTTAAGTCCATAAAGCGATCTTTGCAGTAAACACACCTTATCTTCATGGCCTTTCTTCACAAACCCTTGAGGCTGGTACATGTAGACCTCCTCGTGAATATCACCATATAGAAATGCGGTGTTTACATCCAAATGACGCATTTTTAGATTCATTTCCGCAGCAATGGCAAACAAAGTACGTAGAGACGAATGCCTGACCACCGGAGAAAAGGTTTCATGGTAATCAACACCAGCTACTTGGTTAAAACCTTTTATCACAAGTCTAGCCTTGTATTTTGTAACGTTGCCATGTGCGTCCGTCTTCAGTTTGTAAACCCATTTGCATGGAATAATCTTCTTATTAGGTTTATCAACAAGTTTCCACGTATTCAAACTCGTCAGCGAATCATACTCGTCTTGCATAGCCAACTTCCATTTGTCAGCATCATCAGCTCGACATGCTTCCGCATACGTTTTAGGCTCATTTTCTTCAGTCAAAGTATGATAAGAGAAATAATCAGGAGGTTTCCGCTCTCTCACAGGATATCTTCGATCTTCCATTATCTGTTCATCCACTACAGGTGAATCTGAACTTTCAGGCAGAACATCTGTAGAAGCATCTTGAAAATCTTCTACTGTATCCATTTCCATAGTCTGCAGAGGTAACTCCGTCTCTTTATCAATTTGTTCACTTTCCTGACTTACATTATCCAACAACAGTAACGTAGGAGGTGCAGGGGCTGGAACAGCTCTAGATGTACTGGGTTCCTCACAAGATTTATTTATCTTTAAGCTATTGAAGCAATCTTCAAAAAAAGTTACGTCACGTGCTTTAATTAATCGCTTTGGGTATTGAGGATCCCTAAACAAATAATTATTTGGTTGATCCGAGTAACCAACAAAAATAGACTCTATCGCTTTCATATCTAATTTCCTCCTTTGACAGTCAGCAACATGAATCAAAGCTCTACATCCGAAAACTCTAAGATGGCTTAAATTAGGCTTAAAGCCATACCATTTTTCGAAAGGTGTTAAACAGCCTAAGGCACGGTGCGGGGACCTATTTTTCAAATAAACAGACGTTTGTAAGGCGTCTTCCCAATACGCTTTGGAAAGCGAACACTCTGCCAACATAGAGCGACATTTTTCGACAACTGACCGAATAGTCCTTTCTGCCACACCATTTTGTTGTGGACTATATGGGACTGTAGTCTGGTGTACTATACCTTTTGATAATAAATAATCATTTAATTCTTTGTTGACAAACTCGCCTCCGTTATCCGTCCTAATAGCTTTAATTTGAGCTCCAGTTTGCCTTTCCACTAATGATTGAAAAGCACAAAATTTTTCTTTGACTTGACTTTTTGAAGAAATAAAATATATGAATATAAAACGTGTAAAGTCGTCTACAAATAATAAAGCATATTTATTACCTTGCATGGACATTTGTGACATTGGTCCACAGACGTCACTATGCACCAACTCTAGTATTGAAGTCGCAGGAGAATAGGTTATCTTTTTGAACGGTTTTCGAGCTTGTTTCCCTTGTAAACATGCTATGCAACTGTGTTTATCTATTTCTTTTTAATCTATACCTAGATGACAATCCCTTAGCTGGTTCATACCGATGCGACACAGATGACCCAAACGCTTGTGCCATAACTGGTACCTAGTCAGAGCGGAGTCAGAGTGCACATCACAAGCATATTCGCGAGGAATATTGACAGTACAATCTAATTTGTACAGTCCTCTATGGGGCGAACCGTGAAGAATAGAGTCACCTACAAAAGAAAAAGTATCAGAACGAAAGAAATTACAACCGTTTTTATCAAAAAGTACAGTTAAACCTTTCTCAACAGCATTATAAACAGAAATTAAATTACAATTTAAAGAAGGAACATACATTACGTTATTAATACTATTTACAGCGGACGCAGTGTTTATAGAAACATCTCCTATTCCGCCACAGTCAACTTCATTTCCATTCGCAACTGTAATCTTTTTATTAGATTCATACGGTCTAATGTTCTGAAACCATTCCAACTTCGAAGACATATGTTTAGTGGCTCCCGAATCAATGATCCAATAATCATCGCTGGAATCAACTTTAGTACCGAGTGCAACTAATGACTCCTCAGTCTTCTTCTTGCTCTTCTTCAATGGGCAATCAGGCCGTTTATGTCCTGGCTCATTACAATCATAGCAAATTATGGGTTTCTTCTTCTTAGTTTTATTTTTAACTACTTTGGACCGTAAAGCAGAATCATTATTTGTCGTTTCTACTAATTTCGACATTTCATTAAGAAGTTTAGACTTCACCAACTCCGTTGTCACTTCAATATTGCTATTTTCAAGTGCCATAATCAAAGCATCATACCTTGAAGTGAGACCTCCGAGTAAAATAGCAGCTATAGAGGCATCTTCCACATTTTTACCAATATCCGCCAAATCTTGTACTGTAGACATCACGGCATTAATGTAGGCTTTTATATTGTCAAAGTCACTGAGGCTCAGCCTATACAACTTCCTCTCTAAGTTAAGACGACGACCCATGCCTCTGTCCTCATATGCATTTCGTAATGCTATCCAAGCCTCTGACGCTGTTTTAGCATTTCTTACATGCGTAATAGCAGAACCTTCTAATGTGAGACATATCTTGGTCAATGCCTTTTTATCATTTTTTATCAGGGTTGCACTAGATATATCGTGGCCTTGGGGATACCCGTCAACAGCTTCCCATAAGTCTTCATGCATCAGATAATTACGCATTTTAAATTTCCATATACTGTAACCATCTCGACTGCTAAGACTAAATGAGGGCAGGGAGGAACTATAGCCTCTTACCGTAGCAGTATCTCCACTTTGAAGTGCCATATCGAAATCTGACGTACACGGAAACTATTGATATTTTCACTTCCCGATAAAATGTTTTTCAAAAAATCACATCAATACATTAATCCACGTTCACTTTAGCTATTGTTTTCGTGCTGATAACGATTTTGTTGTATTTTTGTATTAAAAATAGTAAGAGAAGAGAAAAACGTTGTTGATGATTTGAAGTTTATTCTTGAAGTATAAATAAAAGGAACATAGAAAAAGTAGACAAGTTTTGATTAAATATAGAACGAAATATAACAAACCAGTATTACAATAGTATACATTATACAGAGCATACAGTACAGCGCCATGAGTTTTACAGAGATGGCGCTGTACTGTAAAACTCTCTGAATCACGCTAGCGTGATTCAGTCGAACCTCCTCGTCGCTCATGATGTCCTAGTACTTCATTAAAAAGGAGAATGCCCATTTAGTATGGAGAAATGTACTGACTTTAACATTTTTGTGTCTTGATAAAAATACCTTTATTTGATTATGTTATCTTAATAAGTTACACATACTAACTTTAGTCAATGTTAATAGAGGAAGTACGAGATTTTAAACAAAATTAATTTGTATTTAGGTTACAGTAAACTCACAGTAATATGGACTCTATGCAGGCGTATTAAAGTCGATTGCGTATGTAATGTCGATCTTTTAAGTTTCAAATTCATTTGACAGTCCCCAAACACCATGTAGTTTGTAATGTATTATAATCACGGAACACTATTACTTCTGGCTGATTATAATAATTTTTTAATTCATTTGACAGTCCCCTTACGTCATCTAGTTTGATGTATCATAATTATAATCGAATCAATGCAACCTATTGGCCCGAAGGATCTTAAAAGATTCCTGATTGGCCCTTATCCAAACATAAATGGCCCAATGGTTTTCTTTTGTAAAACGGAAGTAAAGTTACTTATTAATTTCAGAAAATTATTCCCAATAAGATTTTTTTTAGGAAATAGGGTAAAATACTTGAAATATTTTAATTAAATTTTTTGTCCAAAAATCATTGTGACACAATTATTTTTTTAAGAGTACTGGCTATGGGCATTCTCCTTTGTGTGAAGTTAAAATTCTTCACAAAAATTTTAATGAAGTTAGGACATCACGAGCGACTAGGAGGTTCGACTAAATGCGACTCTGTTCGGTGAATACGTTCAGTCGAACCTCCTAGTCGCTCATGATGTCCTAGTACTTCATTAAAAATTTGTGTAAAGTTAAAATTCTTCACAAAAAAATAGCGTGATTCAGAAAGTTGTACAGTACAGCGCCATCTCTGTAAAACTAACTGAATCACTAAAAAAAAGTGTCGTCATTCGCAAAATCAAAAAGTGTCGAAATTTTCCGTCTAGCCCTCTTTCACAACGCGCGATAAGGAACTTCGTTCCAATAATGGGAAAGTTAAAGTTATATCTAATAAACTGTCTACGCATATTATACAGCTAGCTGTTGCCCGCAGCTTCGCATACGGAAATTATGTTTTACCTACCTTATTTATCCTTTCTATCCTTTTATTATTTTTTTTACCTCTTGTAGAAAAATATTTAAAAAAACCCACGATACAATCACAAAGGATTCCTCCAGGAGCGGGTTTTGAAAAATAAGCAATATTGGCATTACTTAATTTGTATTTTTTTCTTGCAAAATTTTGAAAGACAGAAAAATATTATACATATATGTTCCATCAGTTTAAGCAAGGAACATTTTGTTGCAAATTTGAAGCAAATCTGTTTATATTTTTAAAATATTCCATAAAAACTTTCATCCCGTTTCCCAACCTTTCCTTTAACAATTCACCCTTTTAATTTTCCGGGATAAAAAGTTTCCTAAAAAAGAACCAGCAGTATTTGTAACAACTTTGCCAATTTTCATCAAAATTAATTCAAGGGTTTTCATGTGATGCCCGGACAGACAAACAGGCAGACAGACAATAATTCTAAAAAAATATTTTTGTGCTCTCACACGTTAAATATTGAGTGCCACCTAATCGAAATTTTTAAAAAATATTCAATGTACAGAAAATTTGACCTTTGAGTTTTATTATAGTATAGATAATTGTAAATTGTGTAATTGTTATAGCTCAGAAACCGAGGTAGTAATTGCAACATTTCACGCTAAGTCACAAGCTTGCAGGCCAAAGCTAGTAGGTACCAAATAAATTAGCTGTACAAATATATTCTGTTCCAGAATGCATCACCGCCGGCCCCGCCACATGAAAATATAGATTAATACTCGATGAGTCGCCTGTCCATAAGTACTTAGGTATAGTTAATAATAAAAAAAAATATTGTGTGGTTTTATGAAACCACGGTATAAGTGAAACTTTTTTTCGCATTTTTTATTTTTTTTAATGCTTTGAGCAGGCAAACGAGCAGACGGGTCACCTGATGGTAAGTGATCACCGCCGCCCATGGACATTAGCGACACCAGGAGCGTCATCAACGCGTTGCCAACATTGTCGACATTTAACTAAAAATTTTTGGAAAAATGTTCGATTAATAACCTGTATTAAAATCGCATCATCATCGTTGATCAATTTTTCGGACTCACTAGATGTGTCGTTATCAAAAGCAAAAAAATAGCAATATTTACATTAAACACTGATAAAAACAAACAAATAGCGTGGAGCACTGGTGACAAAGTGGTAATCCCGGGAAGACGTCCCTCCTTCGATGTTTTTAAAGACAATGTTGCAAATTACTTAGATCCGTCTCCTTACTATTTACGTCGACTACAGCTTTGAGAACGCTATTGAATCCTTCACAGATTTCAAAAAATTGATTAGCAGAAACCGCTGCATTTAATTCACTGTAAAATTAATAAAACAATTGCAACAACGGCTTCCTGATAATGTAAAAATTCTAAAAGATATGAATCTCAGATGAATATGATGAGTGTCACTTATGTTATGTCATAAAATCAAACAAAGAGCTGGTCCAGGTTATAAAATAGGTAGAACACTTTCTGCAGAATGCAGAAACTATAGATAAAATAGTTTCCTAATGGAAAAGTATTAATAACCACCAATGGGAAAATGTGACTGACACATTAAAGTTTTGGATTGAAGTATCTGAATATAAAGATGCAAGCAACGAAAATCACTACAGCGAACTAATTTTATTGGCATTTACATTGCTGACATTACCGCATTCAAATGCCGACGTTGAGAGGGTGTTCAGTTTAATGAACATTTTAAAAAATAAACTGAGGAATAAAATGAACTTGGACACTTTAAATTCAATTATTCATATCCGAACAGGGCTTAAAAATTTTAAGAAGACTTGTCACACATACGAAATTCCTCAAGATATTATTGAATAAATAGGCAAGAAAGAAATGTACACATTTAAATTAAAAAAGTCGACTGAAAGTGGTCGTGTACAACCATCCACTTCAATGGCAGCAGTACAAGGAGAAGAAAATACGATAGCGGATACAGATGACAGTGAAGATGACTGGATAATGGATATAGATTTTTTATTTTTTTTAATCTCCTAGTAAGTGGCAGTAAGTGGTCAAATAAAACATTTGATTAAAAATATTCATTGTGATATTATTAAAATTAGCACTATTTTTGGAAATTCATTTCTTCATTATTCATTCATTCAGGAAATTCGAGGTATTGAGTTGGCAACCCTGGTCTTATTTCCTGTATGAATATTACCGGTGTTACTCAATAAATGGTGATCTTTCAATCCGGAATATAAACAAAACATGGCGCTGCTAACAGGATAAGATTAACGAAACGAAGAAGAAATAAAGTATAGGTAAATACTGTATTCAGATTAGGGCTTCCAAAAATACGGATTTTCTAATTACGTATTTAGATACGCATTTCGCTGCTCTAAATACGTAAGTACGTAATTACGTAACTGATTTGTTTTTTAGGGGGCAATTTTTTTTGCGTGTAAAATACCAAAGTTTTATTTATTTAATCTTTGTTCTTGATAATATGCCGCCATCAAAAACATAACTTGTAAAAAAATCAAGTCTCGCAACTCAGTTCTTCTACCGTAAAAAATTGTGAGATCCATGTAGGATAGCCAAGTCAATCTATTTATTTAGAACATAAAATATTTTTAATATTGATATGGTCACTTTAAGATGTTGTTAGGTTAGCTAATTACGTAATAACTTAAGACAGAAGGACCCTTAAGTAGGGATTGAATAAATTAACCGACTTGGTATTACATGGATCTCACAAATTTTTACGGTAGAACTGAGTTGCAAGACTTGTTTTTTTTTACAAGTTATGTTTTTGATTACATCTCAGCTTCATCTGAGTCAGTCATGTGCCTCAAAAGTATACCAGAGTTTCAGGGAAACTGGCAACTTAGTGCGAAGATCAGGTTCTGGCCGTCAGCGATACACTTCTGTGAGAAATGACCGTTTTATTGTCTCCACTTCACTCCGGAATCAATACCTGACCGGCGTTGACGTCCAGTAGCGGCTCAGAGAAGTTCGAGGGAGAGCTGGCAGCAGTCGACAGTGAGACGAAGACTTAAAGAAGCAAACTTGACCCCAAAAAGGCCAGGCCACGGGACCCAAAATGACTGCAGCCCACCGACAAGCCCGGCTTCAATTTGCCCGCGATCATTTAGATTGGGGTAAAGAGCAATGGAGCCGAGTCTTGTTCTCGGACGAAACCAGAATGTGTCTGCATGGTAGCGACCGTCGAGGAAGAGTTTACAGGAGACCGGGGGACTGATTTGCACAATGCTGTTCTGCGGAAACCGTGGCATATGGGGCCCACCCCCTGTATGATGAGGGCAGGGATTTCTATCGAAGTAAAAGTGGAGCTGATATTCGTACCGGGTGGAGGTCGGGGAGGGAAGCTAACCGCAGAAAGATACATCAACAACATTCTGCTAGACCATGTGCTTCCCTACGCCGGTTTTATTGGCCAGGATATGCTGTTAATGCACGATAATGCCCGCTGCCACACCACTGCAGAGACAAGACAGTACACCTGGAAGAAGTCGGGATTCCAACACTAAACTGGCCAGCCCGTAACCCTGACTTGAATCCAATTGAAAATTTGTGGAATGAGTTGAAAAGGCAGGTACGAGGAAGATGGCAAGCTCCAGCGTCGATTGAGGACCTAATAACTGCTTTAGTCGAAGAGTGGCAGGAAATCTCACAAGATTCCATCAGGAAAGTCATCCGGTCGATGACAAACCGATTACGAGAAGTTATTATAGCCAGGGGGTCATTGGAGTCATTAATACAAAATATTGAGGGGGAAGAAAATAAAATTGGAAATAAAATTTTAAGATCTTTTCGTTTTATTCTATTCGTTTAGATGTCCACAATTTCGACCTGTTGCACTAATTCCCAAAATTTAAGTAGGAAATACAAAATAAAATTATTTTCTTTACTAGCATTTCAAATCCAATTGCCTTTCAAATGACATACCACATTTTATAATTTTACTGCATGAAAATTGTTTAAATTGTTTTAAACAATCCCAGTTTAGGTGGTTCCAGTTTAAAGCTCTCAAGTGTAGAAAACTGGACTGAAATTGCAAAATATTTTAGTTTTTCCTTTATTTATACACTAAATGCTAATTGCGTTCTAAATTTGAAGCTTCTATGTCTGCTAGAAGTGCCTCACAGTTTTGATGATCGGACAGTCTGTCAGTCAGTGTGTGAGTGACGAAATTAAGAAACTTTGACTAGTTATAATTCTTAAACTACTGGTTCAAATTGAATGAAATTTGAAATATACTGTGTATATACAATGCCTGCTTGATTACTGAAAATGCAGGCTTCTAGCTTTATCTACAATGAAGTTATAGGGGTTCGAAAATAGCCTGAACTGCTTCGAGAAAAGGGATGGTACGGCCGTACTGCTTTTTTTTGCTCGACTTGGCGGGGGCACTCCCGTGCCCCCAGATCTCATAAATGATAATGAACTCCACTGATTCTGTCACCAAGGGACCTTCTTAAACTTCTTTCTTTTAAATTAATAATATGCTATCTATGTACTAGCGTTATTATACGTTTATTTATTATCCGTTGCGTTATTATCCGTAATTACGGATTTGAACTCTTCAATTACGTATTTGTGGGATTCTTAAAATCTGTCCGTAATTACGTATTTGCGTAATTACGTAAGTACGTATTGGAAGCCTTAATTCAGATAGAGCATCGGCTACTTACATTTAGGGTGTCCGGCTTTTAGGTTTGACGACCTGGCAACCCTAACTACAGCGCCATTTATTAGAAATATGTCGCAGCATCAATATTATGGCGACATCTATTGGAAACGTCAAGCGGATTGTGGCTGTAGTGTATGGTTATAAAGGTAAATTGTGTAATGATTAAGTTAGTAATAAACCGGATACCAAGACGAAAGGTTGTCTATCATTTCAATCCTTACCCCCCTGTGGTGAGTGTACCAATGTATCAATGTATGCAATTGTATTGTAGTTTTAAGTGAGTCTAATAAATTAGTATTACCGCAACCGTCTTGTCTTTCACTCGTCTCCTCGTGTCATCACATGGCGACCCTGCCATCTGAAACTTAAAACGCGCGGCGCGTGTAAGAATTATACGTTTTCCGCTAAATCAGCACTGTCTTTGTGTTGTTGCGATGATATTTATTAATCGCGCGGTGCGGACGTGTGATCAAGTGACCGGTACATCATGGGTGGCTCTCAAACAAAAGAAGAGGTGGTGCTAGCCCAAAATTCGGGGCCTGGTGGTGTCAACAGTGCTACCACCCAGCAGCTGCAGCAGCACGCAGCTACAAACATTATTTTGATAATCATATGCATCATATTGGCTGTCGGCATCCTACTTGTTGCATATAAAATAATCAAGAAGTGTCAGGACAAGCATATTCATAGGCGTTTGAATGAGTGGACCCTGATGCGGTACTCCAGCATCCTCCGTCGGCAGCAGCCCAGACCCGCAGACAATGGCGTGTGAAAAAGTGCAGTGATGTGATAAAGTGCGTTAATCGTGAGTTATGCACCATTATACTTCACCGTAGATAGCCCCACTAACGAACTATCAAAATGATTTTAGATTAATTTTCTTTTTACATTATATATTTTTTTATACAACTTTACGTATACATTTTTTGTGTTTACACTTTTATTAAGCAATTTAATATTATACAATTTAGATTTTATAATTAATATTTGTAATTTAGAATTTATTATGAGCGATATTATTTTTTAATATGGAAATAAGATTTGCTGTTGTGATTAAAGGTTATGGCAGAAGAGTTAATTTTAATTTTGAATGAATTAAAAAATATAAGAACTTATTTAATAAAGATAGGCTCTGGCCGTAGAAAAGGGGACATTTTAAAATTAAAAAGGGAAGAAGCGAATAAAGTCCTAATAAAATATAATAAGTATATAGATGTCTACAAGTTAAAGTCGGATGAATTTTCTCCTAAAGAAATTTCCCTAGTGCATACAATTTGTGGGGAATTTAATCGTTTATTTTCGGAAATAATTTTATTGTGTTCTGAGAGTTCGGACACAGATTCTAAGAAATCGAGTGAGGAGTCTAGTTCGAAAATCATGGCCGGGGACACTTTTGATTTGAAGACCGCTTTAAGTCTTCTCTCTGTCATGACTGATAATGATGACAACACAAAACAATTAATTGAAAATATAGAGTACTATAGTTCCGTGTTATCTGGACAGGAATGTAAGACTAAATTAATCCAATTTGTGTTAAATGAAATGAAATGAAATGAAATGAAATGAAATGAAATGAAATAATCTTTATTCATGTAGGTATCACTGATACTCTTATGCATATGTGCATATATGCATGCTTATTATATAAAAGTAGGTTATCACAACAAGCAAAACTTAAGTTGTTACCTAGCTACGATTCTATCGATGAGCTTATAAAGGACATGAGACGTTTACTATTGCCACGGAAAAGCCAAACTGCTTTGCAAACCAAGTTGCAATATAGTCGTCAGAATAATAAATCGATATCGAATTTCGGGAAAGAAATTTCTGAACTTTTTGTGGAGTTAACTATCTCTCAGGCGGACGGTGTCTCTACCAATTATAATATTTTGCGACCGCTAAACGAAAAATTAGCAATAAAAAGATTTGCCGATGGCCTGCGAGATCGTCGACTGAGCACGATCATAGCGGTGCGTAATTTTGATCATTTGACAGATGCTATCCAGGCAGCCCAAGATGAGGAGATGCAGTCTCGACACTCGGTGGAAGAGTTTATAGGTACGTACAGGCCTTATAATCACTCTTATTTAGGAAGGAGACCACAGCGAGCCCAGTACAGAGGTTTTCGGGGTTCTGCGAGTGGCTCGAGGGCGCCCATGCAGAATTCACGTGGACGCCCTCCTACTCAACAGTTTCAGGTAACATATTCAAATAACAATTATCATAGAAATAATTTTCGTTCAAGAAATAACTTTGTCAGAAACCGAAGAAATAGCAACGCACGTAATAATTTGAATATGTTAGGGAAGGTAGTACGAGATGATCCCCTGGGGTATGATGATCCTTCGCGATTGTGCTGAAACCACTAACGCCATCTAGTTGATTTCACTGCTAAAACATGGCTCGGGACTCCTCCCCGCCTCAGTGAAATTGTAATGGCGGCGTGAACGATACATCGGTTTTGACGAGAAAAAATAAAAATTGTGTACGGCTGATCTAAGGTAGGCATGACTTTGAGCTTATGTTACTTTTATTCAAACAATATTAAATGTAATTACTGTTGTGTTTGAGGCTTTCTATTATGCTTAATTTTAATATATTGGCTACGTGACCATAGCCGCGTGCTTGTAGGTTATGTTAGCAAACATTGAATGAAAAAGTGGGACCTGGGTCAAGATGATTCCTTTCTATATGTACAAGATGATCCCTGGGGATCATCTAGTACCATATTTTTGTTTAAATTAAAATATCGTATATTTTAAACAATAGTGGCCACCCGCTTCGATCTGTCAGTTTGTCTGTCTATTAGTCTATTATTTATGTCAATAATTCTGATTTTATACAACTTTTTATTTACTTTCTTTTAGAAAAACGTAATGCCACGTAACTATAAAAGAAAAACTTCTCGTGGGGATTGGTCGCAGGAATCAATGACAGCCGCTTTTCATGCTGTGAAAAATGGCATGGCATATAAAAAAGCAAGTAAAGAATATTTAGTGCCTATAATGTCATTGAAACGAAGGGCCAAAGCAAAAAATAAAATAGCTGTTGGTGCAGTAAAATATTTAGGAGGGATAAGAACTGTTTTTACCAAAGAACAAGAAAATGAGCTCGTGGACCATATTAAAGACATGGAGACAAGAATGTATGGATTAACAAAAAAGGAACTGTTATCTTTAGCATATCAACTAGCTGAAAACAATGAAATTCCCCATTCATTTAGAGGAGGAAAAGCAGGTAACGACTGGCTGAAAGGATTCAGGCAAAGACATCCAGATATCACCCTTCGTGCTCCTGAATCCACTTCAACTGCTCGAGCGCGCGCGTTTAACAAATCTGTAGTAGACAAGTTTTATGCCACATTAAAAAGCGTTCAGGACGCTAAGAACATCCCGGCACATCGAATTTACAACGTCGATGAAACAAGTGTTTGTACAGTTCCAACTAAGAACACTAAGGTGTTTGCAAAAACTGGACGAAAACAAGTGGCACGTGTTACATCAGCGGAACGTGGAGTCACTACAACGGCTGTTATTTGCATGTCTGCGTCTGGAACTTTCGTTCCACCTATGTTTATTTTTCGTATCCGTATGAAGATTGAGCTCATGGAAGGGGCACCCCCAGGGTCTGCTTGGGCCTGTAATGCATCAGGGTGGATGAAGCTGGAAGTTTTTACCCAGTGGTTTGAACATTTTCTACGCCACACGAAGCCATCCGAAGAGGATCCAGTAATGCTGATATTAGACGGTCACCTGTCTCACACGAAAAATTTAGACGTCATTTTGAAAGCACGGGCGAACCACGTTACAATTGTTTGTTTGCCGCCACACTGCACACACAAAATGCAACCACTAGATGTCAGTGTGATGTATCCCTTGAGTGTTTATCATAACCAATCACTGGAAAAATGGATGAACAATAACCCAGGAAGACCAGTGACTGTGTTTCAAATTGCAAAATTTTTTGGAGAGGCCTACCTAAAAGCTGCAATCCCAACAAATGCAATCAATGGATTTGCTAAAACAGGAATATGCCCCTAAACCCAGAAGTATTCACTGAGGTTGATTTTATTGCGGCTGCAACCACAGAAAATGAATTGGACGAGGAACAGCCGGAGTTGCCGGAGCCGCCAAGGCGTCGGGCTAGTTCAGACACCGAATTTATAGATGGTACATCGCCATCTCTGTTAGAGAGATCTGCTAGCCCAGATACGCAGCGGCTGCTCGCTACCAGTGTTGCTGAATTGGATTTGGAATCGCCTAGAGCGCATAAAACTCCTTTATCAGTAAACGAATCGGTGCCGATTCGCAGTCGCCAATCCCATCTACGAGCCGTGCAGTCAACCACAGTGAGACATCGCTTGATGATAACAATATTGCAAATTTTGCCATTACACCTGCTTCATTGAAACCTTTGCCACAAATTGTGGGCAAAAGAAACACGTTGAAAAGGAAAACCACTCATACGACTGTTTTAACTAGCACACCGTATAAGAATTATTTAGAGGAAGAAAATAGCAAAAAAACAGAAAAAGAGAATAAAAAAATTCTTAATAAGACAGCATCTAAAAAAACAAAAAAAGGCAAAGGAGTAGGTAAAGGGAAGTCAAATAAAAGAAAGAAAAGTATATATAACACATCTGAGTCTGAAGAAGATGATACTGAGTGTCTGTACTGCACAGAAAAGTTTTCAAGCGATACCAAGGGTGAAGGATGGATAAAATGTTGTGCATGTGGAAAATGGGGCCATGAAGCATGTGCTGGGGTAGAGGGGGGCGTCGATATCGGACTTTCGAGATTTCGCAACTCCGGAATCTCGGACAATTTTTCAGTTCCGGAACTGAGTGTTTCAATATCGAAATTTCGATATTCATTCTTACTATACAAAGTAGTGATTTCGAGTGTTCATTTATTTCGAACGCGTGTTCATTTATTTCAAATATCGGTTATAGGTACTTTGCAATATCACAATTATGTGTTTTTTTTACTTAAAATAAGTTAATGCTTGACCATAATCCCACCTGATGGTAAGTGAAGATATGGTCCAGGATGGTGAGCGCACTAACTTAATAAAAGCCTATTCACTCTTTTCTTGAAGTCATCCACGTCATAGGTGGGTGGGAACGCAGACGCAGGCAAGCTATTCCAATCCTTCGCGGTGCGCATAATGAATGACGATGCAAACCGCCTCGTCCGTACCGGCGGGATGTTTACCACGAAAGGGTGGATACCCGCCGTGCGTCGTGTCATTCGATGGAGGAACGGGAAAGGGGGAATAAATTCAAATAATTCCTGCGCACACTGTCCAAAATGTGCCCTATAGAAAACCGAGAGGCTAGCCACACTGCACCTGTGCTCGAGACTTTGCAGATTGGTCTTAACCAGATCTGGGTCACCAATGAGCCTCTTCGCACGCCTCTCCAACGAATCCAAAGCAGAAAGGTGACATTTGGCTGCTCCTGCTCAAATGTGAGAACTCCACACATGGCCTAACCTGAGCTTTGTATAAAGTTAATAATTGCCTCGGTGTGAAGTACCGCCGCACCTTCGCAAGGACGCCAAGTTTCCTTGCACAAGCTTCAACTTTGGATTCGATGAACTGTCCAAAGTTGAGCTTGGAGGATATCTCAACTCCTAACAACTGAAGGCAGTCGGTGTTACCCAAGGACACATTCTGAAAAGTAGTAGCCAAGGTGAGTGGACTCCTTTTGGCGGTGAAGAGACACGTCTGTGTTTTAGTGGCGTTGTATCTCACAAGATTGGCTTCGCCCCTCTCGGACACAACCCGAAGTGTGAGATTCACACCTCCATGGCTTCTCTTTCTGACTGAATTTCATGCCTACTGGCCCTGGAACTCGGTAGGTACTAGGTATCTCTCTACCACTGTGCTATATCATCTGCGTACCCGTACGCAGATGATAGCGATGATAGTGTTAATTGTTAGTATAGTTATGTTAATCATTCAAAGAATATAGAATTTAATATGTAGCTTCAAAAACTGTGATTTAAGCTCAAGACTATAGCTAGAGCTATTGTTTTTTATTGTTGATTGTTTGTGTTTTTAATATAAAGACAAAAAATAAATGTGATTTATTAAAACAGGTTAACAAAGTTAGCTAATCATAATTATATGTTATCGTGATTAGCTAAAATTTTTCTAAGTTGAACTTAATTTTCAATAAATAATTAAAGTTCATAAAACATACTTTCAAACTTTTTATTTCGTCCTCAAAAATTTTTTTAAACAACCAATATCGAAACCAGTTCCGGAATTCCGGAATCAGGGCTCAATATCGTAAACCATTTTCGATATTGAAAATGTTCCGATATCACATGCCCTAATAGAGGGTGATGACGCTGGTGAATTTATTTGAGATATATGTAACGTAGCACCTGCCAAAAGGCGTTTAAATTTATAAGGAGGGAGAATAAGACATTTTCGTTATTCATTCGTAATTTTTTTTTTGCTACTTTTGAACGATTTGTTCGCTTAATTAGGTATTCAGAAAGGAATACAATATTAAGATTGATCTCATTATGATTAATGTAACTGGTACAAATTAATAACTAACTAAGAAGACTGTTTTATTTTAGTTTTTATTTTATTAAAGTCATCTGACTGTTGATTTTGTTAATTTTATTACCTTACTTAATATGAGTAAGATGTATGACTATTTAAAATAAAGAATATGTTTAAGTATTGCGTTTTTTTTGTTTTTATAACCATATTCCTCATAAAAATATTTGTTTACTCGAAATGGGGGTAAGATGATCATAGGGATCATCTTACCCCTACATGGGTGATCATCTTACCCACAGGGGTGGACAAGATGATTACTTTGTAAGGTTTTAAAAAAAAGGAAATATTTTAATGAGACCTCAATTAATTTCTGGTTTTGAGTATTAGGAAAGTTGGATAGATAAATATACTAGTAGTAATCGCCTTTATTTTTGGTTTACCTTGAAAAATATGTATTTTAGAGCGATTCCCGCTTAAGGGGATCATCTCGTACTACCTTCCCTATTCTCGGAAAACGACACCGCGGTTGCTAACGCTGATTCGAACACAGGTACGCTGAGTCAGTTTTTTCGTGAATAAAGTCGTGTTGTCATGTAACAGTTTAAACAAAATATCATTTACGATCGACAACAAAGAACATGATTTATTAATTGATACTGGAGCTTCTATATCAGCGATCAAGTATGAGTCGGTATCGAGTTTAAACGTGCCTTTCCATAAGGAGAAAATTAGTGTCAGCGGCATAGGAGGAGACGTGATGTCGGAAGGTTTTGTTTATTTGAAACTTAAATATAATAATCGATATACTTTTACACAGAAATTTTGGATCTTTAAGAACTTACCCTGTAAAACTAACGGAATTTTAGGACAAGATTTTCTTAAATATTACCAAGCTATTTTGAATTAAATACCTTACAATTAACTGCCGAAAATTATGAAAGAGTAACATTACAGTTTAAATATCTGACACCGACATCTAGTTCTTACCTAGTAGTTCCGGCGCGTTGCGAGTTATTGCACTACATCAAGTACGGAGCCAAAGAGGATTGTGTAGTAGCTTCTCAGCAATTGTGTGAAGGCGTATTTTTAGCTAATACAGTTTCAAAACCAGTTGACGGAAAACTAGCCGTACGCATCTTGAATACTAGAGAGAATGACGTGACATTAAATTATTTCCAGATTAGTGTTAGTAAACTAAGCGAGTACTATATTTGTCAATTCGATAGATCCGCTAAGAATAATTCTAGTAGAGTAAAATCATTATTTTCATCATTAAAGAACAACGGCGAACTCCCATACAAGATTTTAGTTGAGATGTAATTTTGACGTCTATGAGTGAAAAATATTTCTAAAAATTCTATATTCATTTCTGAGTTCAGTTCAATAAGAATTTTTATTTTTCTCAATGTAGAATTTGAGATATTAAAGTTTAAACATATTCAGAATAAGTAAAATTCCGAGACCTTGAACAAAATTAATATTATGTCATCTGTTATTGACATTTTGTCAAATAAATTATGTAGGTACCTATCAATTCATATGTAATTATTTTATAACTCAATTGCCCTGTATTCAACGAGCAAAAAAAGCAGAACATTTATTTCCTTAACATTATTACAATTATGTATTACTATGTCTTCTGTGGTATTATTTTACTCTTCCATTCACACACATTTCCATTCACACACATTACTCAAGAGACCAGTCGAAAATAAAATAGTGCAATCGTCATTAAATTACCTATTATTACAAATTATAATTTTTCCTTAACTTCCTATCTATATTTTTAGGTAGACATGTATCTTTGAGCCAAAGTTATCGTTCTCTACTTGTGATGCACCCTGCCAAAAACCACTGTACCCAGTCTAATTCCGTCTGTACTGATACATAATGGTTTTGTTCGGCAAAGCATCGGTGATGCCTTTGGTTTCCCATTAGGTGGCTCATCTGCTCATTTTTGTATTATTCTGTATTGTATCTCTTAGACATTTTAATACTGTTAGGAAATCTCATGAAAGTAATCACAAGAAATCAATGGTTAGATATAAATAAGACAAGGTTCTTTTAACGTAAACGCGCCCAATAACGCCACCCCAAAATCTGCATCCAATACCGACAGTTTTTTTAATCACTTTTTTAAGGCATACTATAGATTTCATGAAAGTTGTAGCCTAAAAACTTTTTAGGTATGTATATTGAGAAACAAAAATAATAAAGTTTGTGTGTGTAAATAATCAGCAAACAGAATAATTAGATAATAACTGCGACGCGCCCGCAACGGACGCCCGTCTCATAGTGTTGCGCTCCCGGCTACATAAGTAAACATAATTATTACTTAAGAGAAATTAACTTAAATAAAATGTGTATACCTGCATGCAAATGTGTAAATATAATAAATAATATATTGATTTTCTAGATTCACATCTAATATTACCGTTCTGACTATTTTTTGTGGTTTAATTCGAATTTTACCTTAAAGCGGTAATAGAAACATAATTTTCATAAGTTGCTTCTAATACCGCCTCATGGCGTTGTTAGATGTTTTACAATAGTTAGTATTTTAGATTTTATTTCTTTTAATACGTAATTTTCGATGTTTCTTTTAAGATGTTTGATTCTTAAGAGTATATTACATAATTTGATCAATTAACGCCATACATTTTGTCTCATAGATTTTCTTTTAAACAAGATTCGACGTAAGCAATAATTTTTCGTAATGTATGGCAATGTATTTTAAATAATATCTCATATCAATATTAAGAAACTTTTTGATATAAAAAAATAATCATAGCATTGACATCCATCTAAACACGTTTGCATTTAAGCAGAAATTTTAGCCAGTTATTGTTTATTTTTGCTGTCGCTAATAGAATAAAGTAATCTTCATACTAAAATCTATTACCGACCCATACGGTCTTATTTATAAAAATATATTGTAGGTTTGTTTAAAATTCTGATAAGCCTACTATAATTTTCTGTATTCATATACGTTCTATAGACGCACTTGAGTAAATAAAAAAAATATACTAGTGTGACTGGTAAAAGACTTTAGATACTTACTTAAGGACATGAAAGTAAATGGTCTTAGCTAATGATTAAAAAAATCAAAATCAAAATTATCCTTATAGTCCGTAAATTTATTTTAATCAAATTAATCTCAAAATACTCCGGAAGTGTGGACACCGTGTACAAATGGTCAAAACGCTACGGTCTAACGACGCCGCACCACTGCACCACAGTGCCACGCGATCAGCTGGTGGGTGGGTCAGTGAACTTTGGTAAGGGCAACATATGATTCCTTTTCCCTTCATACTTTTCCTGACTTAGGACAGGCAGAAATACAAAGCTAAGCTCTTATATTGTGATTTATTCCAGATATTTACGGGGATTTCGTTAAAACTGACACAAAAAAATCTGCATCAATAATAGGTTTTTACTTATCTTCGTACTTTTACTGTAAATAATGGAATCATACATTTACAATGATTGATGTTTTACGTATTGATTTTATTATTTACAAAAGCCTTAACAGATGTTCAAAATGTTCACCTACTCCAGTGATGCAGAGTTCAGCACGTTTGCACAAATTTTCCTTTACACGGTTTAGCACAAGAACACTTCTCTTCGAATTTTATCAAAAGCAGTCACTATTCTTAATTTTAATTCGTCTCTGTTCGAATAGTCCTTAGCATGCACAACACTTTTAATTCCCCCCCCCCGCCCCAAATAGAAATCCATCGGTGTGAGGTCCAGGGAGCGCGCCGGCCACGGCACAGGTCCTCCTCGCCCTATCCACCGATCACCGAAGTGATCATCTAAGTACTCGCGTACTTGTCGCTGATAGTGCGAGGGCGCTTCATCGTGTTGGTAAAATAAAATACGGTAGTAAATTAACGGTACATCGTCCGATGCAATATGGGTATCAAATTAAGCATAAGGATTTTAAAAAGGTATATCATGATAGCTTTTTGATGGCAGGCAGTTTTTTTAATTTTTAAATTTATACTAGTTTAGTGGTCGGTAATAGAAACATAAAAAACGGTATTAGAAACAAACATCATGCACCGGTCGGTAATAGAAGCAATCGCTATTTCAGATTCAATTATTATTTATTAAATATTGTGTGATTTAATACTGAATTTACGTACTGAATATCATAGGATATTTAATCATGCTAATGAATAAATTGAAACACCTTTTCTAGCATAACGGCGTATATCTAATTTTCTGAAGTTTATCCAAAGTCAGCTTAAACTGGCGGTAATAGGCGCGTTTACCTTATATTAATTTAATCCATGATATTATCTAAAAAATCTGCCGGTTCTTGTATATTTTGTTCATGCTGGCCCATCTTAGATACCAAACCAATGTCATTACATGTGCACGTTGACGTATAGGAAGATCTCTGCATGCTTCACAAATGTAGTGATCTTCAGAAATCTAGAAATAAAAAAAAAAATATAAATAAACCATTTTGATTGAGGTTGGATATTGATATTTTAAGCTTTGAAGTCATGCACACTGTTTGCAACTGGTAACAAATCGAAAGTTATACACATCAAACAGGTGTTGTAGCAAACTTGTAGCTCTAACATCTAACAATATGATCATGGTAGGCTTGTGCATAGTATAAATTACATTTATAAAATTCAAAAATAAAAGATCAGTTATTATTTTGTCACTGTGGATGTATCCAGTTGCAGATTAGAGAGGTTGTACTCTTCCTCCAAAACATCAAATAGTCGCAGATATTATTATTAGGTAAAGCATATAATTATGTTGCATATAACTACACTAGTAATAGTACTTCAATGCCCTTTTATTTCTTTAATCTGTGTTCAATGCATATACCACATATAATAGGCGCGGGGCTACCACGGGGTAACATTGTTGTTTCAAGTTTTTAACTTTCAAGTAAACCAAATCACAAAGCAAGTTCAGTGTCCAGAAAGAAAATAGCAGTAACTATGTATCGTAACGGGAAGGAAATATTATAGTCCATTATCCCAACAACTCAATAATCCAAAAGCAACCGTCTTTACTTGACAGTTGACAGCATTTACCTTATATTGCCATATCATTTTTGTAACTGTTACTGTAGTAAAAAAACTAATTTTTCATATATATATTTTTAAATGATAATTGAAATAAAAAAATTAAATTGGGTATAGAACAAGAATTTTTTACCCTACTTATTTTAAATATTTTTAATTTGGCCGCAATTACATTATAAGAGTATAAAATAGATGACTTACTTAAGAAAAGAAATATATTTTATATGGCAATATTTAATTTGAATGTCGATACATTGTGGTTTTAGTCAAATAAGAGTTTTTTTTACAAATAATTTTTTCCCCCATTGAAAATTGTTATTTTGATGTATTGATAAAACGTAGAAAAATTATTAAATATGTTTAATTTTAGTGACATTTCTAGTCGCTTACATTCATCCCGCCTAATATTTCGCCGGTATCCTTTAAAGCATTTAAATTTGGAGGAGCAGAAGTCAATTGAAAACATTTGTGCCTCGAGCGCCTCATGGCGACCCTGCTGGCCATGCCTTTGCGGCATGAGCGCTAAGCAGCGCTTAAAATTACAAACGCGAAGCCGCGACGCCGCAATAAAGCGGATATAGTGTCAGCAAGTTACAATACCAACAGCAATGGAAAATTGTAGTCTTCTCGTCATCGCTCTACTTTACGGGAACGGCACGGCATCGTCGTATATAAAAAATGGGAAAGTCATGTTCAAATGTGAGTGTTAGAATCTCGTTAGAATAAGGAGGTGATAGTGAACCAGTACGGCGACAATCCTTCAAGCCAGAGTGATCTGAGTACGCATTTTCAAACGAACAATATATTAATTTCTACAATAATAGCTGTTTGCGGAATCGCCATTTTGATCCTGGTGTACAAGAATTACAAGAAATGTCATCTGGACTTGGTCAGGAATGAATTAAGAGAAGACGCGTTTCGGAGGATCCGGATGCGGCTATCGGGACGAGGTTCTACCAGGGAGCGCGACCCATCCCCGGCTTAGAAGACTAAATCCCATCGGCCATACGTCGCGTCGTGTACAGTGTTGTGAAAAATAAAAATAAATAATGTGTGTTTGTGCGTGTGCGTGTAACGGAATATAAAAAGTGCCGACGGAAAATGGACATATTCGTAAATTAAGTGTATAACGCGACCTAAGTCCAAAAACGCGCGAACACCGCCTAGCAACAGCGACCAACGCGTGCTGCGCTAGTGGCGAGCTGGCCAGCGGACCATTGGGGCCGAATTCAGTGAGCCGGCAGTGTTGCCAATTTAGCCCTTTCGGGGCTAGATCTGGCCCTTTTTACGGGTTTTCAGCCCCTCAAATAATTTTTTAGCACCTAGCCCCATTTCTAGCCCCAAAATCATTTTCCACCATCTTGAAAAAAAAGGGGATAAATTCAGGTTTTCCACGAACTTTTTGATGCAATCCATCGAAAAAACGATAAAACGTAGTGAAAGACATCGAAAAAATTTGCATTATCATACTTATAGAGCGTCTGACGACCTTTTTTTTTTTTTTTCGTCTTCACCTCTGATAATTAAGCAATAGCCCCTATTTTGAATGTATTGCACGAATCTAGCCCTTTTTTGAACTGTGTTTAGCCCCAAAACCTGATACCGAGTTGGCAACACTGTGAGCCGGCGACCGCGGAGCGAGAGAGTAACGATTCGCGATACGCACACCCGGTCCCGGAGACACGCGTTTCACCCCGGTATTAAGATTACCTGTACAATCGCAACTGTAACCTGTAAACCCCTGTGAATTTATAGTGATTAAACGATATTTAACAATCAGACGTTATAAGTGTAATTATACTATTACTTTAGGTATCCGGAAGTAAGTGTAAGTAGTAATAATTGATACATTTTAATCCTCTTAAAAATATTTTTTGTTTATTTTTTTCTCAATGAATGAGCTTCACGCTATTCATGATAAGTTAAAAGATATTCAAATATATCTTAGAAAATTAGGTAAGCGAAGATATGATAAACCGCAATCTGTAATAAATAAAATTACTGAAGCAAGCGAGTTATACGAGTTATTTAAGAATCTAATTACTAACATCCCTAAAATAAAAGATATTAAATATTCAGAAATTATATTTGATAATTTAGTCGATAATTAGAAAACCTTTATAAAAAAATATTATCATATAAGAGTACATGTATTAATTCTTCTAGTTCTAGTAGTGAAAGCTCTGAGTGCTATTCAGTCATGGATAGTTTTGATTTAAGAACGGCTGCAAGCCTCATACCGGTCATGGATAATAGTGAATCATCTGTTGAAAAAATTATAGACGGCATTGAAATGTATCAAAATTGTTTAAAGAGTAGTGAATGTAAAAAACTCTTAATTACATTTGTACTAAAAACAAGACTCAGTGAATCAGCTAAGCTTAAATTAAAGTCAAATTACACTTCTTGTGATGACCGAATCAAGGACATGAAAACTCGTTTACTCACTAAGAAATCTGCAAATTCTTTGTTACAACAACTAAATAACACTTCCCAACGTGATTTATCTATTTCAGAATATGCTAATAAAATTGAGGAGTTGTTTGTTGATCTCACAATTTCACAAGAAGTGGGGAGGTGTACTCCCGCACAGCGCGGCGTCATTCTCGTTTCATCGCTGCGGTGCACACCCGTGCGTCACGGGTTGACAATATGGATTTTATCGAAGACAATTTAATAGAATTAGTTCGCAATGATCCTTCTTTATATAAAAATAAAGACAAAAAACATTAAAGTTTGATAATTAAAGAAAATTGCTGGAGGGTTGAGTTCTGAGAAGTTGAATAAAACACGTGAGTATATTTCTAATTGTTTATTCGACAGCGGTAGGTACCTAAGTTTACATATAAAAATGGCAAACATTACTAGTGACACATGAAACATTTTGATGATTCTGAGCAGTGCCGGATTTATGTTTTTTATGAGTGTAGGCCAATTTATTTCTGCCGCCCCATTTACCTTTCTAAAATAATAATTTTCCATTCATAGTAAGGAAGGCACTGAATTAGTCACTAAGAAAGTGCGTAAAAAACAAGAATTATAATTTTTTTCCACACTTTAATAGCAATTGATCCACTGATATTATACGTAAAAATTGGTTGATTCACATCTGAATAACACTTTTATCCTGTATATTTTCCTCCAAATATTATAGTTATTTTAAAATTTTCTTCTTTTCTTCACACCGTTTCGTTAACATAGACTGTCCGTTAGGGAATCTCTAGTAATGAGTCTAAGGACAGTCGAGACGTGTTGAGGCCGCGACACGAAAATAGATAATGAAGCAAAAATGGCAACCGAGCGGTAAGGAAGAGTGATGACCGGAAGCTTGAGTGTTAAACAACACTGAGTGAACGAGGAAATAAGCCAGATTAACAACTATTTTATGTTTCAGATCGATAATATTTTTGTTTTTCTTTAAACTTATCGTGTTAAAGGCCGTGGATTGGAAATAGTACTACATGTAAATATTAATCGCGAGAATTGAGCAGCGAAGCATAATATTGATATATTATAGAAGATGATTCTTCTGAAATCTGCCGCCCCTAGGACGCTGCCGCCCCTAGGCCGCGGCCTATACGGCCTATTGACAAATCCAGGACTGATTCTGAGGTTGGAAACTTGATGAACAATTTAATTCAATTTAAATTTAATGAACAATTTAACTTGGTTGTGTTTATTTAGTACTATAGAAAATAAGCAATAAGTTTTGAATTACTCACTTAACTTGTCCTATCTACTTCACTGTCTTGCCAAGGTACACTACCATGATCACTGTTGAAATACTGCTTGAATAAGTCACGTGTCACCGAACCATTCATATTATAACTTCTTCCCGGTATACGCGCCATAGGAATTACTCATCATGACCAAAGAACTCATCATATTATGGATGACAAGCTGACATAACCAACTTGTCTACGACAAGAGGGTTTACTGCAATAGGTGAAAAAAATATTCGAAATCGTTGACATAATATGCCAAAAGCATTTTCGGATGTTCTTCTTGCTCTACTAAGGCGGTAGTTGAAAATTCGTTTTGACCTATCTTGAGACGCATGATTTTTGAGTATGGTTTCATCATATAGTTGGTGAGACTAAATGTATCATCACCTACGAAAACATAATGAAAAATGAAAAATGAAAAATGTTTTTATTGATTCATAAATTACATTACATGCTAGTTGCAAGGGCCCCTGTACTAGGTGTAGACCTGTGTTACTGGGTACCCCGCTCATCCACCGAGACAATATACAATGAATCACTTAAACATTTTAACAAAGCAAGATAAAAGTGGTAAGGGTGTATGTGTCAGTGTAAAGTGTGCGTGCGTGCGTGTGTGTGTGTGTGTGTGTGTATGTGTGTGTGTGTGTGCGTGCGTGCGTGTGTGTGTGTGTGTATGAATAAATAATAAAATAATGTCTAATAGATAAAATTTTCAGTTTCCTCATAATCTAAGGTTAATAATGTCTGTGTTACAATACGTTTTACTTGAACTCTAGTCATAGGATATATGTTGAGTCTGCTATTGAATTTGTTGTATATAGAAGCAGATTGTGTATGGAATTGTTTTTGTTTAAATTTCGTTTTATTATGCGGCATTTGGCAAACCTTGGCGTTTCTACTTTTTAACATGATACTAGGGGTATAGTATAGGCACTGATGGGTTTTTAAAATACAGTTAAATATATAAATTTGTCTTGTAGTGAGGATTTTATGGGAGTTATGGAGGCTAAACGTGGGAAATCGTATGGGTTTGCAAAACATCACTTTCAACAACATTCTTTGCGCTCGTTCTAGGGTAATTATATGTGTTTTTGCGGCACCACCCCAGACAGGAATGCAGTAGCTCAGGACAGACTGAGCCAAGGCTTTATAGGTGTTGGTAAGTATAGTTTCGTCTGCCACATGCCTAAGTTTTTTAAACACCCATATCAACTTCCTTATCCTGTCTGCGGTGATCTCGATGTGATGATTCCATGTTAAATGTTGATCAAGAAAGATACCTAAATATTTGATGCTGCTAGCTCTGCCTATACTATCACATGAACAGTCGTTTAATGTTGAATTTGAGCAAGTGTGTACTTTTAGATTGAAATTAAGATCCGGTAGTGTTGTTCTACGAAGCGAAAATGGTATGAATTTAGTTTTATTTACATTTAATGTCAACAAGTTAGATTGCAGCCAGTTAGAGATGCGTTGCAAACCACATTCAGCTATAATTTTTAAGGTGCTCCATGACTTAGCATAAAAAATAAGGGCAGTATCATCTGCGTATGTGAATATTTTGCAGTTTTTGAGATTGTAGTTACACAGGTCATTAACATAGATGAGAAATAAGGTAGGTCCAAGGACACTACCTTGTGGAACACCATATGAAATAGTTGATATATCACTAAGATATTCCCCGAGTTTAAGCTGTTGTTGTCGATTAGTGAGGTAGTCTACAAAGAGCGAGTGCGGGAGGCCCCGAATACCGCAGTTATATAACTTTTCTAGAAGAATAGGAACAGAGACAGTGTCGAATGCCTTAGCCAAATCTAGGAATACTCCAAGGCATTTGTTACCTTCATCTAGATGTTTACTAATGTCTTCCGTCAATGCCAACACAGCATCTTCAGTAGAGATACCGTTTCGAAAACCAAACTGATTTGTTGACAATAAATTATGGGTATTCAAGAACTTTTTGAGGCGGTTATTGATGAGTTTCTCTAGTATTTTGGCTAGTACAGGTAGAACTGAAATAGGCCTATAGTTGTCGACACTGTCCCTGTTGCCACTCTTAAACACGGGGGTAATGATTGCAATTTTAAACACAGACGGGAATCGGCCAGTTTCAAAACACATATTGTATATATGACAAAGCACCGGTATAAGAATGTGCCTAGCCATTTTAATGAAGTAAGTCGGAATATTGTCCCAGCCAGGGGCAGAGTCATTAGAAAGAGTATCGATAATATTATTAATTTCAGCAGGATCCGTGTTTATAAGAACAAATGAGTTTGGTGGGCTATCTCTACTAGATACATAAGGCATTTCTATGTCAGCTTCCGGCAACTTTGTTGGCGGGGGAATCTTTAGCTGCCCATTTTGAATTTTCTTAAATAAATTAGATTTCATAAATATGCCTGCGTCATCTTCTTTGCCATAAGAACCAACATCTATTGTTATAAATTTTCGATTCGCATCGACCAAGGCAAGTAAAACAATAGAAAAAAACTGCTTATAATTAAAAAATAAGGACCCGCTGTTACTTGGGCACACGATGCGTATGTGCTTACCATCTATTGCCCCGATACAATTAGGAAAATTCCATAAAAACCAATATTCTTCGGCTATTCTTTTAAAATCTTCCTCGGTGGCTTCAGGAAGTGCAACGTTTAAAAGTCTTAAGCATATACTTTGTAAGACTTTAGGCACAATTCTGCATATCCAATTATGGCTAATTCGAAATTGAAAACCTAAAGATCTATAGCTTTCTCCATTCGCCAAATACCTGTAAAAAAAGTAGGTACTTAAATTAATGGGTCAAACATCGGTGCAAAGGTAGTCCATTTCAGTTCAGTGGTCCGTGTAGGTAAACATAATAGTGAATTAACAATTTTGAATCCATCTAACTAAATCTTATTTCTCCATTAATAAAAATACTTTATTAATTCGGATTATCTCGTTAAAAATCACTTCTCATGTTTACCTCCACAGAACATCGAACTAAAAAAGACTATATAGTGGTTCTATATTAACTAACAATGTTAAGAAGACAAGAATAAATGGTGTAATTTACGCGACAATTATAGAAAAAAACAGAATAAGAAGAAAACCGGAAGTGCTTCTTCCGTTTCAAAGTATGACGACGAAAGACTTAAATTCATAAATGACAGCTTTGAAGAAAGGGAGTCTATTTCTAATTTAAATCCTGGAAATGTTCTTGAGGTTGATGAAGAAAACAATTTGCCAGTAGAGATATGTTCAGGACCACCAACTTGTTCAACGCCGAGTTCAACGCCGAATTCACCATGTGAATTTATTTTACAACAACCATCGCAAGAAGGACATTCAATAACACCAAACAAAACTTAAGGTACATCACAAGTGAAAAAGAAAAAAAGAGACAGCCTTGTCGAAGAGTTTAGAAAGAATAGAGAAGAAAGAACAAACATGTTGAGACAAATTACAGAAAAAGGCAATACTCCAGTACACATATTCTTTAGGAGTATGGCCGACGTAGTTTGTCAACTTCCTCCAGACAAAATAGCTCAAATCAGAGCACAAGTTTGTAACATCGTTACGGAAATGTAATTATTGGTCTTGGCGCAACGAGAGACATCATCCCCACAGCAATCATTCAACATACCACAGCAACCAATCCACGCATACAACTCTCAACACCTACACTTATGTAATATATTATGTTTATCATATACATCACATACACAACACATACTACATACTTACACACGGGCACATACACAAGCACCGACACTACCTACGGGTTCGAACCTGGTGCGCTCTGGTGCCCTACGTCACCGCGTGACGTCACACCACCAGCCGTGGCCAGCAGCGCGTCGAACCGGTTGCTGGCACCGCGTCTCCCCGCGTCCCGCTTCCCGGGCTGCGCGCGCGCCGTCAGTTCTCGCCCAGCAACCGGCAGTCAGCTTTCCACACTCTCCGCGTTAACTCGTATCGCTCGATTGCTCGACTACCTTAGTGCTTACGCTGTGACCTAACTTGCTGTATTCGTGTTCTATGTTAAGACTTTGCCTGTGCCTTCGTCCCTGTTCTGTCACTCTCTTTCCTTCTTGTATATACGGACTTTCTTGCGTTGTGTTAACTGTGTAGTTTATACTGTTTTGTGCCTTAGCGTAATAAACGATTAACTTTATTTCGGAGTTGACTTTATTGCTCGCGCACCGCTCCTGATCCTCCACCTGCACGGTTGAAGCCCATAGTTTCGAAAGGCGGCAAAACAACAAGATCTGGCCGCCGAGTTCGTTTTCCGGACTACTATCGACCTTAGACCCGGTCTCTGGGGGGGAGTGATGTGGGCTTAGAGTAATAATATTACATATAGAGCGCGCGCAACGAAGTGGGAACAGTAGGCACGGGTGAAAACAACACGACGTTCCCGCCGCGACCGCTTGTAGTCGTAGTTGAATGCTAGCGGTGTGCGGTTCTAGAGAGATTTTTAAATATTTACGTATCAAAATGGTCAAATGTGCAGTCCCATTTGCAAAAACGATAGTAGGAAACACACAAAACTGAAATCCAGTATCACATTTCATCGGTAAGTTGATTTTTGTATTTATTTTTATGAAAACAAATCTCTAGTACTTTTATTTATCTATACTAATAATAAAGAGGAAAGATTTGATTGTTTGCATTGAATAGGCTCCGAAACTACTGAACCAATTTGAAAAATTCTTACACTGTTGGAAAGCTACACTATCCCCGAGTAACATAGGCTATATTACATTTTCAAAAAAATTAGAGATCCTTGATAAAACTCCAATAATGTAACCCAAGGTGTAAAAAATAAAGAAAACCGAAGCAAAGCGAGGGAGGTTACTCGTTACTGATAAAATCTACCGACTAATGCCACCATACGGTACTACTCTACCACCAAACCACTAACCTAACATGTAAAACGTTTGTCGAATTACCGTATGTCATTACTTCCCAGAATTTTATCCTTTTCAGTGACACTATCGAATGATGTAATAATACAGGGTGTTTTTTTCAAAATCAACGGGTTCGATTCCTGGCTAGGAATATTGATTTTTCAAAAATGCAGTTTTAGTTTTAATCAAAATCGGCCCCGAGACTCCTTTGAGCATTTTTCTATATTCTTCATAGTTTCGAATTTGGCCATCCATGCACACTTGAAAAATTCATTCTGTATATGGGATGCACTCAATATTCTCTGTTTCTTTTTTTATCATTCTCCTCCGTTGTATTATAGCAATAATTATATTTCTCGACAACATCGCTAGCTTGATTAATCGGCCGACTGTTGATGGGCTAGTCTGCGCACCCACCGCCAACCCGACTGTCCTGTTGGCCCAGTATGCGCGCTAGCAACCCAACCTGATCAAACAAACTATCAGCCGATTTAAGTCTGCAGTCTGCGCGTAGGCTTACGTGAACTGAAAAAAGTGCAGGATAATTTAGGTTTACATTTTGCCAACAAAATGATGGAGAGATATCTAAACTTCCGCAACAACATAATGAATGTTAAGTTAGCAACGCAACTTTTAAGTAATAGCGTGGCGAAAGCGTTGAAAATATGTTCCGAGGACTTAAAAATAAGCAAAGGGTTTTGCTGCTATTATTGAATTTTTACTCAAGATGAATGACCTTTTCGATGTTTTAAATTCACGTCAACTTCAGTGCAAAGGATTGAAACTTTCAATATCCTTAAAGAATAATGTCGATTTTTTGCAACTTTAGATAATATAAAATACTTTATTCGAGGCTTGAAAAGTGCGCTCGAAAACATCCCGAACGATTGATAGGCGCAGAAAATAATATTATACTAGTTTCTACATTAGCGAAGCCCATCACCAAGATGAAGTGGAAAATTGGTTTCTAGGGCCCATTAATATGCATAAAGAGTTTAAGCTTCTTTTCGAGGAATTTATTGAAGAAACATAGGTTCTGAAGTTTATTTTGGTGTATAAATTCTCCCATGACCACACAGAGTTATTTTTGGTATAACTCGGAACCATGGCCGATGCAATAATAATCTCAATGCTCGGCAATTTAAAATTGTGCAAAATTTTTTTGAATAACTTGGATCAGTGAGTAAGTCTAATTTTACTTTAAATTCTATTCCTCTGGAATATTTTCCTGTTTTAAATTGTTCCTCATCCGCAAAATTTATAAATCAAACTAAAGCAGGTTTCCGATTTGATACTGAATATGATGTGATATCAAACGATGTTCCGGCTATAGTTGAAGAAAATAACTGTGACAAATGTTATTTACCAGCATTCTTATACCAGCATTTAATTTCATTGCCGGAGATAATAGAACAAATCATAGGTTGTATAGCAGGGTTTGTAGCAAAAAAATTAAAAAACAATATTGCGAAGAAGGCAAAATCTTTGTTTGCCACTGAGAAACACTATTTCCACATATTAATTTCCTCAAAAGACGTGGGTGGGCTGGTTTTTCCGTCAGTAAAGTTATTTAAAGTGTGCATTCGCTGAGAGTCTGTAATAAGGCATATTATAAAGTCAAGGAAGCCAATAAATCACTCACTAATGAACATAACTTAGCAATTATATCTATCAAATGTTCTCAAGATCACTAGTTATAATGACTTGCGTAATTTTTTGCCACACGAACAATCGGCAATCAACCATGCCATATTTTTAATCAAAAATATTATTGAATTTGTTAAAATTAGATCGCATTATAAAACAAAAAATAATTAATTATTACATTCCTCAGGGAAAAAGTCAAATAAATTACAGTATAATCTCACTAATCTGGTACTTCGATAGATCGGCATGTCCAATAATCCGGCACCCTCCGCCCACACCCCCTCGCCCCTCTACACTTGGGCGCTCCGGTCGCTGCATCGTCGACTGGCAGTCTAACCTCAAAACTTATCACATGCACGTGCTTACGTATTTGCTTTTTTCAAGTGAGAATAGTTTATAGTTAAAAATGTCAAATATACGCTAACACAAGACACTAGATTTGAATAATAAAATGGAGATTTTAAAGAAGTTAGATAGTAGAGAAAACATGTGCAGATTGGCAAAAGAATATGGTGTTGGGCGTGCTGCTATATACGATCTTTAAAAAAAGGCAAAAGATAGTAAACCATGTCAAGACAATGGAATCGGGGCCATGAAAGCGTAAAACACTAAAAGATGGCGATTGTCCAAAGATAGAAAACGCTCTCTACATGTGGTTCATACAACGGCGTTCTAAACACGCTCCTATAACTGGAGAAATTCTGAAAGCCACAGCAATCGAATTTTATAAAAAAACTAGCTGTTGCCCGCAGCTTCGCACGCGGAAATAATTTGCAATAAAATATTGCGACTATAAATTGAGATGTAAGCTATCCTATCTATCAAGTTGAATCAAATGACTATTAAAAAATAGGGGTTGGTGATAGAAGGGTGAAACTTTAGGGTTGTATGTATTTTCTAATGCCACATAATAAAAAAAAAAAAAAAAAATTTGTCACAAAAATAAAAATAAAATGTTAGGGGTGGACAACCCTTATAACTTAGGGATATGAAAAATAGATAGTAGCCGATTCTCAGACCTACTGAATATGCATATAAAATTTAATAAAAATCGGTCAAGCCGTTTCAGAGGAGTATGGTAACTAACATTGTGACATGAGAATTTTATACATATATGTATAAGATTACCCACAAAGATGATTTTCATGCTAGCATTTCATGCCAAAATTTATTGGTTTTTGATTGTCTACGATCGATTTATCTTTTTTTTAATACCATAGAAGGACATTCAATAACACCAAACAAAACTTTAGGTACATCACAAGTGAAAAAGAAAAAAAGAGACAGCCTTGTCGAAGAGTTTAGAAAGAATAGAGAAGAAAGAACAAACATGTTGAGACAAATTACAGAAAAAGGCAATACTCCAGTATACATATTCTTTAGGAGTATGGCCGACGTAGTTTGTCAATTTCCTCCGGACAAAATAGCTCAAATCAGAGCACAAGTTTGTAACATCGTTACTGAAATGTAATTATTGGTCTTGGCGCAACGAGAGACACCATCCCCACAGCAATCATTCAACATACCACAGCAACGCATACAACTCTCAACACCTACACTTATGTAATATATTATGTTTATCATATACATCAAATACACAACACATACTACATACTTACACACGGGCACATACACAAGCACCGACACTACCTACGGGTTCGAACCTGGTGCGCTCTGGTGCCCTACGTCACCGCGTGACGTCACACCACCAGCCGTGGCCAGCAGCGCGTCGAACCGGTTGCTGGCACCGCATCTCCCCGCGTCCCGCTTCCCGGGCTGCGCGCGCGCCGTCAGTTCTCGCCCAGCAACCGGCAGTCAGCTTTCCACACTCTCCGCGTTAACTCGTATCGCTCGAACGTTCGACTACCTTAGTGCTTACGCTGTGACCTAACTTGCTGTATTCGTGTTCTATGTTAAGACTTTGCCTGTGCCTTCGTCCCTGTTCTGTCACTCTCTTTCCTTCTTGTATATATGGACTTTCTTGCGTTGTGTTAACTGTGTAGTTTATACTGTTTTGTGCCTTAGCGTAATAAACGATTAACTTTATTTCGGAGTTGACTTTATTGCTCGCGCACCGCTCCTGATCCTCCACCTGCACGGTTGAAGCCCATAGTTTCGAAAGGCGGCAAAACAACAAGATCTGGCCGTCGAGTTCGTTTTCCGGACTACTATCGACCGTAGACCTGGTCTCTGGGGGGGAGTGATGTGGGCTTAGAGTAATAATATTACACATAGAGCGCGCGCAACGAAGTGGGAACAGTAGGCACGGGTGAGAACAACACGACGTTCCCGCCGCGACCGCTTCTAGTCGTAGTTGAATGCTAGAGCTGTGCGGTTCTAGAGATTTTTAAATATTTACGTATCAAAATGGTCAAATGTGCAGTCCCATTTGCAAAAACGATAGTAGGAAACACACAAAACTGAAATCCAGTATCAGGGCCAGGCCACAACAGTGCGTTGCGGCGTCGCATCGCAAAAATCAACGACGCCGCACAACGCATCGTGGAAATTTCCGATGCGCTGCCGCAACGTACAAATCTGCGATGCGACAACGCTTTGCCGTTTAGTCGGTGTCCATACTTTGAACGACCTGCACGTGTTTTTTAAGCGATATGGCGCAGTACGATGTCGACCACCTGATATCTTTAATTTACGAACGTCCCGTCCTTTGGGACAAAACTATATCACAATTCAAAGACAAATTTTTAAAAACAGAAGCATGGAGGGAAGTGTGTACAAGTTTATATCCAAATTTTGAGGAGTTAAATAGTGTTGAAAAAACAAAACTCGGTAAGTACTTATAAACATTTATATTTTTGTTAACTGCCAACTAAGACCTCCAATGTTACTATTAAAATAATTACAAAATTCGTTTCTGATTATGTTAGCTCCTGTTCTACTTTCATGTGTTGTTTCGTGTAAAATTTGCAAAGAATCGTCAATAATCATTTCTTCTAACGTTTGTGCGCCATCTCGATTCAATACAAAGTTGTGTAATACACAGCATGCTTTTATAATGTCTATTGTGAAATCGTAAGAAACATTAATGGGTCGATGAAATATGCGCCATTTATTTGCGAGTATGCCAAAAGCGCTCTCAACATATCGTCTGGCTCGGCTCAAACGATAATTAAAAACTCGTTTTTCTATCGATAAAAACTTCCCAGAATATGGGCGCATTATATTATTTGTCAGTGGTAATCCTTCATCCGCCACGAAGACAAAAGGAATTTCTTTTTGAAATCCAGGTAACGGTTTTGGCGGAGGTATAGATAATTGACCTTTTTTTAATAAGTCGTATAGATTTGAGTTCTGAAAAACAGTGGAGTCACATTCCTTACCATATGCACCTATATCGACATATATAAATTTGTAATTCGTATCAACAAGTGCTAATAGAACAATGGAATTATAATTTTTATAATTGAAAAATAGGGATCCACTGTGATCCGGGCTCAATATACGAATGTGTTTTCCATCTAGCGCTCCTATACAATTAGGAAAGTTGGTCTTTTTTTCATACTCTTGAGCAATTTGTTCCATCAGCTCTGTTGTAATTTTTGGTAATTCCAACCTTTTAAGAATGTTCCATACAATACGACAAACAAATTTTATTATTCCTGTTATTGTAGATTTTCCACGATAATATGTGAAATGCATATCTTTAAAAGTATTTCCCGTCGCCAGGTACCTGAAAGAAAACAAAATAAATCATTATTCGTCATATTTTTTTAGGTAACGATGTCATAAAGAAATGGAGAGGAATCAAGGATAATTTTACAAAATACGAAAAAAAATTAAACGAGCAATGTAAATCCGGAGCTGGGGCCAAAAAAATTAAACAATATCATCTATACGACCAGCTCCTATTTCTGAAAAAGATTTCTCAAAATAAAACAACATCAAGTCTTGACGATGAAGAAATAAGACCAAGCACCTCAACCCAACAAAGCCAGCAACCTGTCATGCCACGTTACCAGCCTGCATCGCGTAAAAGAAAAATTGACGAAGACGAATTTGAGAAGAATATTATAGCTGCTTTAAAAACACCTGAAAGTAGACATTTATCTTTTTTTAAAGGAATTTTGCCATCATTGGAAAAATTGAATGATAATCAAACAATAATTTTCCAAAGTCGTGTCCTACAGATATTAAGTGATTTACACCAACCATCATACTATCCCAGCCACTATCAAACTTCACAAACATCCGTCCAAGCAAACTATCAAACAACTGTTCAGACTGGCTATCAAACAGCTCAAATGTCTATGCAGAGTGGCTACCAATCAGCTCAAATGCCTATGCAGAGTGGCTATCAAACATCCATTCAACGCAGTGCCTTCCAAAGCGGATGCGAAACATCACCGGCACCTATGCAATCGTCTCCACAAACGCCAAGGAATGATGATGTAAATGAGCCAGAACAAATTCATTTCGATGAGGAACTAACAAATTTGACGAATGACACACAATCGGAATACGAGTTTTGAATAACACTAAATTATGAAAATGATTAAACAGTATGATTATAGTAAAAATAGTTTATTTTTTTCTTACCTTACAGTTAATCCCAGCATCTCCAGAGGTTCGATGGGTTTTCTAAATATGTATTTCTTTTGTAAATGAGGCTTTATCAAACTAAGAAGTTCTTCAAAACTTACTACACTCATCCTAAAGTAATCGAAAAATTTAACCTCGTCCACTTTTAGCGCCTCATATTTGCTTTTGAAGTGGTTTCCATCTTTATTCATAATTGTCAGTAATGGGTGCACCCAGTACTTTCTTTTCTGTTTCTTTTTCTTAATACGCCTTAACGCAAGCAGAAGTAGAACACGCGCAGTGCGGTCCATGTCTCACTAGAAACTGAATTGACGGTTAACGTCTTGTCGTACGATGTCGTATCCGATGAAATTTTTGCGTTGCGACATCGCATCGCATAGCTGTGCAATGTTGTTTTTGCGATGCGACGCCGCAACGCACTGTTGTGGCCTGGCCCTCACATTTCATCGGTAAGTTGATTTTTGTATTTATTTTTATGAAAACAAATCTCTAATACTTTTATTACTGATAAAATCTACCGACTAATGCCACCATACGGTACTAATCTACCACCAAACCACTAACCAAACATGTAAAACGTTTGTCGAATTACCGTATGTTATTACTTCCCAGAATTTTATTCTTTTCAGTGACACTATCGAATGATGTAATAATACAGGGTGTTTTTTTTTCAAAATCAACGGGTTCGATTCCTGGCTAGGAATATTGATTTTTCAAAAATGCAGTTTTAGTTTTAATCAAAATCGGCCCCGAGACTCCTTTGAGCATTTTTCTATATTCTTCATAGTTTCGAATTTGGCCATCCATGCACACTTGAAAAATTCATTCTGTATGTGGGATGCACTCAATATTCTCTGTTTCTTTTTTTATCATTCTCCTCCGTTGTATTATAGCAATAATTATATTTCTCGACAACATCGCTAGCTTGATTAATCGGCCGACTGTTGATGGGCTAGTCTGCGCACCCACCGCCAACCCGACTGTCCTGTTGGCCCAGTATGCGCGCTAGCAACCCAACCTGATCAAACAAACTATCAGCCGATTTAAGTCTGCAGTCTGCGCGTAGGCTTACGTGAACTGAAAAAAGTGCAGGATAATTTAGGTTTACATTTTGCCAACAAAATGATGGAGAGATATCTAAACTTCCGCAACAACATAATGAATGTTAAGTTAGCAACGCAACTTTTAAGTAATAGCGTGGCGAAAGCGTTGAAAATATGTTCCGAGGACTTAAAAATAAAGCAAAGGGTTTTGCTGCTATTATTGAATTTTTACTCAAGATGAATGACCTTTTCGATGTTTTAAATTCACGTCAACTTCAGTGCAAAGGATTGAAACTTTCAATATCCTTAAAGAATAATGTCGATTTTTTGCAACTTTAGATAATATAAAATACTTTATTCGAGGCTTGAAAAGTGCGCTCGAAAACATCCCGAACGATTGATAGGCGCAGAAAATAATATTATACTAGTTTCTACATTAGCGAAGCCCATCACCAAGATGAAGTGGAAAATTGGTTTCTAGGGCCCATTAATATGCATAAAGAGTTTAAGCTTCTTTTCGAGGAATTTATTGAAGAAACATAGGTTCTGAAGTTTATTTTGGTGTATAAATTCTCCCATGACCACACAGAGTTATTTTTGGTATAACTCGGAACCATGGCCGATGCAATAATAATCTCAATGCTCGGCAATTTAAAATTGTGCAAAATTTTTTTGAATAACTTGGATCAGTGAGTAAGTCTAATTTTACTTTAAATTCTATTCCTCTGGAATATTTTCCTGTTTTAAATTGTTCCTCATCCGCAAAATTTATAAATCAAACTAAAGCAGGTTTCCGATTTGATACTGAATATGATGTGATATCAAACGATGTTCCGGCTATAGTTGAAGAAAATAACTGTGACAAATGTTATTTACCAGCATTCTTATACCAGCATTTAATTTCATTGCCGGAGATAATAGAACAAATCATAGGTTGTATAGCAGGGTTTGTAGCAAAAAAATTAAAAAACAATATTGCGAAGAAGGCAAAATCTTTGTTTGCCACTGAGAAACACTATTTCCACATATTAATTTCCTCAAAAGACGTGGGTGGGCTGGTTTTTCCGTCAGTAAAGTTATTTAAAGTGTGCATTCGCTGAGAGTCTGTAATAAGGCATATTATAAAGTCAAGGAAGCCAATAAATCACTCACTAATGAACATAACTTAGCAATTATATCTATCAAATGTTCTCAACATCACTAGTTATAATGACTTGCGTAATTTTTTGCCACACGAACAATCGGCAATCAACCATGCCATATTTTTAATCAAAAATATTATTGAATTTGTTAAAATTAGATCGCATTATAAAACAAAAAATAATTAATTATTACATTCCTCAGGGAAAAAGTCAAATAAATTACAGTATAATCTCACTAATCTGGTACTTCGATAGATCGGCATGTCCAATAATCCGGCACCCTCCGCCCACACCCCCTCGCCCCTCTACACTTGGGCGCTCCGGTCGCTGCATCGTCGACTGGCAGTCTAACCTCAAAACTTATCACATGCACGTGCTTACGTATTTGCTTTTTTCAAGTGAGAATAGTTTATAGTTAAAAATGTCAAATATACGCTAACACAAGACACTAGATTTGAATAATAAAATGGAGATTTTAAAGAAGTTAGATAGTAGAGAAAACATGTGCAGATTGGCAAAAGAATATGGTGTTGGGCGTGCTGCTATATACGATCTTTAAAAAAAGGCAAAAGATAGTAAACCATGTCAAGACAATGGAATCGGGGCCATGAAAGCGTAAAACACTAAAAGATGGCGATTGTCCAAAGATAGAAAACGCTCTCTACATGTGGTTCATACAACGGCGTTCTAAACACGCTCCTATAACTGGAGAAATTCTGAAAGCCACAGCAATCGAATTTTATAAAAAAACTAGCTGTTGCCCGCAGCTTCGCACGCGGAAATAATTTGCAATAAAATATTGCGACTATAAATTGAGATGTAAGCTATCCTATCTATCAAGTTGAATCAAATGACTATTAAAAAATAGGGGTTGGTGATAGAAGGGTGAAACTTTAGGGTTGTATGTATTTTCTAATGCCACATAATAATAAAAAAAAAAAAAAATTTGTCACAAAAATAAAAATAAAATGTTAGGGGTGGACAACCCTTATAACTTAGGGATATGAAAAATAGATAGTAGCCGATTCTCAGACCTACTGAATATGCATATAAAATTTAATAAAAATCGGTCAAGCCGTTTCAGAGGAGTATGGTAACTAACATTGTGACATGAGAATTTTATACATATATGTATAAGATTACCCACAAAGATGATTTTCATGCTAGCATTTCATGCCAAAATTTATTGGTTTTTGATTGTCTACGATCGATTTATCTTTTTTTTAATACCATAGAAGGACATTCAATAACACCAAACAAAACTTTAGGTACATCACAAGTGAAAAAGAAAAAAAGAGACAGCCTTGTCGAAGAGTTTAGAAAGAATAAAGAAGAAAGAACAAACATGTTGAGACAAATTACAGAAAAAGGCAATACTCCAGTATACATATTCTTTAGGAGTATGGCCGACGTAGTTTGTCAATTTCCTCCGGACAAAATAGCTCAAATCAGAGCACAAGTTTGTAACATCGTTACTGAAATGTAATTATTGGTCTTGGCGCAACGAGAGACACCATCCCCACAGCAATCATTCAACATACCACAGCAACGCATACAACTCTCAACACCTACACTTATGTAATATATTATGTTTATCATATACATCAAATACACAACACATACTACATACTTACACACGGGCACATACACAAGCACCGACACTACCTACGGGTTCGAACCTGGTGCGCTCTGGTGCCCTACGTCACCGCGTGACGTCACACCACCAGCCGTGGCCAGCAGCGCGTCGAACCGGTTGCTGGCACCGCATCTCCCCGCGTCCCGCTTCCCGGGCTGCGCGCGCGCCGTCAGTTCTCGCCCAGCAACCGGCAGTCAGCTTTCCACACTCTCCGCGTTAACTCGTATCGCTCGAACGTTCGACTACCTTAGTGCTTACGCTGTGACCTAACTTGCTGTATTCGTGTTCTATGTTAAGACTTTGCCTGTGCCTTCGTCCCTGTTCTGTCACTCTCTTTCCTTCTTGTATATATGGACTTTCTTGCGTTGTGTTAACTGTGTAGTTTATACTGTTTTGTGCCTTAGCGTAATAAACGATTAACTTTATTTCGGAGTTGACTTTATTGCTCGCGCACCGCTCCTGATCCTCCACCTGCACGGTTGAAGCCCATAGTTTCGAAAGGCGGCAAAACAACAAGATCTGGCCGTCGAGTTCGTTTTCCGGACTACTATCGACCGTAGACCTGGTCTCTGGGGGGGAGTGATGTGGGCTTAGAGTAATAATATTACACATAGAGCGCGCGCAACGAAGTGGGAACAGTAGGCACGGGTGAGAACAACACGACGTTCCCGCCGCGACCGCTTCTAGTCGTAGTTGAATGCTAGAGCTGTGCGGTTCTAGAGATTTTTAAATATTTACGTATCAAAATGGTCAAATGTGCAGTCCCATTTGCAAAAACGATAGTAGGAAACACACAAAACTGAAATCCAGTATCACATTTCATCGGTAAGTTGATTTTTGTATTTATTTTTATGAAAACAAATCTCTAATACTTTTATTACTGATAAAATCTACCGACTAATGCCACCATACGGTACTAATCTACCACCAAACCACTAACCAAACATGTAAAACGTTTGTCGAATTACCGTATGTTATTACTTCCCAGAATTTTATTCTTTTCAGTGACACTATCGAATGATGTAATAATACAGGGTGTTTTTTTTTCAAAATCAACGGGTTCGATTCCTGGCTAGGAATATTGATTTTTCAAAAATGCAGTTTTAGTTTTAATCAAAATCGGCCCCGAGACTCCTTTGAGCATTTTTCTATATTCTTCATAGTTTCGAATTTGGCCATCCATGCACACTTGAAAAATTCATTCTGTATGTGGGATGCACTCAATATTCTCTGTTTCTTTTTTTATCATTCTCCTCCGTTGTATTATAGCAATAATTATATTTCTCGACAACATCGCTAGCTTGATTAATCGGCCGACTGTTGATGGGCTAGTCTGCGCACCCACCGCCAACCCGACTGTCCTGTTGGCCCAGTATGCGCGCTAGCAACCCAACCTGATCAAACAAACTATCAGCCGATTTAAGTCTGCAGTCTGCGCGTAGGCTTACGTGAACTGAAAAAAGTGCAGGATAATTTAGGTTTACATTTTGCCAACAAAATGATGGAGAGATATCTAAACTTCCGCAACAACATAATGAATGTTAAGTTAGCAACGCAACTTTTAAGTAATAGCGTGGCGAAAGCGTTGAAAATATGTTCCGAGGACTTAAAAATAAAGCAAAGGGTTTTGCTGCTATTATTGAATTTTTACTCAAGATGAATGACCTTTTCGATGTTTTAAATTCACGTCAACTTCAGTGCAAAGGATTGAAACTTTCAATATCCTTAAAGAATAATGTCGATTTTTTGCAACTTTAGATAATATAAAATACTTTATTCGAGGCTTGAAAAGTGCGCTCGAAAACATCCCGAACGATTGATAGGCGCAGAAAATAATATTATACTAGTTTCTACATTAGCGAAGCCCATCACCAAGATGAAGTGGAAAATTGGTTTCTAGGGCCCATTAATATGCATAAAGAGTTTAAGCTTCTTTTCGAGGAATTTATTGAAGAAACATAGGTTCTGAAGTTTATTTTGGTGTATAAATTCTCCCATGACCACACAGAGTTATTTTTGGTATAACTCGGAACCATGGCCGATGCAATAATAATCTCAATGCTCGGCAATTTAAAATTGTGCAAAATTTTTTTGAATAACTTGGATCAGTGAGTAAGTCTAATTTTACTTTAAATTCTATTCCTCTGGAATATTTTCCTGTTTTAAATTGTTCCTCATCCGCAAAATTTATAAATCAAACTAAAGCAGGTTTCCGATTTGATACTGAATATGATGTGATATCAAACGATGTTCCGGCTATAGTTGAAGAAAATAACTGTGACAAATGTTATTTACCAGCATTCTTATACCAGCATTTAATTTCATTGCCGGAGATAATAGAACAAATCATAGGTTGTATAGCAGGGTTTGTAGCAAAAAAATTAAAAAACAATATTGCGAAGAAGGCAAAATCTTTGTTTGCCACTGAGAAACACTATTTCCACATATTAATTTCCTCAAAAGACGTGGGTGGGCTGGTTTTTCCGTCAGTAAAGTTATTTAAAGTGTGCATTCGCTGAGAGTCTGTAATAAGGCATATTATAAAGTCAAGGAAGCCAATAAATCACTCACTAATGAACATAACTTAGCAATTATATCTATCAAATGTTCTCAACATCACTAGTTATAATGACTTGCGTAATTTTTTGCCACACGAACAATCGGCAATCAACCATGCCATATTTTTAATCAAAAATATTATTGAATTTGTTAAAATTAGATCGCATTATAAAACAAAAAATAATTAATTATTACATTCCTCAGGGAAAAAGTCAAATAAATTACAGTATAATCTCACTAATCTGGTACTTCGATAGATCGGCATGTCCAATAATCCGGCACCCTCCGCCCACACCCCCTCGCCCCTCTACACTTGGGCGCTCCGGTCGCTGCATCGTCGACTGGCAGTCTAACCTCAAAACTTATCACATGCACGTGCTTACGTATTTGCTTTTTTCAAGTGAGAATAGTTTATAGTTAAAAATGTCAAATATACGCTAACACAAGACACTAGATTTGAATAATAAAATGGAGATTTTAAAGAAGTTAGATAGTAGAGAAAACATGTGCAGATTGGCAAAAGAATATGGTGTTGGGCGTGCTGCTATATACGATCTTTAAAAAAAGGCAAAAGATAGTAAACCATGTCAAGACAATGGAATCGGGGCCATGAAAGCGTAAAACACTAAAAGATGGCGATTGTCCAAAGATAGAAAACGCTCTCTACATGTGGTTCATACAACGGCGTTCTAAACACGCTCCTATAACTGGAGAAATTCTGAAAGCCACAGCAATCGAATTTTATAAAAAAACTAGCTGTTGCCCGCAGCTTCGCACGCGGAAATAATTTGCAATAAAATATTGCGACTATAAATTGAGATGTAAGCTATCCTATCTATCAAGTTGAATCAAATGACTATTAAAAAATAGGGGTTGGTGATAGAAGGGTGAAACTTTAGGGTTGTATGTATTTTCTAATGCCACATAATAAAAAAAAAAAAAAAAAATTGTCACAAAAATAAAAATAAAATGTTAGGGGTGGACAACCCTTATAACTTAGGGATATGAAAAATAGATAGTAGCCGATTTTCAGACCTACTGAATATGCATATAAAATTTAATAAAAATCGGTCAAGCCGTTTCAGAGGAGTATGGTAACTAACATTGTGACATGAGAATTTTATACATATATGTATAAGATTACCCACAAAGATGATTTTCATGCTAGCATTTCATGCCAAAATTTATTGGTTTTTGATTGTCTACGATCGATTTATCTTTTTTTTAATACCATAGAAGGACATTCAATAACACCAAACAAAACTTTAGGTACATCACAAGTGAAAAAGAAAAAAAGAGACAGCCTTGTCGAAGAGTTTAGAAAGAATAGAGAAGAAAGAACAAACATGTTGAGACAAATTACAGAAAAAGGCAATACTCCAGTATACATATTCTTTAGGAGTATGGCCGACGTAGTTTGTCAATTTCCTCCGGACAAAATAGCTCAAATCAGAGCACAAGTTTGTAACATCGTTACTGAAATGTAATTATTGGTCTTGGCGCAACGAGAGACACCATCCCCACAGCAATCATTCAACATACCACAGCAACGCATACAACTCTCAACACCTACACTTATGTAATATATTATGTTTATCATATACATCAAATACACAACACATACTACATACTTACACACGGGCACATACACAAGCACCGACACTACCTACGGGTTCGAACCTGGTGCGCTCTGGTGCCCTACGTCACCGCGTGACGTCACACCACCAGCCGTGGCCAGCAGCGCGTCGAACCGGTTGCTGGCACCGCATCTCCCCGCGTCCCGCTTCCCGGGCTGCGCGCGCGCCGTCAGTTCTCGCCCAGCAACCGGCAGTCAGCTTTCCACACTCTCCGCGTTAACTCGTATCGCTCGATCGTTCGACTACCTTAGTGCTTACGCTGTGACCTAACTTGCTGTATTCGTGTTCTATGTTAAGACTTTGCCTGTGCCTTCGTCCCTGTTCTGTCACTCTCTTTCCTTCTTGTATATATGGACTTTCTTGCGTTGTGTTAACTGTGTAGTTTATACTGTTTTGTGCCTTAGCGTAATAAACGATTAACTTTATTTCGGAGTTGACTTTATTGCTCGCGCACCGCTCCTGATCCTCCACCTGCACGGTTGAAGCCCATAGTTTCGAAAGGCGGCAAAACAACAAGATCTGGCCGTCGAGTTCGTTTTCCGGACTACTATCGACCGTAGACCTGGTCTCTGGGGGGGAGTGATGTGGGCTTAGAGTAATAATATTACACATAGAGCGCGCGCAACGAAGTGGGAACAGTAGGCACGGGTGAGAACAACACGACGTTCCCGCCGCGACCGCTTCTAGTCGTAGTTGAATGCTAGAGCTGTGCGGTTCTAGAGATTTTTAAATATTTACGTATCAAAATGGTCAAATGTGCAGTCCCATTTGCAAAAACGATAGTAGGAAACACACAAAACTGAAATCCAGTATCACATTTCATCGGTAAGTTGATTTTTGTATTTATTTTTATGAAAACAAATCTCTAATACTTTTATTACTGATAAAATCTACCGACTAATGCCACCATACGGTACTAATCTACCACCAAACCACTAACCAAACATGTAAAACGTTTGTCGAATTACCGTATGTTATTACTTCCCAGAATTTTATTCTTTTCAGTGACACTATCGAATGATGTAATAATACAGGGTGTTTTTTTTTCAAAATCAACGGGTTCGATTCCTGGCTAGGAATATTGATTTTTCAAAAATGCAGTTTTAGTTTTAATCAAAATCGGCCCCGAGACTCCTTTGAGCATTTTTCTATATTCCTCATAGTTTCAAATTTGGCCATCCATGCACACTTGAAAAATTCACCCTGTATATGGGATGCACCCAATATTCTCTGTTTCTTTTTTTGATCATTCTCCTCCGTTGTATTAAAGCAATAATTATATTTCTCGACAACATCGCTAGCTTGATTAATCGGCCGACTGTTGGTGGGCTAGTCAACCCAACCTGATCAAACAAACTATCGGCCGATTTAAGTCTGCAGTCTGCGCGTAGGCTTACGTGAACTGAAAAAAGTGCAGGATAATTTAGGTTTATATTTTGTCAACAAAATGATGGAGAGATATCTAAACTTCCGCAACAACATAATGAATGTTAAGTTAGCAACGCAACTTTTAAGTAATAGCGTAGCGAAAGCGTTGAAACTATGTTCCGAGGACTTAAAATTAAAGCAAAGGGTTTTGCTGCTATTATTGAATTTTTACTCAAGATGAATGACCTTTTCGATGTTTTAAATTCACGTCAACTTCAGTGCAAAGGATTGAAACTTTCAATATCCTTAAAGAATAATGTCGATTTTTTGCAACTTTAGATAATATAAAATACTTTATTCGAGGCTTGAAAAGTGCGCTCGAAAACATCCCGAACGATTGATAGGCGCAGAAAATAATATTATACTAGTTTCTACATTAGCGAAGCCCATCACCAAGATGAAGTGGAAAATTGGTTTCTAGGGCCCATTAATATGCATAAAGAGTTTAAGCTTCTTTTCGAGGAATTTATTGAAGAAACATTGGTTCTGAAGTTTATTTTGGTGTATAAATTCTCCCATGACCACACAGAGTTATTTTTGGTATAACTCGGAACCATGGCCGATGCAATAATAATCTCAATGCTCGGTAATTTAAAGGCATGTGCAAAATTTTTTGAATAACTTGGATCAGTTAGTAAGTCTAATTTTACTTTAAATTCTATTCCTCTGGAATATTTTCCTATTTTAAATTGTTCCTTATCTGCAAAATTTATAAATCAAACTAAAGCAGGTTTCCGATTTGATACTGACTATGATGTGATATCAAACGATATTCCGGCTATAGTTGAAGAAAATAACTGTGACAAATCTTATTTACCAGCATTCTTATACCAGCATTTAATTTCATTGCCGGAGATAATAGAACAAATCATAGGTTGTATAGCAGGGTTTGTAGCAAAAAAATTAAAAAACAATATTGCGAAGAAGGCAAAATCTTTGTTTGCCACTGAGAAATACTATTTCCACATATTAATTTCCTCAAAAGACGTGGGTGGGCTGGTTTTTCCGTCAGTAAAGTTATTTAAAGTGTGCATTCGCTGAGAGTCTGTAATAAGGCATATTATAAAGTCAAGGAAGCCAATAAATCACTCACTAATGAACATAACTTAGCAATTATATCTATCAAATGTTCTCAACATCACTAGTTATAATGACTTGTGTAATTTTTTGCCACACGAACAATCGGCAATCAACCATGCCATATTTTTAATCAAAAATATTATTGAATTTGTTAAAATTAGATCGCATTATAAAACAAAAAATAATTAATTATTACATTCCTCAGGGAAAAAGTCAAATAAATTACAGTATAATCTCACTAATCTGGTACTTCGATAGATCGGCATGTCCAATAATCCGGCACCCTCCGCCCACACCCCCTCGCCCCTCTACACTTGGGCGCTCCGGTCGCTGCATCGTCGACTGGCAGTCTAACCTCAAAACTTATCACATGCACGTGCTTACGTATTTGCTTTTTTCAAGTGAGAATAGTTTATAGTTAAAAATGTCAAATATACGCTAACACAAGACACTAGATTTGAATAATAAAATGGAGATTTTAAAGAAGTTAGATAGTAGAGAAAACATGTGCAGATTGGCAAAAGAATATGGTGTTGGGCGTGCTGCTATATACGATCTTTAAAAAAAGGCAAAAGATAGTAAACCATGTCAAGACAATGGAATCGGGGCCATGAAAGCGTAAAACACTAAAAGATGGCGATTGTCCAAAGATAGAAAACGCTCTCTACATGTGGTTCATACAACGGCGTTCTAAACACGCTCCTATAACTGGAGAAATTCTGAAAGCCACAGCAATCGAATTTTATAAAAAAACTAGCTGTTGCCCGCAGCTTCGCACGCGGAAATAATTTGCAATAAAATATTGCGACTATAAATTGAGATGTAAGCTATCCAATCTATCAAGTTGAATCAAATGACTATTAAAAAATAGGGGTTGGTGATAGAAGGGTGAAACTTTAGGGTTGTATGTATTTTCTAATGCCACATAATAAAAAAATAAAAATAAAAAATTTATAAATCAAACTAAAGCAGGTTTCCGATTTGATACTGACTATGATGTGATATCAAACGATGTTCCGGCTATAGTTGAAGAAAATAACTGTGACAAATCTTATTTACCAGCATTCTTATACCAGCATTTAATTTCATTGCCGGAGATAATAGAACAAATCATAGGTTGTATAGCAGGGTTTGTAGCAAAAAAATTAAAAAGCAATATTGCGAAGAAGGCAAAATCTTTGTTTGCCACTGAGAAACACTATTTCCACATATTAATTTCCTCAAAAGACGTGGGTGGGCTGGTTTTTCCGTCAGTAAAGTTATTTAAAGTGTGCATTCGCTGAGAGTCTGTAATAAGGCATATTATAAAGTCAAGGAAGCCAATAAATCACTCACTAATGAACATAACTTAGCAATTATATCTATCAAATGTTCTCAACATCACTAGTTATAATGACTTGCGTAATTTTTTGCCACACGAACAATCGGCAATCAACCATGCCATATTTTTAATCAAAAATATTATTGAATTTGTTAAAATTAGATCGCATTATAAAACAAAAAATAATTAATTATTACATTCCTCAGGGAAAAAGTCAAATAAATTACAGTATAATCTCACTAATCCGGTACTTCGATAGATCGGCATGTCCAATAATCCGGCACCCTCCGCCCACACCCCCTCGCCCCTCTACACTTGGGCGCTCCGGTCGCTGCATCGTCGACTGGCAGTCTAACCTCAAAACTTATCACATGCACGTGCTTACGTATTTGCTTTTTTCAAGTGAGAATAGTTTATAGTTAAAAATGTCAAATATACGCTAACACAAGACACTAGATTTGAATAATAAAATGGAGATTTTAAAGAAGTTAGATAGTAGAGAAAACATGTGCAGATTGGCAAAAGAATATGGTGTTGGGCGTGCTGCTATATACGATCTTTAAAAAAAGGCAAAAGATAGTAAACCATGTCAAGACAATGGAATCGGGGCCATGAAAGCGTAAAACACTAAAAGATGGCGATTGTCCAAAGATAGAAAACGCTCTCTACATGTGGTTCATACAACGGCGTTCTAAACACGCTCCTATAACTGGAGAAATTCTGAAAGCCACAGCAATCGAATTTTATAAAAAAACTAGCTGTTGCCCGCAGCTTCGCACGCGGAAATAATTTCCAATAAAATATTGCGACTATAAATTGAGATGTAAGCTATCCTATCTATCAAGTTGAATTAAATGACTATTAAAAAATAGGGGTTGGTGATAGAAGGGTGAAACTTTAGGGTTGTATGTATTTTCTAATGCCACATAATAAAAAAATAAAAATAAAAAAATTTGTCACAAAAATAAAAATAAAATGTTAGGGGTGGACAACCCTTATCACTTAGGGATATGAAAAATAGATAGTAGCCGATTCTCAGACCTACTGAATATGCATATAAAATTTAATAAAAATCGGTCAAGCCGTTTCAGAGGAGTATGGTAACTAACATTGTGACATGAGAATTTTATACATATATAAGATTACCCACAAAGATGATTTTCATGCCAGCATTTCATGCCAAAATTTATTGGTTTTTGATTGTCTACGATCGATTTATCTTTTTTTAATACCATAGAATTATTATAGCTTTACGTTTATTTCTTACTAGTGTATACCTGGCGTGTTCCAATACGCTAAAAATTTTTCTAAGAATGACAGATCAGTGTTTTAGCGTTGACGTTGACGTTGATGCGCCATCTTTACATCATACCATCAGTGGAAAAAAGGCATAAGATTATTGCAATTTTACAGTAAACTGTTAAAATATCAATAAGCAGTCAAAGGAATTGAAGTTCCTTGTGTAAATGTTAACCCATTTCGAGTTATGCTACTCTTAAGGTTTTTGTTAAAAAAAGTCACCTTGGGATCGATACTTTTTTTTTCTCTATGTAAGTCTTTTTTGTAGATTTCTCTGTAGTTTTAGGTATAAAATTAATCATTTCAGATAAATAAAATTGAAATCGACCGAAAAATGGAAAATATTCAAGTAAAATATTTTTAAATCAAAATTTTAATTTTAATTTTGGCGAAGTTTTTTTTTAATTAATATTTTCACAAAAATATCTCCCTACATTCTTTTGTGCAGATTATTTTAAAAACATCTCCAGGAAGAAAACTTCAGCCCAATTTTCAAAGTTCAAGGCCAAATTTATCATCGAGTAGGATCACTTATGCCGATGTCCAATGAAACTTCAAAGTTTCTTCAAGTATACTTTATAGGTAATGAAGAACTTGAAATAGATCAACGTTGCTCTCACATTCAGGGACTACAACGAGACATTATTGAAAAATTACAACGTCTATTTCATAATCATAATCAACTAATCAATGTGTTTAAGACTTCATTAGACCAAATGGTCGCAGATAATTATAAGATCGTCATTCGAGCAGATAAAAGACCAGCCGGTCAACATGAACGAAGATTTAATGCACCTCAGACGAACGAAGTTGCCCTAGTAATTGTTGATAACGAATATACCCGTCGTGATATTATTCAACGTCGAAGTAATCAATTGCAACGTACTGCTGAAACACATCGTAGCTATGATGCACTACAATATCCGCTAATTTTTTGGCAAGGTGAGGATGGTTCAATACTCAACAAATTAATCCAGTAACAGGTTAATAACAGGTTGTTAGTCGACACTCGAGTAACAAAAAAGTATCAGCTATGCAATTTTATGTTTATCGAATAATGATCAGAAATGGTGAATATAACCATATTTTAAATTGTCGGCAATTACTTCAGCAGTATATTGTAGATATGTATACTAAAATTGAGACAGAAACATTGGAATGAATTCGCCATAATCAACGGAAGTTGCGTTCGGATGAATATATTCATTTAAGAGATGCTATGGTGAATGATGGAAACGTCGATAACTTGGGAAAATTGGTCATCTTGGCAAGATGATCTTGCCATCTACGTTTACTGGAAATCCACGTCACATGCATGAATATGCTCAAGATGCGATAACTTACGTCAGAAAATACGGTCAACCAGACTTATTTATAACATTCACATATAACTCTTCATGGGAGGAAATCAAAGATGAATTACAATATGGACATGTGGCCAGCGATCGACATGATATTGTTGCCCGAGTTTTTCGTCAATAACAAATTAAATTTATGGACACCATCGTGAAGAATCAATATATGGTGCTGTCATCTGCTGGATGTTTTCAATTGAATGGCAGAAACGAGGACTGCTACATTCTCATAACTTGATTTGGTTTCGAGATAAAATACAACCAAATCAAATAGATGTTAACATCAAGGCTGAGTTTACAAACCCGGAAGATCCTGATCTTTATAATATAATCGTAAAAAACATGATTCATGGCCCGTGTGGTGAACTTAATAGAAGTTCCCCGTGCATGAAAGATGAAAAATGTACGAAACGTTATCCAAAGCCATTTTTAAATGAAACAATAACGGGCGAAGATGGATATCCAAAATACAGACGTCGATCACCAGAACAAGGGGGATTTACAACTAAAATTAAAATACGAGCTAATGAAGAAATTCAAATTAACAATCAATGGGTAGTTCCATATAATCCATTCTTATCGAAAATGTTCAAAGCACATATGAATGTCGATTACTGTAGTTCTGTCAAATCGATTAAATACGTATGCAAGTATATTAATAAAGGTAGTGATATGATTGTCTTTACGGTAACCAAAGAAAACCAGCATGATGAGATAGTCCAGTATCAAATGGGTCGTTATATCAATACCAATGAAACGATTTGGCAAATTTTGAGTTTTCCGATAAATTATCAAGATCCACCGGTTCTTCATTTATCTGTCCACTAAGAAAATGGACAACGTGTGTTCTGCACTACAGAAACGGCACAAAAAGTTGAGACTGAACCACCAACACGAACAACTTTAATAGCGTTTTTTGAATTGTGCCAGAAAGATCCATTTGCTAAGACTCTACTTTACTCAGAAGTGCCAAGCTATTATACATGTGATACAACAAGTAAACAATTTAATCCACGAAAACGTGGAAAGCTAGTAGAAGGACATGATGGAGTGTTCAAGAGTAACACAAAAGGACGAGTCTACACAGTGCCCCCGAAAAATGCTGATTGTTTCTATCTGCGTTTATTACTTCACACTATTCGTGGCCCAACGTGTTCTGAAGACCTAAAAACTACCAATGGTTATATTGGTGAAACATATCGCGAGGCATGTCAAAGATTAGGTCTATTAGAAAACGATAATCATTGGGAGTTAGCTATGAGCGAAGCAGTCCAAACGACAACAGCGAATCAAATTCGTGAGCTATTTACAATTATATTAACTACATGCAATCCTCCTAATCCGAATCGATTATGGCTAATATATCGAGAATATCTGAGCGATGACATCTTGGCTGAACTACGACGACAAAACGGACTTAGAAATTGATTTCAAAGAAGAAATTTTCAACAAGGCTTTGATATTGACAGAAGATAAATGTTTAGCAATATCTAACCAAATGTTAATTCAACTAGGTGTTCAATCTCCTATATGAAGTCATTTAGATACTGGTGGACAAGTGGTGTATTGAAGCGAGAAACAGACAAAAATGGTTAAACTTGAAGGAGGCCTTTACCCTACAGAGGGGTTCTCATTTAATCTAATAAAAATTTCAAATAATGACATTTAGAAAAACATAATTTTTATCAATTTTTTAATTTAATTTTGTTTTTAAATAAATTCGTTAATTATATTGTAATTTGCATGAAATGACTTAACTTTATAATTTTAGTTGTATAATTTAATATTTTTTAATTTTGTTTGGATGATAATTGATGACTATAATTTTATTTATTTTTTTAATTTATAATAACTTTAACTTGTTTTACTTGTTCTGTTATAATTATGTAAATATGAATTTAAAATTATGTTATGTAAATGAGAAAATAAAAGGCTTTATTATTATTATTATTATGTTTATGATTGAAAAAAGTGGAATTCGAACTGAAACAATTCGATCCCGTGGAGAAGTAGATGATCTCTGTGTATGATATCTAAAGGGAATGTCCATCGGTGAGGTTAGTAAAACTATTACGATACGTAGCAAAATAATTAGAATATACCACCTAGAACTAACTTCACGATGAAGAATTTAGCTAACTTCATGTTGTAGAATTTACCCGTCGGTGTGCGCGCGCATCGTAAGAAATTCACTCTCATCATTTTTCCCCAACGCGCCAAAAGAAGTATAACTTCAAAAAGGTGATGCTGTCTGTTTGGTAGGATTTTAAAGGAATCGTTTTTTTTGAGCTTTTACCGGATAACACAACGATTAATTCGGAAGTCTACTGTCATCAGCTGGATAACTGAATGATGCACTTCAACAGAAAAGGTGTAGTATTTCACCAAGACAACGCGAGACCTCACACAAGTTTGGTCACTCGCCAAAAGCTTTTACAGCTTGAATGGGATATAATGTCACACCCACCATGTTCTCCAGACCTGGCACCATCGGATTATTATTTGTTCCGGTCACTCCAAAATTTTTTAGACGGTAAAACCTTCACCTCAATTGAACAGTTTCAACTACTATAGCTTAAAATTTAAAAAAAAGCAATAGAAGCAAGAAAAAAAAATATACATAATATATTATACACCGTTATTCTTAGTATATGCTAAAGCTGAATGTATTTTGATCAGAATCAGTTGCTGAATCGATCGCAATAATTTTTACACCATGTTATATTTTGTCCTAAAAATATTTTTAAAATGTTACAAGTTGGACACCAATGCAAAACATCGTTATTACCGACCATCTTAAGCCTTGGTGGATAGTTTCAACTTTGTTGGTTATAATAACAACAAAATAAGATTTCACATAAACATATGGCATGGGAGAACTACTACTAACATCTCAATTTTGTTAACTTATACATAAACTGTTATTCGGTTGCGTTGACAACCGAGATTGATTAAGATTGTCACACAGAGCACTTAATCACTATGGATTGTCAAGTCTGGCGTTTTGCTTGCGCTCTCATAATAAAATTATTATCGTGTCGTAAAAAATTTGGAAAATGAGTTTTCAATACAGTAAATGAGCAATACACAGAAATGGTACTCGAAGTGGTGTAAGGTGATAATGTGTCCACGGGCTCCACGGCAGTGCGACGGTACGAGGAGCAATTTGGTGTAAGAGTGTCGTAGAACACCATGCTTTCCGGCACACAACGCTTAAGGGACTACGGGTAGTTCCTGCCTCCTATCGCCGTTAATTGAGGTGTGAATCGCATTCCGACGGCAGTACAACAAGGGATTTTGGACTACATAGCCGACAATCCCGAGAGCAGCACAACACATGTGCTTGTTTGTGCATAAGGGAAAATGGGGGACACTGAACAATTATGTATGACTTGTGTGAATGATTCACTATGAAAAATTATTAAATACATTATTGTAAATAATGGGGATTAATATAAACAGGTCAAGATGGTTGACAGTTAACTGCGGCGGTCGCGAATTGACGCGGGCCGCACGCTCGGTGACCATGTTTATGCGAGGACAATGGAGAAACACAACAAGCTTGTAACTTTGTGAGTTTTCAAGATACACCTTTGAAAATTTTTATGTAGATTATTTAGGCGAAAATATTTGACACGTGTATAGGTTTTTCTATCAAGAAAGAATAACGTTGTATATACATAGGCATATATACACATACATTGCATGTATATGTATGCATACATGGCCATACCATAAAACATATTTATTTATATATATATTTATACATATGTATCAAAAAATAGCTATTTATACGCAGCTAATCAAACAAACAAATACAAACTAAAAAATATACAACATAATATTTTTAAATTGGGCCACAGGAGTTACGTAGCATGACCCCAAGAGGACCGCCGACACGTGCAAGCAAGAGTTGTTTGTCTTAATATTAAAATGTGCAATTTGGCGATTTCGACATCTTCATCGATGTTAATCTAATTACTAAATTTTTAAGAATAATTCTTTCCTAATCTGACATCGATAGGAGCTAGGCTACTTTTAAGACTTTAATGTATTTTTTTATTAATTAAATTAGATTTCAAATCTGGCTTTTTTTGGAGCCTCCGGCGGCAGTAAACGTAATTCAGGCCAAAACAAGAATGCTGTGGGTGTGCTCCTAAGCTACAACTCACATAAAAGAAAAAAAGAAAAAAAACTTTCTACCCGCACCAGTTTTAATATTTACTATTTGCTAAATTCTTAACATTCGACAGCAACGAACAGAAAATATTATACGTTATTGTAGCATTCAGTATTAACGGTTTGATGTGAGATGAAAATCACAATTCTTAGAATAAGTTGCCATACCTAATTGAGACAGCGCAGGCGTAAGTCGGAGCCACGCTGGAGCAATGCAATGCCACGTAGCTAATTAGCCACAACATGTTAGGTAATGAGGAGGTCAAAAACCACCTCGATTAGATTTTTGCCAGCAAAGACAAAAAATTTTATGAGCGTGGAATTATGATACTACCAGAAAGATGGCAAAAGGTGTTGGACCAGAACGGCCAATATATAATTTAATAAGGTATTTGTTTATTATATGAAAACTGTCTTTCATTTCCACAAAAAAAAAAACGAAATTACTTTCCGAACAACCCAATAATATCCACGAATTGGGGCTTTAAATCCAACACAACAAACCTTTATTAATTCAGAGCCAAAAACAGACATATGATATAATAATCGATAATAATAGAAAACAGCAAGGTGGCATAATATTTTTAGACGCACCTGGCGGCATGGGGAAAACATGTTTGATAAATTTAATCCTAGCTGAAATTCGTGCAAATAAAGAAATTGTTTTCGCCCTGGCATCATCGGGAATAGCAGCTGCACTTATGGATGGTGGACGAACAGCGCATTCCGGTTTGAAATTACCATTAATAGTAGCTGACTATGAATTTCCAGTATGTGTGTATGTACAGTCCCGGCGAAATTTGTACCGCCTAAGAAATCAATGACATATTAACTTTTAACAAAACTCCTCTCCATTCCCCTCACCATCTTCCTCCTTTTCAGCTGATTCGTTCACCCACTAATTCATTCATTCACTGATTTAATCATTCATTCACTCACTCACTCATTCATTCGGTCATTCACTCGTTCACTCACTCATTCTATCGTTCTTGAATTAACTAACACGACTTTGTTTTATCTATACTAATATTATAAAGCTGAAGAGTTTGTTTGGTTGAACGCGCTAATGTCAGGAACTACTGGTTCGAATTGAAAAATACTTTTTGTATTTGATAGTCCATTTATTGAAGAGAGCTATAGGCTATATACATCATAGTGCGACCAATAGGAGCGAAGCCTCAATAGAAAATGTTGCGAAAACGGGAAAATTTCCTTTTGTGAGCTTCCGTTGCGTGCGCTGCGTAAACGGTTTAAATTACGCAAAAATCATGTATGATGGAATTGTTCCGGAGAGGGAGAGCGAGAGGGCAAGGATAGGGGGAGGGAGAGGGAATTGAATGGTCTCTGATTTGTTACACCTACCAAAACTATAGAAGTTAAAAGTACATTCATTGATTGTTAGGCGATACGAAGTTCGCCGGTTCAGCTAGTTTACATAAACATATAGATATTTAGATAAGGAACTAACTACTATGTTATTGTCAGGTTGCGAAAATGTGACTCAGACCCAGCTTGAAGATGTCGATTCCGAGCAAGAAGATTCATCCTCTTCGTCGTCATCTGAATCGAAGTCGGAAGACGAAAACGGTGCTGTCATTCCACATACTTCTAATATGGAAGTCAATGAAGCAGTAGTAACAGTAACATCTGGTGGAGTTAATATTGATTGGGTAATAAAAATAGATGTCACAATTGATCATCTTAAAGATATTATGTACAAGCCACGTCTGCATATGGATCTAAGTAACGCGAACATCCGCGAAATTGATATCTGGCTCTTATTTTTTCCTGAGGACAAAATAAATGACTAAATACTAACGCAAAAATAGGACGAAATACGCTAAGTGCCCAAGAGCTTTTAAAATTTTTTGGTATATTATACGCCATGTGTATAAATGTTTTACCAGCAAGGCGAGACTATTGGTGTACTAGTGAGACAGGAGATTTTCCACCACCTGTATTTGGCATGAGTAAGTACCGTTTTGAAGAAATTTTGATGAATTTGTAATTTACTGGTGAACAAGTACATACTTATCGATGGTTTTTAGTAAAACCTCTCATTGATATGGTAAATGAACGATGACTGTGTTCAATGACTCCTTCATACAAACTCACCGTTGACGAATCAATGTTTACCTGGTACAGACGGGGTAACTACTTGGAAAACGGAATGCCAGCTGTTATTAAAATAAAGCGTAAACCTAAAGGAGTCGGTTGTGAGGTAAAAACTTTAGCTGATAGTTGCACCAGAATAATGTTGCGTCTGGAAATCAATGAAGGAAAGACAAGCATTGCAGAAAAAATGGCAGCGACAGCTAGGTGCTCGTACCGCAACCACATTGAGACTAACTGAACCTTGGCATGGTACTGGTCGTATAATTATCGGAGACTCATGGTTTTCATCAGTAAAGACGGCTGTAGAACTGCGGAAAAGGGGACTGTTCTTTATTGGAATTGTTAAAACTGCTCATGCAAAGTTTCCTTTAAAACAACTCCAGGAAATGTGTCCACGTAAAAAAGTAGAATCAATTACTACAAAAACAGATTTAGAAGGTATTGAAGTATTTGCTACAGCTTGGAGAGATCGAAAAATCCACCATTTTGTTTCCACATGTGGCACTACATTGCCGGGGACACCAGCGCGCAAGACACGGTATGATAATTCTGGAGGTACCTACCACCTTTAAGGAAAGGACCCCGCAAAATCTCTATGGGAATTGGCTCTCGGATAAATTTCCCCGATTGAAAAACCGTTTATGGTACAAAAATAGGGCATTGCTGAATTATAACATACAAAAGAATATCGAGACATTTTATACAAAGGATGACGTAAGTAGATGCACAGCGGGTAAACATGGTACTAGAACAAGAGCAAAAGTAAAGATATTTGCATTTTTACCGATATCTTACCGATATATTCAAGGTATCTTACCGATATTTTCAAGAAGCTATACAATATTTATAAAAAAGAAAGTGGAAAGCACAGCTTTACCACTTTTTTTTAGGTATATACCGTTCTATATTTTTTGTCTCCTACGGCTAGAAACAGGAATACATGTACACACATCAAATAAAGTTTGAGATCAAAATTTTTTGTTACCTTACAATAAAACGTTTTTTCTTTTTCTTCTAAGATTCTTCATTTAAAAATCAAATCTTTTAATAACAAAAGAATTTAACACGTTCACTGCGGATCAGGCCAAAATCAGCCTGCCGCGGAATTTCAGCTGGTGCGGACGAAGAAAACTATGTCCCTCTCGCTGGTGCGGAACGATTATCTCAGGTGTTTGTAAAGGTACGACAAAGACAAATATATATTCGAGATTGTGGTCAAAATTGTGTTCCCCATAAAAACATCACGGCAGGCCTTTATCGGCCGCCTATCACGAACTGACGGTAAAAATATCAACTCGGTGCGGGAGGGGGCCTATTGTAGCCCGCCGACCCAACAGGCATTTGGCGTAACTTACGGCGGGGCAGGCGGGGCAGTGCCCCAGTGATTTTGACCGGAAGGGCCCCCAACTCCAACTGACACTCAAAAGAATTTTTTAAATAAAAAAAAAGATACAAGCAAAAAAAATACCCTCAAAACCATAGACAGACGATTTAAACCCAAATAACCGGGGGAAAGCGAGACCGCAATGAAGTATCATTATATAATTAATATTATTTATATAGTATTTCACTCGCTTACCCCCGGTTATTTGGGTTTAAGTTGCCTTTCAATGCTTTAAACAGTACAGCATAACAGCACCTGCTTTACCTCGGTCATTTGGGTTTGAATCGCCTGTCTATGGTTTTTAGACTAGTGCATTCGCTTTCCCTCGGTCATTTGGATTTAAATCGCCTGTCTATGGTTTGGGCAAAAATTGATATTAATAAATCAAAAATATTTTTAAATTTCCCCGCCATTACGATTCCACAATTTGTTATCTGCATAGCATATTCTACATTATCGATGTTTGCTTTATTACCATTGGAAAATTTATCTTCAGAAATTAAGTTTTCTAAAATTTATGAATTCTGTGATTATAGTTTCTCTTCGTAATCTGTGTTCAAACACTGTGTTCGAATCGGGTAGAAGAAAGTTAAATTAAATTATATTTCAAATAAGTGGAATAATTTTCAAGCAGAATGAAGAAAAGAAATTATGCAAGCGGCTGGGAGAAAAGAGTGACGAAACTAAGGAGACTGGAAGAAAATAAAAACAGTGGGCAACACTTAGTTTCATGGCTCAAAAAAGACAATAAAGAAGGCAATAAAGGTAAGTTTTTCTGAAAGCTGGCTCAGCAATCAGTCAATTTCACATTGTAGCATTTGTAGCTATTCAACTTCTGTCCAATTGTCTCAGACATATCTGACAAAAACAAACAAAAATACCTAGAAAAATACCTCGTATGTACACTATCTGCTTGCGAATTTACAGTAATTTTCAAAATGTCCAAATCGAATGTTTACTGCACACCAGTACTGCTACACGTTATTATATTTATGAAATGTGTGCAATACATAATTTAGAACTACTTTTCGTCTTTATCAAAGAAATAAAAAGTTAGGTTATGCATAAAGTTTTAGTAGTATATTTACGCTATTTTGTCCTTTCCAGATCTTCAAGAGAATCTTATGATGATGCCGTAGGATATGTTCAACTGAAGAGGGAATCAAAATGTGAACGGTGAAGTGTCGCGTGCATCCTGAACACAAAGTTCGTGCTAAACGGTATACAGTCACTGTCATTGTGGATGAAAAAAAAAACTGTGTTGTGATCAGTTCACAATGCCACGATTGTGCTGCGTCAGCGGGTGGGTGCAAACATGCAGTGGTTTTTTTGATGTGGCTGCATCGTAGAAGTGAAGAGACATCTTGTACTCAGGTTGAATGGAACTGGAGAAAGTCGCAATTATCTAAGGTTGGAACAACGTCAAAATTCATAACAACCACAGAATTACCCAAAGGACATGCTTCTACTTCAAGAACCTCTTCAGATGCCAGTGTACTTGACAAATTTATGGACTAGACAACAGCAAAAGGAATCAAAAACTGCGAGGTATTAAGATATGTAAATAACATTAGAAATGAGTCAGAGGGGCTCTCTGGAAACTATCCAGAACTGGAACATATCCAGTTAGTGCAGAACTATAGAGAAAAATGTAGTGAAGACTTCATCAAGCGTATAACTGGGCACTTTACTACTGAGTTCATAGACTTACTGAGTTAGTTTGTATGAAACTTATTCCATTAAGTCGAAAGAAAAGTGTAGGTACAATATTGAGAAAATGCCGGCCCACACGCGGTAAGTTAATTTTTATCTCATAGATCATGTGTTTACACATTATTTATTTTCGATATTATATGAATTGATATAAATACCGAATAATTAATTGTTTTAGTTTTACACAACATTACGGTTGAAGAATACGCTCAACATGTTTTGAAGAAAGATCGAGCCAGGAAAAAGAAAGATACTGACAAAGGTATTACACAGTCCGAAGCTTGTCACGTATTCACACAGGACGTTGAATCGGCAAAATTGGCCCCGTATCTTCAAGCCAGTGCCATTTAATATAAAACTAAATTTTACATTATACAATTTAGCAACTAAGGAAGTAATGTGTTATTGGTTTGATGTATCAAATAGCACGCTTGTAGCCTCTGTTTTTGTTTCATGCTTAGAGTAGACCATCTAGAGAAGGTTTCGAGTCAGAAATTATTGCCTGTAATTTTGTATTCCGATGGCTGTTGTGTTCAAAATTGCAATGTTACCTTAAACAATGCTTGATTACGTTTATTGTTTGAAAAAAATATTGTGATTACTAAAATTGTCATCTACGGAAAACGAATTACGAGGTCTTTTCGGTTCGATTCAAAGTGGCGCTTATATGAAAGCAATGGTATTTACTTGAGAACTCCTGTCGGAAAACGGTACGAAAATCCACTGGTTTGGAAAGATTACAAAGCTCAGTTTCCAAAATTGCAAAAAATCACTTTTAAATATCTAACGATATTGTGGGAACATCGGTTCCATTTGAAAGATTATTTTCTCAAGCGGTTTAAGTAATGACTCAAGAAAGAAACCGATTGAAAAGAATAAGCAAACTTTTGTTTTTAGCATAAGTGTTGTTATGAAGTATTGGGATATTTAAAGATTGTTTTATCCTTGCCCCTTCTTTTGTCTCTTAAATTTTTGTCATCAGTTTCAGGTTTATAAACGAAATAAAGTTTTTTGATATGTAAATTCCTATATTTGTTTTGCTTTTTTATGATACTGAAATTAGCCGACATCTAAATTTAAAAACGATACGTTAAAAAGAATTCGAAAATTTTGCACCTCGAGTTTGTATATTTTCTACATGTGCAAATTTTTTTTTACACGTACGTTAAAATGTCTGCAGAAGTGACTTACGGTATTTTATGTACGTTAAATCATTTAAGTAATGATTGGAACAGTTTCAAAGCGCATTTGATGCAATGGTTCATCGCGAACGACATTACTGACGCAACGGACAAAGGCAAGGTCAAACGGAGAGCTAAAACACTTAGTGAACTCAGCGAGTCGACGTTTTAAACGGGCAAGCAACCTAGCCCTACCCAGGAAGATGGAAGAGGTGAAATTCGATAAGATTCTGCAACTGCTCGACGAACATTGCTCACCAAAACGATTCGGCTTTGCGGATAATGCAATACATATAATCATGGGCTGCATTCCATATCCCAGATTACCTATGAGAGCACCAACAAAATACAACAACAAAATCCTCTTTATTGTAAACCAAAATTATATCCAAATACATTTTATTATACAGTACAGTACAGAACTAGTACAATAGGCGGTCCTATTACTTAAATAGCAATCTCTTCCAGACAATTCACTTCATGTGGTTGAAAATGATTTTTCGCCTGAAACTGAATAGGGCAATACGTTATGGAAAGTGCAACCTATGATCGATAAATTAAAAGGTTCCTGTAACAGACTAGAGAGAATACCTGGGTTTTACTCCACAGATGAGCAGATGATTCCATTTACCGGTTGTTGTAAGCTACTTCAGGTGGTTAAAAACAAACCAAGACCTGTCGGTCTAAAAAACTTTGTGCTGACCACAAATGAAGGGTTTATGATCGATTTTGCTATTTATAGAGATGCGAAAACCATATTTGGCGAATCTAAGGTCGGTCTGGGACCATCCATCGTCTTGCACTTGGCTAGAAACGTTCCCCCTGGCAGTTGTGTTTATCATGACAGGTATTTTACTACCGTGCCATTGATAGAAGAAATGGCAAAGTTAAAATTGCATGCAACGGCGGGAACAATATGCAAAATCGAGTCCCCGACCGAGCGACGTTCAAATTTAAAAAAAGATTCTGAAATGTATCGCGGAGAAAGTAAACAATTCGTTTGAGAGTCTACCACAGTAGTAAAATGGAAAGACATCAACTCAGTAATACTTGCATCAAAATGTACCGGCACCAATAACACAACATAATATATTATCTACATATAAAAATTAACAATCACATTTATTACACACAAAATACTTAAACATAATACATATAAACTAAAACACTATATAATAATAATAGATATAGGGGAAGGTAGTACGAGATGATCCCCTGGGGTATGATGATCCTTCGCGATTGTGCTGAAACCACTAACGCCATCTAGTTGATTTCACTGCTAAAACATGGCTCGGGACTAGGGCATGCAATTATCCGCTCAATTTAGTATCCGGATATTTCGAATAGTTTCGAATCATTATCCGAATATATCCGGATAATACGAATAATTCGGATAATACTTTTAGAAGGTAAAATACAAATAATTTATGAATACAATCAATATTTTTATTACAAAAACTCGTTTAGAATTTATTTAAAAACCCAATACTCTTTGTGAGATGCATCAGCGCACTGCTAATGTTAATGCATGCTTAATGAGCTTCATCCTAGACACTAGACACAGACTAGTCATGGACTAATGAGCAGTGTTCTTAGGGTAATCTCTATATTTTTCAACCATATCACATCGAGTTAGTACCGTCTTCTCCTGAAAGCTAACGAACCCCATGGTTTTCGACCTGAGTGCCAACATCACGACGAACCCTCAAGGAAGAATCCTCAAAGACGAAGCGAGGAGGCTCCTTGTTCGAATCCCGGCCGGGGCAGATATTATGTGACAGATAAATATTTGTACTCGGGTCATAGGTGTTATTGTGATGTGTTATAATTATTATACATACTCGTATATTGTGTCGTATATCGGTAATGTAAAAATCTGTCTTGATAGCTAATCAAGACAGATTTTTACTTAGTATTTTGTCACGCGTTTTTGTAATATCTGTGGGGAGTATACCATGCGAAAAGCCTTTGTCGTTGGCTTAAAGATCACAAAATTGAGATACTTAGATACCACTTTTACGTCAACGAAGGCAGAGCTCGTCACCTTTTTCGCAGAGTAGAGCAAGAGTGTGAACTTATCGTAAGGGAGTGTGAACAACAATATAATGCTTATTGGCAGAAATGACAGAATTAGTCAACTCCCTAGGACTGAAAAACTTGTGGACGTCGAATTTGTCAACAACAAGTTTGTGCAAGTTTGTCTATTTTAGAGGGGTATTGTCAATTAAAGGAGGACGTGAGAAGGAAATCCAGAAAAATGATATGTGCAAGATCTCTAATGTCACTAAAACTGGTTCAATACATTAGTTTTCTGGATATATGCCAGGGAATCTTGGTCGATTAGGGCAAAATAGTCAAAGAAAATAGATCCTTTTGAGATGTGATGTTGGATCAGGAAGTGTTGTATACCATGGACTGTCAAAATTGCCAATATAGGCTCAACCTAGTATCGATACTACTCTCACAAAGATATTTTATAAAGAAATCCTTGGGTGTTTTGGTGACATTTCTTGCCTTTAACCAGATAGACTTGACAAATTTACTGTAGTGAGCAAGGTCCAAACCAAAAGACCCCGCGAAAGATCTCCTAGCCATTGCTGAAACCTCGTATCAAAACTCACTGGTCTCTCCGTAACAACCGTCCTGAGAAGGATCACCAGCAGTTAATCACCATAAGTTAGTCACCACGAAAAGAGAAGGGAGTTGATAAGAACAGTGTAGTATAGAAGCAAATTATAAATTGTAAAGTGATAGTGGCTTTGAAATTTATTTCTACCTCCTGCAGTTACAATGCTGTTCCGTAGTGGGGGCTCGAAGTCCAGCCAGGGCTCACCAGTAAGATTACTGTTTCGTGAACTTTACAAGTTCTACTTTGTCATCGACTGAAGCGTCACATGATGTGCAAGGTACAGGCGTTCAATTTCCATAGTATATTGTCATAGGAAAGCCCGAAAGCAGAAAACCTAGGAGACTAAGAGGCTTTCCAACCATCTGCCATCAATGAGCACTGGAGTATTTTAGGCCATATCGCCCGGAAGAACGGTGACAATCTTGTGTTAGTCGTCATCGGCAGAGTCCAAGGGACCAGAACGCGAGGTCACAGTCCGAATTCCGATACGCTGGTCGGATCAAATCCGCACCACTCTTGACAGCAGGATGCACTAGGCCGTCCACGCTGCATGATGTTGATCCAAGATAGTGCGGGCGGGCAAAAGTGATCCGTTGAGGGGGTCACGACTCTCAGGATCAGGACTAAGAACATCAACGTAAGGAGGATTGCCATAGAACTGCTCGATTTCTGAGCTCAATTTTTAAGCTATGCTCCAGAACCATTTTCCCTTTAGGGGGCTGAGCACCACGAGCGATTGCCCAAACATTCCCTTTGTTCTATTAAATCTGTCGTAGAAATGTTACTTCTATTCAAATTGCGGAAGTTACTAGAACATGGTTTGGACGCTTCTTGCATCCATTGTGAAGAAATATCGGGCTGCTCTTATTTATATCTTGTAAGTTGTTTCATGAAAATTATATCTATGCGGGTTTTAAATAATTTGTTGTTAGGTTTAAGTCGTATTTTATATTACTAGAAGCTAATAAAGTAAGGTTTAAGAATCTTTATTTCTCAAAAAGAATTACAAATTCACTTACTTGAGAAACATAACATATTAGTTACATGTTAAAGGCATAGCGTACAATAAAATAATAGAGGGTAGTTACACAAAAATATTAGTAGTACAGTTCTTTGCTATTCACTGATACACAGAGTTAGCGAAGTACGTGGTACTAGATGCGACATTGAGCGTAGTATGTTTGCTATGAATGAAAAGTTCATTTGAAGATTTTTTACTATGTTTTAATATATATATATATTCTTATTTTGTTTTATATTATTTTTTCTTTTTGCTATCAATAGGGAATTTAATAGGAAAGATTTGAAATAAATGTAAGTATCTATTTATAATGTTAAGGAATTTTATTTTATTTTATTACGATTTATTTAGGATATAAAATTTTAGAAGCTTTTTAAATGATAATATTGTTTTAGCTTGTTTTATATCCAGAGGAAGCTTATTGTATAATTGAGCACCTTCATACAAAATATTACGTTTTCCGTATTGTGTTCGCGGTGCATGTAATACAATATGATCAGCCTTTCTAAGTCGCATTTTTTGGAATTGTGATTTCTTAGTAAATGTTATATGTGTGTGTATGTCCCTGCTAAGAATTTTTCTAATTAAAATGCACGTGTTGTATTTGTAACTTTGTATAATGTTCATTATATTTGTTTCTTTATATATTTTTACTGTAGGAGTTAAAAAATCATAATTGAACAATACTTTTAAAAGTTTATTTTGCGCTACCTGTAAAATTGATAAGTTTGTTTTTGCTGCTGTGCCCCAAATCTCTATAAGGTAGTCTTTTTTATGATTAAAAAGTTTAAAACATTATATCTTGGTCCTTCAAATATATGTATTTCAATTAAAAAAACATATAAAAAATAAAAATTTACTATCCGTTTTATTCGAATTATCCGGATAGTAATAAGCCCAATATCCGGATTTAAAATTCGGCGGATATCCGGATATTTCGAATATTCGGATACCCGGATAGTAAGCCCTACTCGGGACTCCTCCCCGCCTCAGTGAAATTGTAATGGCGGCGTGAACGATACATCGGTTTTGACGAGAAAAAATAAAAATTGTGTACGGCTGATCTAAGGTAGGCATGACTTTGAGCTTATGTTACTTTTATTCAAACAATATTAAATGTAATTACTGTTGTGTTTGAGGCTTTCTATTATGCTTAATTTTAATATATTGGCCACGTGACCATAGCCGCGTGCTTGTAGGTTATGTTAGCAAACATTGAATGAAAAAGTGGGACCTGGGTCAAGATGATTCCTTTCTATATGTACAAGATGATCCCTGGGGATCATCTAGTACCATATTTTTGTTTAAATTAAAATATCGTATATTTTAAACAATAGTGGCCACCCGCTTTGATCTGTCAGTTTGTCTGTCTATTAGTCTATTATTTATGTCAATAATTCTGATTTTATACAACTTTTTATTTACTTTCTTTTAGACAAACGTGATGCCACGTAACTATAAAAGAAAAACTTCTCGTGGGGATTGGTCGCAGGAATCAATGACAGCCGCTCTTGATGCTGTGAAAAATGGCATGGCATATAAAAAAGCAAGTACAGAATATTTAGTGCCTATAATGTCATTAAGGGCCAAAGCAAAAAATAAAATAGCTGTTGGTGCAGTAAAATATTTAGGAGGGAAAAGAACTGTTTTTACCAAAGAACAAGAAAATGAGCTCGTGGACCATATTAAAGACATGGAGACAAGAATGTATGGATTAACAAAAAAGGAACTGTTATCTTTAGCATATCAACTAGCTGAAAACAATGAAATTCCCCATTCATTTAGAGGAGGAAAAGCAGGTAACGACTGGCTGAAAGGATTCAGGCAAAGACATCCAGATATCACCCTTCGTGCTCCTGAATCCTCTTCAACTGCTCGAGCGCGCGCGTTTAACAAACCTGTAGTAGACAAGTTTTATGCCACATTAAAAAGCGTTCAGGACGCTAAGAACATCCCGGCACATCGAATTTACAACGTCGATGAAACAAGTGTTTGTACAGTTCCAACTAAAAGCACTAAGGTGTTTGCAAAAACTGGACGAAAACAAGTGGCACGTGTTACATCAGCGGAACGTGGAGTCACTACAACGGCTGTTATTTGCATGTCTGCGTCTGGAACTTTCGTTCCACCTATGTTTATTTTTCGAAGAATCCGTATGAAGATTGAGCTCATGGAAGGGGCACCCCCAGGGTCTGCTTGGGCCTGTAATGCATCAAGGTGGATGAAGCTGGAAGTTTTTACCCAGTGGTTTGAACATTTTCTACGCCACACGAAGTCATCCGAAGAGGATCCAGTAATGCTGATATTAGACGGTCACCTGTCTCACACGAAAAATTTAGACGTCATTTTGAAAGCACGGGCGAACCACGTTACAATTGTTTGTTTGCCGCCACACTGCACACACAAAATGCAACCACTAGATGTCAGTGTGATGTATCCCTTGAGTGTTTATCATAACCAATCACTGGAAAAATAGATGAACAATAACCCAGGAAGACCAGTGACTGTGTTTCAAATTGCAAAAATTTTTGGAGAGGCCTACCTAAAAGCTGCAATCCCAACAAATGCAATCAATGGATTTGCTAAAACAGGAATATGCCCCTTAAACCCAGAAGTATTCACTGAGGTTGATTTTATTGCGGCTGCAACCACAGAAAATGAATTGGACGAGGAACAGCCGGAGTTGCCGGAGCCGCCAAGGCGTCGGGCTAGTTCAGACACCGAATTTATAGATGGTACATCGCCATCTCTGTTAGAGAGATCTGCTAGCCCAGATACGCAGCGGCTGCTCGCTACCAGTGTTGCTGAATTGGATTTGGAATCGCCTAGAGCGCATAAAACTCCTTTATCAGTAAACGAATCGGTGCCGATTCGCAGTCCACTGTCGCCAATCCCATCTACGAGCCGTGCAGTCAACCACAGTGAGACATCGCTTGATGATAACAATATTGCAAATTTTGCCATTACACCTGCTTCATTGAAACCTTTGCCACAAATTGTGGGCAAAAGAAACACGTTGAAAAGGAAAACCACTCATACGACTGTTTTAACTAGCACACCGTATAAGAATTATTTAGAGGAAGAAAATAGCAAAAAAACAGAAAAAGAGAATAAAAAAATTCTTAATAAGACAGCATCTAAAAAAAACAAAGAAAGGCAAAGGAGTAGGTAAAGGGAAGTCAAATAAAAGAAAGAAAAGTATATATAACACATCTGAGTCTGAAGAAGATGATACTGAGTGTCTGTACTGCACAGAAAAGTTTTCAAGCGATACCAAGGGTGAAGGATGGATAAAATGTTGTGCATGTGGAAAATGGGGCCATGAAGCATGTGCTGGGGTAGAGGGTGATGACGCTGGTGAATTTATTTGTGATATATGCAACGTAGCACCTGCCAAAAGGCGTTTAAATTTATAAGGAGGGAGAATAAGTCATTTTCGTTATTCATTCGTAATTTTTTTTTTGCTACTTTTGAACGATTTGTTCGCTTAATTAGGTATTCAGAAAGGAATACAATATTAAGATTGATCTCATTATGATTAATGTAACTGGTACAAATTAATAACTAACTAAGAAGACTGTTTTATTTTAGTTTTTATTTTATTAAAGTCATCTGACTGTTGATTTTGTTAATTTTATTACCTTACTTAATATGAGTAAGATGTATGACTATTTAAAATAAAGAATATGTTTAAGTATTGCGTTTTTTTTGTTTTTATAACCATATTCCTCATAAAAATATTTGTTTACTCGAAATGGGGGTAAGATGATCATAGGGATCATCTTACCCCTACCTGGGTGATCATCTTACCCACAGGGGTGGACAAGATGATTACTTTGTAAGGTTTTAAAAAAAAGGAAATATTTTAATGAGACCTCAATTAATTTCTGGTTTTGAGTATTAGGAAAATTGGATAGATAAATATACTAGTAGTAATCGCCTTTATTTTTGGTTTACCTTGAAAAATATGTATTTTAGAGCGATTCCCGCTTAAGGGGATCATCTCGTACTACCTTCCCCTAAACCACGTAAGCGTTTGACGACCCGTGTGGCGCAATGGTTACCATGCAGGATCGCCGCGCCAAGGGTCCTGGGTTCGATTCCCAGCGAGGCGGAAATTTGAATGATGAGTTAGAGTTTCTGTTCTCGGTCTGGGTGTGAATGTCCTTGTCTTGTGTGTTGTCCATGGCACCCACGACACAGGGAATCCTAGTGTGGGGCTATGAGTGTGAAGCGTTATTTATTTATTATTTATTAAGCACACACGTGATAGCCTCGTGTCACCGCCACCGGAGTTTACAGAACCATAAGTGCCCTGTGAACCATATTACCATAGAAATAAGGTCGTAGATAAGCCTAGTTAAGATAAGTGCCCTGTGAACCATATTGCCATAGAAATAAGGTCGTAGATAAGCCTAGTTAAGACAAGTTAAAAATGTATCGTAGATTTAAGACTCTTTTGTTATTAGTGTGAGTAAGGATTTCCAAATACAGCTTGAACGAAGCAAGACGTGGCATTTGATTTAAATTAATAGTTTTTCATACATTTAATATGTCCCCTTCTATCACACGCACTATACATTACCTGTTCAAACTGTCATTTTAAAAATCATCCTGTATGTAGCATAAATAAAGTGAGCAAAAAATGAAGTCGTTGTTGCACATGAAAGTCCACAAAAGGTTTTTACGCAACTTGTTTTTGTGATCTACCCTCATGGTGTTTATAAAATGTGTAAAGATTGTTTCTTTTTATTGAAATATGTAGCACGTTATGTTAATTTATATATTATGAATGTTTATGTATGTATTTCGACGGCGCAGGGTGTACGGTAAAACTCAAAAGAGTTTGTGTTTACACCCAATTCATATGTTTACTTATTATGTTACTTTATTGTCAATGAAATAAATAAATAAAATAAAATAAAATGTGAAAAGGTGGGATAAAACTAATAAAAGGTACGTATATGTTTAAGCTCCGATAATTGTGCATAATTACATTCAACATATGGGAGGAGTAGATGTCCTCGATCAACAGATGGAGTATTACAGCACTTTTATCAAAACTTCTTGGATCCGGCTTTGGTGAAGTCTTGGAGACTATACAACAATAAATGCTCAAGTAATAATTATCTCAGAAAACAGACGATGCCTCTATTAGATTTTCGCATGGATGTGGCTGATACTTTGTCTTGTACTCCAGAACGTAATCGCAGGGAGGAAGACGATGATGACCATTTGTCGATTAAACACAGAGACTACAAAATATACCGAACAGCAAATGCTCCGTCAGCAGCGAAAAGATACGATGGGTACGAGCACTATCCCATCAGCGACGACCATTGAGAGATGGTATTTAAATTTTAAGCGTGGGCTGTTTTATTTAGAAGACGATCTTCGTTTAGGCCGGCCGACAGAAATCATGACCGAAAAAACATTGAACTTGTAATAGAAGCTATAACCAAAGATAGACGAATAACTTATAAACGATTAGCTGAAACTCTGAATACCTCTGAACGAAGTATTGGAAGAATCAAACCATTTAAATGTTGGAAAATTTTGTACCCTGTGGATACCCACGAGCTAACCGACGCTCAACGGGAGGCACGCGTAATTTGGTGCAAAAAAATGTTGAAAGATTTCGAATCGCGAGAACACGGTGCTGTAAATTCAATCATCACAGGTGACGAAAGCTGGATATTTTTTTTTGGTGTACCATCTATATCACAGAACAAGGTATGGGTCTTCGAAGATGAAGATCAACATATACAAGTGAAAAAATCACGTTCGGTCGGAAGAAGAATGATTGTGTCTTTTTTCGTAAAACGGGTTTAGTGGCCAATGTTGTGCTAAATAAGCAGAAAACAGTCACAGCTCGTTGTTATACTGAAGTTTGTTTGCCACAGTTATTTAGAGCGTTGAAAAATCTCAGACCAAAGTCCCCTATGCGCTCGTGGTACGTTCATACCCAGCTAACTCAACAGACTTTTCAAGAAACTGGAACCCGAGTACATAAATTAGAGTTATTTAGTTAGTTAGATAAATTAAAGTTACTAGTCGTGGGGAAGGCCCAAAAACCAAGATCTTTTGGATCCGTAAAATTACCGGTGCATTACCAAGGACAAAGGCGTACTTGGGTAACCAGAGATATTTTCATGGAGTGGTTCAGAGGACATTTCGTTCCAGAAGTTAAACGTCATTTGAAGAAATTAGGTCTACCACAAAGAGCATTGTTACTCTTAGATAATAGATTAGACATTTAGTCTTTGAGCTATCGTCAACAAAGCAACATAATCGGGAGTGAAATATATATGGAAAAAATCGAATATCGTGCCGTTATAAAGTTCCTTACCAAACAACGAAAATCGGTTGCGACCATAATGAATGAGATGTCATTGGTTTACGGCGACTCTTGTCCAGGAAAAACCATGGTGTACACGTAGCACAGTTTATTAAAAACAAGGTACAATCTTTTGAAGACGATCCGAGGCCAGGCAGGAGCATAGAGGTGACCACGCCAGAACTTATCCAAAAAGTTGAAAAAATTGTACGCGACGTTGCTCGACTAAAAAAGAAACAATTCGCAGAAATGGTTGGAGTATCCGATACAACCATTTTAAAAATCCTGCACGATCATTTTGGCATCACTAAGGTCAGTGCAAAGTGACCAAGAAGACAAGGATGGTGTATTAAGTCAAATTGTTACTGGAGACGAAACTTGGGTTCATCATTATGAACCTGAGTCAAAACAAGACTCCAGGCAGTGGCATAAAAAGGGCTCAACACCTCCCAAGAAATTTAAGGAGCCACAATCAGCTGGAAAACTCATGGCAACGATCTTTTGCGACTCAGAAGGAATATTATTGATCGATTATAAAGAAAAAGGTGTTTCTATAACCGGAGAATACTACGCTTCAACATTAGAGCGACTAAAAGAAGCCATTAAAGAACAAAGACGGGGAAATTTGACAAAAGATGTGCTGCTTTTGCACGACAAGGCGCCCGTCTACAAGAGCCGCGTTGCGTTCGCTGCCTTGGGGGTGGGCTTCGATATTTTAAATCACCCACCCTACAGCCCATACCTGGCCCCGAGTGATTATTACCTTTTTCCAAAAATGAAAAAAGAGCTGCGGGGTACAAAAATTACGACCGAGAATGAAGTCAAGGGGGCAGGTTCGGCGTATTTTGAAGATAAAGAAAAAATATTTTTATGAGGGTATAAACAAATTAATTGAAAGATCTGAAAAGTGTATTTAGTCCATTGAAATGTTACATTTTTTAGGCCTTACCTTGCGTTTTTTAGAGGACGCAATTTTATTTTTTTGATGTGTAGGGGGGTCAGTGTAAAGCTAAAACCAAGTTTGTGGGGTCGCCACCCTTGTCCCACGGCCGCCATCTTGAAAATAGGGGTTGGAATGGTTTTTACGGTATATCTCTTAAACTATTTATTTGAGAAAAAAAATTGTTAACATTTTTTGTTGCAAATTAAATTCTCTACAACTTTGGTCCAGTAACTTTTTATCGTAGAACTATAAATAAAAAAGTTATAAGCGAAAATCTTCAGAAATTCGAGAAAAAAATTTATATAGTCTACCATCAGGTCCAGTCGTGGCTTGGTAATTATAATGATCCTGAAGACTGGGGCTGGAAAAAATGTGGAAAATTATTGATGCCAGTGCAGAACTCTAAACCTCCAGCACCCCCTGAGCTCCTAAAATTGATCTTTTGCAAATGCAAAGGAAACTGGAGCGATGTGTGGATGTCGAAAAGCAGGACTGAAATGTTCTGCAGTGTGCTTCCATTGTTCTGGAGAGACTTGCAGCAACGTAATGGAACTCTCAGAATTAATAAATGAAAATGACTTTGATGATGAACCGCCAACATTAACACCCCTTCCTTCGCCAGTTCTCCCACTGGTATTTAATTCAGAAAGCCGATTAGATGCTGAGCCGCAGCCTGGTCCATCGAAACGACTGAGGACGGAGTAGTTATAATTTAGAAAATCACCGTGGATTATGCCTATTGGGGATACCACGTAAAAAAAACGCGCCTCTAGACTCTACCTCGTGGGTGGTGGGGAAAAGAGTCAATAATTAATTATTAATAATATTGCAAAATTTGTAATTAAAAAAGTTATAATAACAAAATAAAAAAAATAACTGATGACATATTATTAGTACACAGTCACACGTATAATATAGGTATAGTTAAGAGTACTAAAAAATAGTACTCACTTCGGAGCGCTGTAAAACCTTAGCTATTGACTTAATGAAAAAATGATGCAAATAAAAGTTGTTCCTCAAAAAACGATCTACAAAAGTGGTCAGATATCATTTTTTCGTAAAATGATAAAAAAAAGTTACATCGAAAAATATAATTTTTTTTCTCGAATTTCTGAAGATTTTCGCTTATAACTTTTTTATTTATAGTTCTACGATAAAAAGTTACAGGACCAAAGTTGTAGAGAATTTAATTTGCAACAAAAAATGTTAACAATTTTTTTTTCTCAAATAAATAGTTTAAGAGATATACCGTAAAAACCATTCCAACCCCTATTTTCAAGATGGCGGCCGTGGGACAAGGGTAGCGACCCCACAAACTTGGTTTTAGCTTTACACTGACCCCCCCTACACATCAAAAAAATAAAATTGCGTCCTCTAAAAAACGCAACCCCAAATGTAACTTTTCAATGGACTAATTCGTTTTGCAGGTAATATATTGAAACCCTTTACTCTCCATTCCGCGAATATAAAAACGCTCCCTCGTATTTTTATGAGATTTTGAGGCGTTGGAACCTCACTTTCCTGCTGGCACACTGTGGTTCGAATAGAACAAGCTAGCTAGACAAAAGTCACTGTTGAATTTACCGGAATTTTATACCTGAGCCCCTAACCAATACCCCAACTATAAAAAATTACAAATCAGTTGCATTTTTGCGATTGCTAAAGTAACATTAATGTCAGTGAGTTTTAAGTTTTTTGAATAATATTAGTGATGGATCTTCAAGTTAAAGGTATGTACTTTTTATTTATAATTAATATATGTATAAATATACTTAACCCCAGTTTTTTTATTATATCTCAACTTTAAAAAAATGTAGTTTTTTGACGGTTTTTTGTTTTCATTGGACTAGAAAGTACTTGTACCATCTTGTACCTGGACTAGAAATTATATATATCATAGCCACATCTGTCAGCTTTCAATTGATGCCCATTTTAGCCTGCACACTCGAGTACAACTTTGTTTTCTTTGTCTGTTTTTCAGAATACGAATTCTCGGTTTCGAAAACCGAGTTTTTTGATGAATGGCAGAAACATCCGAATGAGAACCGTAATAGTAGACACTATGGCTTTCTATCACTGGAAAATGATTTTGGAAATATTACGAATGAATCTGCGAGTGAAATTAAAATGAAGATTTCAAAAATATCATCGATTTTAGTAGAAAAATGGCAAAATTCTGCGAGGAACCGCTGTAAAGTGTTAGTGTGCATAATCATGTGTATTTGCATAATGTGTGTAACCATATATAAAAGGATGTCTTATTAATAAACAGTTAGTATTGTCGCAGATCTCTGTCTTTAATTTATCTCTCTCAATGCTACGCCTTATATGGCGACCCTGCCTAACGCATGGCAGCGGACCACCGTAGTTGTTTGAAATTCCATGCCCATATAAGTAATTAGGTACTATTAACGATGTCTTCTTATAATATAATTATTATCGCACTCTCGTCGCTTGCGCGTGAACTGTATCATCAAAGTTTGTGTGGAAAATTATCGTGTGATGAAAAATGGGTGGAAGTAGTACCAAAGAGGAGCTTGTGATCGCCCAGAACGCGGCTGGAGGAGTCAATCAAGTAGCGATCGAACAATTGAAAACTGGAATCAACGTTACAAATATTTTGCTGATGGTGTTGGCGATATTAGCAGCTCTGGTGATGATTTATGGTGGATATCGCATCTACAAGCGTTGCCATTTACAGTGGATAGAGCAGAGTATCCATCACCACGTTCTTCGGCGTTCATTTTTGCGGCCAAAATCAAATACGGGTCCATCTGACATCATCTAGTGTCCGGTATCACCAGTACGAAGTAAAAAGTGGCGTGCAAATAATAAAGTGTGTAAGTGAAAAAGTGGCGGTATAATATTTCCAAAAAGTAAATAAGTGATAATGTGGCTTATCGTAAAAGTGTACATGTCGGTATCGTGTATACTCGGGAACTTTAAACCTTGCGTATTCATCTTAACTTGTGTAACGTACAGCTTAGCGGACTATAATCTATCTAGTGGACTTATAGTGTAATGTATCCAGAATTATAAACCTCTACACTTACTCTATAAACCTCTACATGATGGTGAGTTATGGCAGATGCATTAGCTAAATTATGTAAAGAGATAAAAGATGTAAGAGCTTATTTAATTAAGATTGGTCACACTCGTAGAAAAGGAAATATATTGGTAAAAAAGCTTAGTGAGGCAAATGAAATTTTTTCTCGCTATCTATCCTGTGTAAATGAGATTAGAAGTGATTAAGAAGGGTCATATAAAACCTAGTGATACTGTGTTGATTGACGAATATATTAAAACAATTCAGACATTGTATACCGAAGTTACTGAGTTGTGTAGATTTCCGGAATCTGACGAAACTAAAATGTCGACTTTCAACATTAAGGTCGCTTTGAGCCTTTTGCCACTCATGAGCGATGAGGAAAACAATACTGAACGTTTGATCGAAAATATTGAGTATTATGCCTCTACCCTTAGTTCTGATGAATGTAAAAATAAGCTTATTGAATTTGTTCTAAAGAGCAGGTTGTCTCAAGCGGCAAAATTGCAATTAAAATCTAGTTATTCTAGTGTGACCGACTTAATCTATGATATGAAAAATACATTGTTGCCAAAAAAATCTGCAAGCGCTATACAAACAAAACTAACTCGTATGCGGCAAAATGATTTGTCTATTAAAGAGTATGGTAACCAAATTTCGGAATTATTCATTAATTTAACGATTTCTCAGGCCGACGGAAATTCCGCTAATTACAATCTTTTAAAGCCAATCAATGAGCAGTTTGCTATAAAGAATTTTTCCGACGGGTTGAGAAATAGGCGACTGAGCACCATAATCGCCGCTCGCAATTTTAGCTCTCTTAAGGATGCGATTCAAGCGGCCCAGGATGAGGAATCGGAGTCAGCTACTACTTCAGGAGACATTTTAGGTATGTCCTCTATCAGAGGTTTTAATAACAGGTTTTCTAGAGGCAGAGGGAGACATTTTTCTCAAGATTTCGGTAGATTCAATCGGCGTGCGTGTTCATGGCGTAGGGGTGATGCATGGGGTAGTGATTATAACATGATTATAACATATTATAAAACGATTACCGACCGCTTACGAGCAATGAGAAAGATTTTAAAACTAGGAAGATGGATGCCACATGAACTGAATGATAGGCAAATGGAAAATTTGTGAAATGCTGCTTCAGCGGTACGAAAGAAAGTCATTTTTGCATCGGATTGTGACGGGTGATGAAAAATGGATGTTTTTCAAAAATCCAAAACATAAAAAATCGTGGTTATCGCCTGACCAACCTGGCTCATCAACTCCAAGGCCGGATCGCTTCGAAAAGAAGACACTGCTCTATGTTTGGTGGGACCAGGGTAGTGTGGTGTATTACGGACTTCTAAAACCTGATGAAACAGTAAATATTGATCGCTACAAACAACAAATAATCAATTTGAATTATGCATTGATTAAAAAACGTCCAGAATGGGCCCGAAGACACCATCGATTCTATCTGAAAGATTATTTTTTTCAAGCGGCTCAGGTGATGACTCAACAAAGAAACCAATGGAATGGCAAAAGAATAAGCAAACTCTTGTTTTTAAAAAGTATTGATAAGAAGTATTGGGATATTTAAAGATTTCATATTTAGTCCTTTAACTGATGTTTGTTGATGATTGATGAAAATTAAATTGGCATCACAGCAAGATGCAGAAACTCTTAAACAAGATCTTGATGCCCATAAAATGGAAGCGGATTCAGTTTATGCAATGAAAAGGAAAGACAAGGAGGAGTGTAATGATGGGAAGAGAGTTTATTGCTTTGACCTACAGCAATTGCAATGTCTCCCAACACCCTTCTTGAAAACTAATGTTGTATTTTACAAACGACAACAATGGACCTTTAATCTGACTTCTTATGATTGCTTTAGCAAAAAAAGTTACTGCTATATGTTGCATGAAGCGATTGGAGGTTGTGGAGCAAACCAAATAGCATCATTTTTGTTTCTTTTTTTAAAATCACTTCCTTCTAATATAAAAGAAATTACTTTCTTCTCGGATACATGTTGTGGACAAAAAAAAACAGCCACGGCACTGCCATGTTTCTTTGCGTAAGCAAATTGATGCCGGACATGCGAATTGATCACAAGTTCTTAACTCCTGGTCATACTCACATGGATGTGATTTAATCCTACACTCACTCGGCACTCAAATAGAGCAATAAATTCTGTATGTAAAACCTTAATTTTTCTATAGACATGAGCAATACCAGAGGAATCGCCAATGCAACGCCGGCCCTGAAGGAGAACTCTTTTTACACCTTTTTTGAAGAACCCCATGTCATAGCGCTCCGGGAATACCTCAGAAGGAAGCCCCTTCCACAGTTTGAACGTGCGTGGCAAAAAAGTTCGTGAAAATCGGACTTTAGAGGTACTCCACAAGTACAATCTTCATTCTTTAGCAGGCAATATTTAGTACTTCACATGATTAACTCTCTCTACATCTAATTAAATTCTGACATGCATAAGTGAAATAAATGACGTGCATAATGGTCGTAGCACACATATCAACTCGTAAACGGAACGTATACGTATCAACTCTTGCATGTCAGTATTCTTTGTATGAAACTCCCTACTGTAAAGCACACTTATCGGATTCGTAACGTAATCGCCTCGCCTCGAGACAAGCTCACGGACCGCGGTACGGTGCGTGGACGACTTGCCGTACCCGCGCTTACGTCTCACCGTACGCTATCCTTCGACTTTCCGTTTCCTCGTGCGCGCGCCGCGCCGCGGCTACCGCTGCGTCGCCGAACTGTTGTCATTCATTCCGTCAACCAGCGGCCGGCGAGCCGTAAGCGCGGTGTGGAGCTTGTGGAGGTCACCAATATGAGGGTGTGCGTGTTCTGATGGACCTGGTAACTAGTATAGTTACGGTGTTCAGGTTTTGTGAGTATGATGGTGAACACACGAATGACGCGCACAAGATTTGATTTCATACTCCTTTAATTTGCAATTTGTATCTAATAATATAGTGCATTTTTGCGTGTTCAGTAACCTCAATTGAACGTTGCATAAACAGGGGGCAACGACATTTATTTATGCTACTACAATACTCCCCCCCTTAAAAAAGAAAAAACAATACAATAAAAATGACCGTGTAAAAATATTTGAAGTTAATTAACAACATATAGTAAAAAGTAAAATTTAGGTATACAATGCAATATAAAATATGGTGAAATCAATAACAATTTTTGTAAAAAAAGTAAAATAAGTAAAACGTGTAAAATAAAAAGTAATTAGCATTAAGAAAATCGCACTACAGGCTTAACTGTGCGACCTGATTTTGTCACGCGCCGTGGTGTCGAATTCGCGGTAGCGTCATGCAAGTTGTGCTCTCTTGTTTCTGATGTCTTGGTATTTTGATGTTCATTGACTTCGCTTTCTTGCAAAATAAATGCTGGCTTAAGTCGGTCAATGGAAATAACAGCTGATCGATTACGTAATTGAATTTTGAAGTATTTGGGATGTTTTTCCAATACTTTGTACGGGCCTTCGTATGGTGCGATCAATGGCTTTCTTACAGCATCTATTCTCACAAAAACGTAGTCGCAAGTATCCATATCTTTGGAAACAAATGTATTATGCGATGATGTTGATTTTCTTTCTGTAGGTTTTAATTGACTGATTGTGTGTTGTAGTCGTTCCATGAATAAATCGGGAGATGTGATATTTGAACTATGGAAGAATACGCCTGGGATTTTGATGTTACTACCGTACACCATTTGAGCAGGGCTTAAACTACAATCTTCTCTGATCGTTGTTCGTAAGCCTAACAGAATAGTAGGTAACTCGTGAGACCAATCTGTGGATTTCCCACGTGCTATGATAGCGGTCTTCATGACTCGGTGCCATCGTTCCACCATTCCGTTGGACTGCGGGTGGTAACTGGTAGTTCGTATTCTTCTGATACCCATGAGCTTAGCCAAGGATGAAAATAGGCATGATTCAAATTGGCGGCCTTGGTCTGTTGTTATTTTAAGTGGACATCCAAATCTTACAATCCAGGATTCATACAATGCTTTTGCAACTATCGTAGCTGTGACTTCTGGTACTGGGATAGCTTCAGGCCATCTCGTGAAGCGGTCTATTATGGTTATGATGTATCTGTTATCATTTGATACTGGCAGCGGTCCGACTATGTCTATATGTATATGTTCGAATCGTTCTGATTCCGGGAATGACATCAGAGGTGTTATGTTATGTCGGTGAACTTTTGATTTTTGACATGATAGACATTCTTTGGCCCAAGTACTTGCGTCTTTGTTCATTCCGGGCCAGAAATAATGTTTCTGTATTAATTTTCGTGTTGTTCGCACTCCGGGATGTGTGACGTCATGTAATGTACTGAATATTTGTTTACGAAATATGTTCGGTACATAAGGACGTAAATCGCTTGTAGACTCTTCACAATATAATGATTTGTTGTTCGGTAAACAAATTTTTCTCCATTTTAAATTGCATTTTGTTAACAAATTGGGTAATTCTGGATCGACTTCTTGTTTTGTGGCTATCTCATTCCAGTCAATGTTGCTAGGACAGTCAATCTGAGATACACGTGACAGGGCGTCCGCTACTGGGTTCTGTGATCCGGGGAGGTGTCGTATGTCGGATGTAAACTGCGCTATGTAGTCTAAGTGACGTAATCGTCGTGGTGATATTTTTTCCTTTGAAACGGATTGTTTTTCTTTCGAAGTGTAGCACAGCGGTTTATGATCGGTGTATATAATCAATTCTCGACCTTCGATGTAATTTTGAAAATGGCAAATTGACATGTATATTGCCAATAACTCCCTGTCATAGGTGCTGTAGCCTTGTTGTGTATCGGATAGCGCTTTTGAGAAGAAAGCGATGGGTTTCCACTCGTTATTTACTTTTTGTTGCAGGACTGCTCCGACGCATGTTTGGGATGCGTCTGTCATGATTGAAAGAGGCGCGTTTGGCGATGGCGGACAGAGTACAATGGCGTTTTTCAGGCCTTCCTTGCACTGTCTAAATGCCTCCTTGCTTTCATCAGTCCATTCTATAGCGCTGTTGACCCGTTTCTTGGTTTCTCGCGTGTACATGTTCAATGTTGACTGGTGTTTTGCGGCATGGGGTATGCTGGTACGATAGAAGTTCAACATTCCAAGGAAACGCTTTAGGTCGCGGACTGTCTTGGGTAAAGGATACTCGTCTATCGCTTGTACTCTTTGTGGAGAGGGTGTTATTCCTTCGGTAGTGATTTTGTAACCCAAAAATTCCATTTCTTGAGTGCCAAAAATACATTTGTCCATGTTGACTGTGATACCGTGCTTATTCAGTCGCTTAAAAACTTCATCGAGGTGTTGTCGGTGCTCTTCTTCGGATGATGAGGCTATGAGTATATCATCGACGAAACAGAATATGAAGTCCAGACCAAACATAATGTCGTTGATGAATCTCATGAAAGTTTGTCCGGCATTGCGTAATCCAAATGGCATTCGTGGAAATTCGAATAAACCAAATGGAGTAATTACAGCGGTTTTCTCCACCTCTTCGACGGGGATCTGGTTGTACGCTCTCTTGATATCGATGCGAGAAAATATTGTCTTCTTGGGTAGAAGGTATGTGAAATCTAAGAGTCGGGGGATGGGGTAGCGATCAGGCTTAGTTATTGCGTTCAACTTGCGGTAATCGCCACATAATCTTATTGAGCCATCCTTTTTCGTTGTGACGTGGATGGGGCTCGACCAAGCGCTCTTAGATGGGCGGCATATGCCAGTTTCCATCATATGCTCTATTTCTTGCTTGACTCTTTTGTATTTCTCTGCGGAGAGCGGTCGACATTTTGAGTGAACTGGGTGTCCGTCGGTTATGATCTGGTGAACTACGTTGTGCTTCGGTGTCTCTTTAGCACAGAACGGTTTAGTGACGTCGGGATACTTCTCGATGATGTTGTGATATGGTGATTGGATGTTGATGGTTTTGATGCTGGATGTACTGCAGTTGGTGAGCTTGCCAGGTGTTAATAATCCCGTAATACCATCGATTAGTTTTTGGTTGCGTAAATCAACTAATAAGTTGTGTTTTGTTAGAAAATCGGCGCCCAGTATTGCTTGTTTGACGTCAGCGATGACAAACGTCCATTTGTATGGTCGGCGTAATCCGAGATCCAATTCGAGTAATTTTTCACCGTATGTTTTTATTTCGCTCCCGTTGGCGGCGTATAATTTGTAATCACTCGTTTGGAAAGCCTTTCTAGTTCTTGGTATGACAGAGATGTTGGCTCCCGTGTCAACTAAGAATCGATACCCACTTTTGCGGTCGGTAACGGATAGGCGGCTGGATGGGAATATAGCGCTGACGTCCGCCTCGGTCACCGCTAATGGGAGTTTTCCGACTGTGACTTCCATGCACAAGGTTCTTCACACTTACTGGCTCTCTCTCTGAATCTGGAGTGGTAGTAGCAGTAGATGTTTCTCCGTAGTCGACGCGTTGAGTTAGAACGGCTTCTGTCACCTGGCCTGCAGGGTCTTCGTGGGCTGGAACGATTCATTCTTAATTCTGTCACTTCCAAGGACAGCTTATTTATTTTATCCAGCAGCTCGTTCATTAGAAAACTGGATAGGCTGTAGTCTGGTATCCGTGATGTGATGGATATTGTTGGCTTCTGATCTTGCTGTAGCGATGATTGGGAGGTCCCAATATTGCCGGTCTTTGCCAATCACTTATTATTGACAAAAGCCACAGAGCAAAGACTTGAGCTTGATTTCTTAGAAGGTTTTCAAGTGATCACTAGTTATTATTTTGTTTCTCTTTTATGAAAATCCAAGATCCATGGCAGTAGCATTAATCACTCACATGGGCTTATTACATTGAGGCAAAAAGTTAAGAAGTTGCAGAATGCAAAAGATTCTGTCTTTCAAAAGTTAAAAGAAGCCCTCAAACTCTGAAAATGCCATATTTCAAAAGGCAATTACACAATGCTCCAATTCCGGGAAAGTGGAATGAAGAAAATGGGGAGGCGTTTCACAAAAGAAGAGAAAGTGATGGCTTTGGCACTATATGGCTGGATGGATAAATTTTTTGTGTTGCCCTCGCCATTGACACTAAGCAGAATGATTTCGCGTGCCTCAATAATACCTGGAATTAATAATCATTTATTTAATATGCTAAAAAGAATAGCAAAAGAAATTATTCCAGTGGATAAATATTTGATGAGATTGCACTGCTGAAACCACAGTTTTACTACAACCAACTGTGATGCAATTAATCGATTTGCAAATTACGGCATGATTAAATCAAATAAAATAGCCGCATGCTTTAGTGTTCATGTTGAGAGGGATACACTGAAATTATGAACAACCATTAGGGTTTTCATTTTGTGCTAGTACTACACCAAAGGAAGTTTTAGCAGTACAAATATAACAGGCCACTAATCCCTAACCTATCCGCACTGGAGCAGCGTGGTGGAGTATGCTCTAGGCCTCTTCAAGAGGTGAGACCCGTGCCCAGTGGGCTATTAATGGATTGAAGTCAATAAAATATACATTCAAAAATTAAATTCTGTTGGATTTACTGTCATAGCAACTGTGTGCGATCAAGGTGCGACAAATGTCAGTGCCATAAACCTATTAGTGGAAGAGACATGCATAAATTATTTGAGAAAAATAAGGAGTATAAAAGAAGTTTGTTTGAAGTCGACAACTGGTTGCGTCTACAGCGGAGGGCGGCGTACGAGGGGGAAGGGGGGCGCGCCGAGGCCGCGCGCGGCCCGCCGGCCGCGGCACGACCCCTCGACCCAGTGGTCTCGAACCTACCGATTTTTCGGTATTTCTACCGATATGGACACTGTCCTACCGAAATACCGATATGCAACGATTTTTCCACGATTTCAGAGAATACTTGGAAATTCTCCCGATTTTTCTACCGATTTTACATTTACATTATTTTTAAGTTTTCAACCCTTTTTATGTATGTTTTACGTTAAGGGGAATGGGGAATCCCTCAACAGTATGCTGTTCTACATTTTTTCGCTCGCTGCAGACTCCGTGTGGGTCTTACGGGAGGGCGCAGTGCTGCGCATTATTGCTATCGAAAAGCGGTATCGATATTGTATAATTTGGTTCATATTATTTGTGTAAATAATAAAATGCAAATAAAAGATGAATAAAAATAGTATTTTAAAATTTGAATATTTCTATATTCTTCATTATTGTGCAATTATTGTTTAATCGTGCCGACGCGACGGTTCTAACACTTACACCACATATCGCTGCCACTGCAATAACGTCACGAGGGCGGCAGAAATTAACGTTTTTATCGATAACGGCGTTGCACCCGCGCAACATGCTCAACTTGAGTCCTACAATTCGATGTGTTTTGTAATTTTATTGATAATAAATGGTTTTTAATCCTTATCTTTTTATTATTTAAGTGTGTTTTATGTATACAAATTAGCCCATTAGTTTATTTTTTGATAAATAAACAAATTTGACTGAATATTGTATATTTTTTGACATATACCGATTTTGGGTACAAATATACCGATATTAAATGGGCAAATCTACCGATTTCACATTTTGACGTTCGAGAACACTGCCTCGACCAGACGGGCTCCCGACGCCACCCCTATCGCGCGCACCAAGTGTCGCGTCCTGATGCGCAGGCGGCACTTGGTTGTTATAATATTGTATTATTGTTATAATATCATTATATTTCATGTTCAAAAAGTATTGTTTTACTTATAATCAACCAACAACAATAAAATAATTCCACTAAATGATCCCCCACATTTGATCAAGGGCATTAGGAATAACTTATTATAAAAAAAATTGAAATGTAATTTTAACGGGGAACAAAAAGTAGCTAAGTGAGATCACATAATTCAATTATATAATGAAAATCCCTCTTATAAGGGTATAAGACTAGTGCCCAATCTTACAGAGAACCATGTAATTCCAGAGAAAATATTAAAAATGAAGGTGAAATGTGCAACACAAGTTTTTAGTAAGACTGTTGGGTTAAATATAGGGTATCTGGCCAGCAAAGGCATATTGCCAGCAAAATGTGACGATACAGCAACAATTTTGATTTTCTTTGATGATCTAAGTATTTAATTCTCTGAACGAAAGTTATCAAAATTAAAAAAAGAAGTGCTAAACCTCTGATGGTGGGCAGCACTTTCTCGTAAAAGAAGCGCATAAACTTTTTTCTTGCGACTTGTTCCACAAGCTAGTGGAACAGGAAAAACCACGGTCGTGAGCGTCATCGTTGTGAACGTCAAGTGGAACGCAGCAATAGTCGATCAATTTTTGATAGTTAACAATTTTATTAAAAATCTAAAATGGTGCTTATTGAGCAAATTTCTGCTCTTATGGATTTCTGAGAAAACCACAAAGACCTGGCTCTTGGCCACTGCAGCCGCACCAATGAAGGGCGCAGTCTATCTAAAGTTCTAAACGGTATTGGGTTGGAGTGCGCCCAAATTTTAAATTCAATATCGGCGGACTGCCCCAATAAAACGCCGGCAGAGTGGCGCACAGTAAGTATCTAAATACAGTATAATTAGGTATGCATTATAAAATGATAAAATGTATCTTTCTTGTAATTTTTGCCCTTTTTTTTAGTTCTACAACGAATACAAGAGTAAATTGTAAAAAAAAATCACAGAAAAGTGAAATAAGTGCAACAGGTAAACAATACTTTCTTTAGGCAGCCTTGCAGAATTATAGTGGGAAGCATATACCTAGTAATAATTTTATAACGGCAAAAAATATTCCACTAACTCCACTCCAAGAGCGGTTATATACACAATAATAGGGCGAGACGTAGGAGAGCCACTTCCCTGTGATACAAAAAGCGTTTCTGGATGCCAATTTGGTGGCGTTTCAAGATGGACCGTGAACGGGCCCAACCAATTTTTGTGTTATGCAAATTGAACATAACTTACCTTTTTGCTTAATGGACCATTTGAGCGAAATAATATCAAAAAGGAACACGGAGACTGTGTCTCCTTTAAACCAACTAAAACATGATCAAAAAGATGTCGTCAAAATTTATGTACACCGAAAATGATGAAAATTTGGATGTAAATGCGGATACGTACAGTAAGTACGTAGTATAGGTATAATAATGCATAAGAAAATATTGTTTAACATTTTTGTTGATATATTGTTTAATATTTTCTCCTGTGTGGTGCCAGGTCCACTTTGTAGAATAGCACCACTCCTACTTCTTCCTGGGATGTCGTAAAAGGCGACTAATAGGATACTCCAGGAGACGAGCAGCAGCGTCTCCCTGCGAACTAAAAACATCTACTGCGGTCACCAACACGCACTGGCCAAGCGTGGTGACTACCGGCTACAACCCCCATGATAGCCACAACTAAGCCTCGGCCCCCAGTCTCTGGCAGCCCCGCTATTCCTAGTTACGGTGTAATGGTATGCGACGTATTACATGGTTAATAAAAAATTCTCTGCAGACAAAAAACTTCGAGCACATTCTAAAATTTCATTCCCACACTGCGAAACACTTGACGCCAACAAAAAACAATACAGAAACCATTAAGACATTTAGTTGAATAGATAAAGCAACACGTGGAGTCGTAAAACATTAGTCTTCTATTGAAAACGAACTGCACATTCTTTCAAAACTGGCAATAAAATCCAAGATAATTGACTTGTCTGAAAGGATTATGGGTTTGGCTTTACAAAAGGTTTGCAGATGTGACTGAGCGAAATCTCTGGATAATAAATAAGACACCCTGTTGTGCTAATGACGGAAGCGATATAGAGTCAAAGCATGGGCGTGGCCGTACAGAACAATGTTAGCCAATGAATAGTGAAAGAGGCTGACATGTTTAAACTTTAGCCAATGAATAACAAATTTGAGAACGGTTATTGTGGGTCCTTTCTTCTTGTTGTCCGCAGAGGGCGTGGTCTGGTGAGAGAAACAAAACTCCAAGGCAGTCAGAGGACGGGACAGTCTGGAAGCAGCGACTCACGGGGCAGTACTACTACCTCTAGTATTAAGATCATTGTGTCCGATCTCAGATTAATTGTAGTATTCTAGTATTTTTCTGAAATTGTATTAGTAAAATAGTAGCGAAAGTGTTAAATTAAATAAAGTCAGTGCAAGCGGAGGATCATCGCTACGAGCCTTGGTAATGTACCTAGACTTTCTTAGATTTTAAAAACTAAGATAAACCCCACAATTGTACCTTAACAAACAATTGACCTCGCAGATTAGAGTGCGATTTAAGAATGTACTCGGAAGAATGGTTAGCATCAATAATGGTGCGACAGCCTTGGTCCATTTTGGACAAGGTGATTCTATGATTATTTCTATTAAATTTCATGTATCTAGTTATGATTATATTATACGGGATTTGTCTGAATTAACATAACCGAAGGAGTAACCGTTTAACGGACGGGAGACCTTCTACATAATTAATGTGTACATATTAACACTTGTGGGATTTATTCGTGTACATATCTTGTTTATTCCTAAACCATTTATAAGGTGCAATGTACTTACTAAGTTAGTGTGTTGTCTCTCTATAGTGAGTAAGGCTTTGTGTAAATAAATAACACGAATATGACATTGCAATTAAGCATATCACATATGTAATTAGACTATAAGCGCCACAAGGGTTTTTGGTATGGGCTTGCACGTTTTCCCTTGAATTTAGAATGGCTAGCAATGGGAGCCCGGTTTCTAATAGATTTAATGTAACTATTGGAAGTCTAAATAATCTTTGCCTTTGAATTGACTTGAGAATTAAATTACATCTTTCATTGTTCATCCATGCTTACCTTCAAAGCGTTAACCGTAGGAGGTTATATCAGGATCATAGAGACATTTAATAGAAGTTCATACCTTAGTTAAAGTATTACTTGTGGGACATATGACACATATGAATGCACATTCAATATTAGATTCCTTCTCATATAGCTAATTATACATCACTAACTGTACGGGTTTTAGAGAGTATTTAACTTCCTTTTCTTACAATTACCTTTGATTTCATTTGATTGGAGTAGAGATTAACTTGAAATTAACACAAATAAGTTATCCACTAATAGGTCAAATCATCCTTAGGAACTACCTAGAGGTAATGAACATTTGAATACAAAGAGACTGACCGTAATATAAATTTTTATAACCAGTAGACCATAAACGGAGTCTTTGTAAAGAAGGATAACGGGACTCAAGTCCGCGCCTTTAGAAAAGCAGGTAACTACATTTTATAATAGGTTACAACCAGTTTAAATATGTCGAAAGAGAGATGCAGACGGCTTCGGGAAGCGACTCGACACTACAGCTAAGAAACAACATGAGTATTCGGATTTAATTAACAAGGGTCCTGTGTATCCCATACACTCCTTGAGATATAGAGAGGCGAGAGACATTCCAGGCCAGAGGCATTTACCAGTTAATACTCTTGTTGCGAATATTTTATTTACTAAAGCACAATTCCTGTAGAGACTACTGGTGGCAGAAACGGACACTTCCAAACACGTCCTCCCCATGCACAATGACCCTCCGACCTCGATTTGGCCAAATCGAAATATAACAAATTATACAATATATAAATAAAATCCATGGTACCTGGAGCGGGCTTGAATAGCCATAAAAAGACCCAAGCTTACGAGCTAGAAGGGCAATATACTCGCTTCGTAGCGATCAAGGAGGGTCTGTGCCGCTCCCATAACACGGTTAAGGGCCAGTTACTGGCGTAGGGTTCTTAAGTTGTCGACTGATTCTGGTCAGTGTGGCGGTTAACTTAGTCCCGCACAAGCTTAGCCTCACCACCGTTCTATTCCGATTAATAGAGTATGTATATAATATTTGTTACATAGATACATATAAACATGTAACTGAGCCTTATTCAATGACAAATACTCCTGAGTAAGTCGAATGTAAATTAATGAATCGGAGAATGGTGTCGGCTTCGCTTCGTTCCCGCAGAAATTGTGCTGGTCGACAGAATGATCGACCAATAATCAAACAAATAAAGGGGCCTTATCAAAGCACTCGAATGTCTCTCTCTTCATTGTATGACGCAACTGGAGTTTACTAAGCTCAAACAAAGAATAAATTCACTTGTTCACGTCTGAATCAAACTTATAATTGATTAAATTTGCGAGATTAAGATTAACTAGACGATCAACCTCATCCGAACCACCACAACGGTAGCGGATATGGTAACGTCGGGGCAGAGGGTGCTAAGAATCGCCGGTAGAGATCGGGCTACTAATCTAGACAACGAGTTCTGCACCTAGCAACATACAACACCAGGACACTTAGAACCGACGACAAGGTAAAAGGGCTAGAAGAAGAGATAGACAAGTTAAACTGAAGTCCGAAGACAGAGGGAGGACACGATAATACTGAAATCCGGAAACTTGTTCTATCACCGTGAGGGCGAACATTTGTCCCAAGGTGATGTCGGATTTCTCGTTCACAAGTCCCTCGTCAACAACATTCTATGTTGTCGGTAAATCATCTCGGAGTTCTGAGCAAAAAAGAATTCAAAAGTGAAATTAAACTTCACTGAACTAAGTGCACCGCAGTGATAAAGAATGTACAAGCGCCACATTTTACTTCTGCCTTGAAAAATGATAGTGGAAATGGATCATATAGTTTATTGCTTGACGAGAGCACCGATATAAATGTAACCAAGTTACTAGGAAGAGTAGTGCAGTATTTTAGCAAAACATCACTTGAAATTGTCACGTCCTTCCTTACGTTACCAGAATTAAACAAAGGGAACTCCGAATATATTACAGAAGCTGTAAAAAATACTTTGCTGGCATTTGGACTAGATATCAAAAAGCTATGTAGTATTGGAGTTGACAATGCAAATGTTATAACAGGAGTACACAATGGAGTATACCAGAGACTGAAATTGGATGTACCTCATCTTATTACGATTGTTAAAGTAATTTTAAATTTCGCGCCTTCCAATTTATAACAAATATTATCTTTATATTTTTTCAAGTGTTCTGTCCTCTTCCTTCCGTGATTTCGCCGAGAGCGGACGTTCGCGAGCGGGTGTGTAGGGCATGCAAATATCCGCTCAATTTAGTATCCGGATATTTCGAATACACATAATTGCCTTCTCGTTCTTGCATCGCATCTTTTCTCGCTGACGCTGCAAGCGGTGCCAAAAGAAGACGGATGGTGTTTGTTTTTTCATCTCTTTTCTCCCTGCATGTTCGTTATAACTACGTCAACCACCGTGGACATTATTACGTTTACTTTAACGAAATACATGCTACGAGACTACAACACTAGTTGAAGCATACATCCCTACCGCCTGTCAACACGTCTACAAGTGACACTGTAACTTTCGACTATAACCTATACTAGCATTTTGTTCTATACTTCGTTGAACTGGAAATAAGTTTATTACTGTTAACAAAAATGCTACTCTGATTCCAACCTGCCCAGCGTCTCTGACGACAAAGAAACATCGCCTCCCAGTTTTGTTAGGTCACGAAATAAGAGAAAGCGTTCCGAAGAAATTATGAACGATTTAGCGGACTTTAAGACAGAAATGAAAGACAAATTTAAGAAAAAACAATTTGCCTGCCAATCAAAACAAAATGCATTTCACTAAAGATTTCACAATTTCATCTTATGTGCCAAAACAAAACAAAGCCGTTATCACAGTTTCGAGTATGCACCATACGCCAAAAGTTAATGAAGCCTCCAAGAAACCGGAAATTATATTGTTTTATAATCAAACCAAAATTGGAGTCGATCTTCTCGACCAACGATGCTCAAATTACTCGACCGGTTGTCGTACTCGTAGATGGCCCTTGGCAATTTTCTACCGACTACTAGACATTTCTGTCTCAAATTGCTACGTCGTGTACCTATCTGTTCAGCCGCAAGAAAAGAAAACTGAAAGCAGGTTGAAGTTTATAAAAACACTGGCTGAACAGCTGACGAGACCGCATAATTATGGAACGTCGTGAAGCTAATATAAAATTGCAACGCGACTTACGAATTGGTATTCGACGCATACTACAAAAGAGCGAGACCACTCCAGCAGGATCAGCAGCAGTTCCATGCTATAGCACTGCTGAAGAAAGGTTGGCAATACGGAAAAATTGTTCAACTTGCGATTATACAAAGAAACGCAAAACACAATACATGTGTTTCGAATGCAAAGCACCAATTTGTTCGGAATGCTCTAACAAGCTGTGTTCAGTGGCGTAGCTACATAGGGGCGAGGCGGGGCAGTGCCCCGGGGCCCGCAAGCTCAGGGGGCCCTCGAATCCTTCCAGAAAATCTCGATCGAACTGAACTTTTGAAAATTTCTCCCATTTCCAAACAGAGAAGAAATATTTAAAATTGAGATTTTCAATAAATGTACTAGACACATTAATAGCTCAATTAAATACACGTTTTACTGGTATGAGTGCAGTCTGTCAAATATTCGATTTTCTAACAACAACATTTTTATTACATGTTGATGAAGCAACTTTATTACAAAAGTGTGACGAATTCCAAAGAAAATATTCAGATATAATAGGCCCTAGCTTTTCACTTCAGTTTATTAATACTTACCACCTAGTTTTACCTCAATTAACTGAAGCATGGACTGTTCACCAATTATGTAAGGAAATAATGAGCAAATATGGAGTGCTAGAATGCGACCTAACGGAAGTATTTACAGCATTGTTATTATTCTTTACAATTCCTGTCACTTCTACAGCAGCTGAAAGGTCATTTAGCAAATTAAAAATAATAAAAAAATATTTAAGAAATAGTATGGGCCAAACTCGACTCCGACATTTATCGCTAATAGCAATTGAAAACAAAGCTGCATCAAGCCTGGATTTAACCGAAGTCATTGATACTTTTGCAAAAACTAAAGTTAGAAAAAGATTGTAAATATAATTGTTATTTAGTCAGTTGATAGGTCCGACCTTTATATAATAAACCCTTGAATCTTTTCTATTTCGTTTTACTGCCCAAATCTACACCAAGTAGATATTAATTGTAATTTAATTTGTTACTGTTTAATATTTTTATTATCTGCCGTGCAGCGCATGAAGAGCTAATCATATATATCAATAAGAGCTTTATCATCAGTGATAAAATAGCTTAGCATTTTTAAAGTATTTGTATATTTAATATTTTTAACTTGATAAAACCTAACCAGTTTAGATAGCAGTGGGGCCCCATTTTTTAATTTGACCCAGGGCCCTTGGTTACCTAGCTACGCCACTGGCTGTGTTATCGCTGTCGTGAAAAGTTATAAATTGAGAGTCTGCAATTTCATTTAAGTGGTGATTTTATTGCGAATTTTTTGTTTTTGTGTGTTAATTGATTATTCAAATTAAAAAAATATAAGTGAAAAAGTTCCTATTGTACATGATTATTTTCATATTCCAAATATGTTAGTTTGTAAGCGTAATTTAAGGAGCATTGTCAATTATTATTAATAATAAAACAAAAAATTGTTGATTTTCATTTACTTTTTATTTCATTCAAATAAATGGTTTAATATGTTATGAACCATATTTTTAATAAATAACAAACTCTTTCTTTGTATATTTTTTCATTAGTGAATTATTTTAGTCTGGGGTCCTAGAGACGTATGATAGGTGATTGTGTGACAACAATATGTGGTTGGTAGTTAAGGGTTAATAGACGTTGTCACGTCAAAAAAATATTAAATCAATGGACAGAATCGAAATGCATTTTAGCCTCACCAGACATTCTGAAAAATGTTATGCCGCAGAAACTCTTTACAACCTGTTTAAAAATCCTACTAATGAAGCGTATGTGTTATACATTCATTCTGTTTTGGATCATTTGCAAAATCTTGTGAAAATTTTCCAATCGAATAATATTGACCCAAGTAAATTATTAAACGATTTAATAATGACCATTGAATCTTTAGGTAGAAAAGTCTTTAACCCCATCAGACAAATTGATGTATTCGAAGTAGATAATATGAAAGAATTTTTGATTCCACATCCTTATTTGGGTACAGAACAGAAAACAAACTCCAAGAGATCACAAACACTAATCGATTTTCAGCAGAAGATGAAAAACAATTCCGAGACAAGTGCGTTTACGATAGCGCTAATTAAACAGCTCAAACAAAGGTTGCCAGACAACTTCCGCATTTTAAAAACTGAATCAATTATCGGTTGCAAATACTTTGAAACAAATCAAGGACAATATTGCTCCACTGGTGCAGAAAATGGGCCATGATGACGAATTTATTAGTAAAGTGAAAATGCAATGAAGTGACATAACCCTGGTGCCATGGCAAAAGAAAGAAAACACAATAGTATTTTGGGCTGAAGTTTTGCAGTACAAAAATACAGCTGATATCCATCCTTTCAAGGAATTATGTTCATTTGCTCTTGCAATGATTTCATTGCCATGGTCGAACGGTGAAGTTGAAAGAATATTTAGCCAACTAAATATTGTCAAAAACAAGTCCAACTAAGAATTACCGCAAGAAGTTATAAAAAAAACTGGTACCATGGCAACTTATGAGGATAAAAACGCAACACCATGCACACGTGGCCTAGAATTAGTTTTGACATGCGATGTCGATAATTCAGATGACGAATGATCATATTAATATAAAAATACTCATATTTTATAATCATATTTTTACGTTTTTCTGTACCGTTAATTAAATTGCTGATTTTTTAAACTTTTTTCATTTAGATCTTTTTTCATCACGATCTAGCTCCCTTTCAAAGTACGATGTTGGCAGAACTGTCTGTGGGTTCAGTGCCAATAGCGCTGCACCTTTGTCCGCACGCTCAATCAGCGTCAGCGCTCTGTTACGATTATTTTTGTACAAAATCTCACATACCTACTTATAAAGCATTAAAAATCATGAAGAGTTCGAAGAGATGTAGCTAAGAAATCAAAGACAAATTTAAATTCGTTTTCTGATGATACAGATACGGAGATTAAACACGCAGAAAGTGATCAATCGGATAGGAATGAATCTGTAAGTGCTGATGATAGTAATCAAGAAGAACAGGAGACCTACAAAAACAAAATAGGCACAAAATATATACTAAAAAATATATACAGAACAATAAAGAGAAACTCAATAATGTTGCTGTGCAAAAAGGAAAGAGAAAGAAAGAAAATTAGAATGAAGTAACTATTCTCGCAGACATACGAAACACCCCTGAAAACTGTAAATATTTTAATATGAAAACATGCAGTGCTAAAAAAAATTGACTTAGATTTTTACGTGTGTTCAGTGAATAAAGCACGACGTAAATCGGACATAGAAAAACCCTGTACCGCTCTGTTCTAGTTATCAAGAAGCTGATGTAGGAGATGTAGGAGAGAATGAATTTTCCATAAATGACGTTGTTTTAGTCAGGTATTATGTAATAAAAGTATGGAGATACTACGTAGGATTTGTAAAAAAAAATCATAATTATATGGTAAAACTTTATTCACGTTATCTTATTTAAAGACTGTACAATCCCCTAAACTAAAGTATGTGACAAATAAAGATGATCTCGATATTATTACCAGCGATTCACTGGTTTAAAATAAGACTGTTGCAAGACTAATGATTACTATTTAGTTGACGATTTTGACGAAGTTTATTTCATTTAAAAAAAGTTTTCAAAGTTATTATTTCAAATTGTTTTAATACACAAAGTTACAAAGTTTATTTTATTTAAAAAGGGTTCAAATTTGATAATAATTTATAATAAATTACTTTTTTCAAGTTCATAATTATTTGATCGGCGTTGACATAAATATGTATTTAAGATACCAATCTAAACAGTTGTTTTGTTTGTATGACACAATTCAGTTATCATTACAGAAAGCAATATGTACTTAATTAAGTACACTAGGTACTTAGGTATCACTAATTAGTGATTCAATCATTTTGTAAGGAATTTGTTATTATTCTTACATTAAAAAACGTGATTTGATTTCCTATTAAAATTTTAAATTATGTAACATTAAACAAAAAAAAATTAATCGCAGAGAAAGAAAGGAAACATTCAGCCACGACGCACAGGTTAATTTCATGAGTAGAGCTCAAATTAACGCATTCGCATGGGTTCGAACTCGTGGAATGAGAGAATTTTTTCCTTTAATATTAAAATATATAACTCAATAAGTGTTTTTTAATTAGATATTTATTTGTGTCTACTTATTTTTCGTAAAATTTTGATTTAATTCAGATTGATTTTATTTAGATACTGATTTTCTATAATAATATAATCACTCGCAAAATAATGTTAACTGATTACCGAAAAGATGACTGTTTACACGCACCCCTATAAATCCATAGTGCTACAGTTATTTTCCAGGGTGATAACTTCCGTTGTGATCTCTATTGTGCTATTACGTCAAATTTTTGGTCCTTACTCATATATACACTACACATAGTACAAAATGTATAAAATGCTTACAATTATTCCTCAGTATCTGTTTTTATAAAAATTATATCCGTTTCTCAATAAATTATCACTCATTCTTACAAAAAGCGTTTAAGCTGTACAAGTTATCTCATAAGGCATCCGTTGGTAAAACGAGGTTAAAATATACATCAGTATTATGACTTTAATGTGGTGACAAGTCTTCCTTAGTCAACATATTCTTTAAGATTTTAGGATAGGATTAGGGATTTAACTAGTCTGTTTAATAATGTACCTTTTACATAACTAGACATAATTTCAATCTATATAAATGGAATACTTTTTAACAAAATCTTGTTACAGAATATAATACAATGTAATATTTATTAATCGAAATATCACTAATTGGAAGTATGTAAGGAGGCATCAGGACTAGAACCCATAAATTATTGTGATGTTAAATAACTCACACAAAAAGGAAAATAAATATTATTTTTTTGGGTTTTATGCTTATTTAATTTTATCGTTCCTGTTGAATAGAAGCAATAACGCTTCCGCTTTATAATAATCTGGTTTCCAACTCGTCAGTCATACCTCTAATATTACTGACGCCCATGGACGGCGGAGGCTTCTTACTATTAACTAATTAGCTAGTTGCTTGTCTGCTTACATAAAGAAAGGGTGGTGATAATATACTTCCCTGCGGAACTCCATAGGTTCTATTACATTATACGGGGATCATTACTCACATAACAACATTAGATTATCCATACTCTGGATGCTGACTCTTGACATGTCCCTTTAAGCTGCAGTTCTGTATGAACGCCTGGCCACACACATGACATCGGTAGCGCCGATCGTTCGTATGGATTCGCATGTGGTCTTTGAGTGTCTTGAGCCGAGGATACGTCTTCTCACAGACCTTACACTTAAAGTTCCTCTCACCGGTGTGCGTCGGCATGTGATTGGTTAGGGCGAAGCGCGTGAAGAATTTCTGGCCGCAGATTTGACATTCGTATCTGGAGAATAATATACAGAATGTTAATGCTTACAATTGTAATGTGTATTGGAAAGAGAGAATGTGAAGTTCGTGAGTTTATATTTTCGATGTGTTGGAAGGGTAAATTTCAGAACCAAAAACCGGAAAAAGTTCAGTCACCATTTAATTTTGAAAGGTATATTTTCGGTTAAAGTCTCGCATCACGGGAGCTCCTAAGGCGTAGCTGCGTGAATAGTTATATAAAATAGTTTCCCATGAAAAGTACTATCCGCGACGGAGTCCAAGACGCTTGTAAAGATCTTACATGGTAGTGTTTAATGTGTTATCGTTTATAAAAAATACCTGTAATCCTTCAAGTGGTCCTTCCGCTTGTGTATAGTCAACATCCGTCTTGTCTCGAAGATTTTCTCACACATAGTGCAAGGGAAGCTCATCGGAGCTTCTCCATGCACCTCCACCAAATGTTTCAACTTTTGAGGGTAGGACATTAATTTGACGTCACATTTCGGACAGTACACCCTGCCCCGTTTTTTATGGACCCTGTCTATGTGCAAATCTCGATTATACGACGCCTTGAACACCTTCCCGCAGACTTCGCAAGGATAGTCACCCTCTTCATGTCTCTGTTGATGCATCACAAACCGTCCCTTGTCAACGAAGCCCAGCCCACACGTCTCACACACATAGTTGCTGTAATGCTCATTCATATGCTTATTCAACGCGTGGAAATACGGGAACAAGACATCACACACTGCACATTTTAGTTCATCCTTAGTCAATTTGAAAGGAAGAATTGAGTCTTTATATTCAGGGTAGTAAGTTTTCTTGTGTGCGCTAGTAACATGCCGCTTAAACTCTTCGAGGTCATCAATTTTCTCGTCGCACAGCCGGCAGTCAATACGGGTGATGTCCATTTTGACCATGTTTTTGTGTTCGGTGACCTTGAATTTCTTGGGATGATGTCCAGCTAGCGTGTGAGCTCTGAGTTCTACCGGGTCCGAGAAATTCTGACCACAATAGTAACAAAGGAGATGGTTGTGCCTGCATTTGAAAGGGCAAATGTACGAGTTCTCGACAATGGTGAGTAAGTTTGTCTCTGTCATGTATGTTGGGTCTCGCTCGCGCATCAGCTGTTGCACTTTCGACATTGACAGTGGTATATCTGAAAACAAATAAACTTTATAATACAAATGCCCCTGATTTGAAAAACGGGTTTGCAGACCCATATTATTTTTGAAAGTTCTTTTCAACAGTACCCCACACTACAGGGTATGTGACGAAAAAAAATCATCCCCAAGTTATCTGTATGGGAGGTACCCTGAAAAAAATTATTATTCAATATTTTAATTTTATAGTTTTAATAAATATGTATATTCATACCAATTTACAGCTTTCTAACACTAAGGGTCTAGGTGCTATGCTTTGGACAGACGGACGTGACGATACTATAAGAAATCTAATTTTTCTTCAGAACACTAAAAAGGCGTCTATTTTTATACTTACTTTGACCCTTGACATTAAAGACAATTGGCCGTCGGGACGTGGTAGCACCATTTATACTCTGTGGCTTCAACACCAATTTCTTAGTAGGAACCCTCGGAAATTTCGATATCATTGTAGACATTGGCCGCTTTCCTAAAGATTTTCTTCCTTCATTATCGGCTACTTTATCTTCGTCAAATTTCCGCTTTTCGATATCTTCACTTTTGGAAGATTTGTTTGTGATCATAGTTTGTAATGGCAAATCATCGTTTGAATTGTAATCGTCTTCTGACTTGACATTGCATTCTGAAAGAAATGTGTGGATAATGGTCGTAGCGCACATATCAACTCGGAAAGGGATCGGCACCGGATCGCCTCGCCGTCAACCTAACGTAAGCTCGGCTACGGCTAGGCGACGCCGCGCTTACGGCTCGCCGGCCGCTGGTTGACGGAATGAATGACAGCAGTTCGCCGACGCAGCGGTAGCCGCGGCGCAGGGCGTGCACGAGGAAACGGAAAGTCGACGGATAGCGTACGGTGAGACGTAAGCGCGGGTACGGCAAGTCGTCCACGCACCGTACCGCGGTTCGTGAGCTTGTCTCGAGGCGAGGCGATTACGTTACGGATCCGATAAGTGTGCTTTACAGTAGGGAGTTTCATACAAAGAATACTGACATGCAAGAGTTGATACGTTTACGTTCCGTTTACGAGTTGATATGTGTGCTATGACCATAAGTTACAAATAGATAAATAGAGTTCAGTAAATTGCTTCCATCCTAACATATCTTGAAGTTGTAAGCTCTCTATTCAAATGGTTAATTACTTACATTCCCTCTTGCCTTGAAGGTACATTATAATCGAACGGAAACACAGACGCGGCAAATGGCGAATGATGAATTCGCGATAAATAATGAAGCGAAGCGCGTTGTCCCTACGAGAGTGTTAACTACGAAGGGATGGATAAATTCCTGAGTACAGTCTCCAAAATGTATCCTGTAGAATCTGAATCCTGTGCCAAGAGACTGGCAAGTATGTGTCTTCGCTCTAGGCTTTGTAAATTAGTCTCAAATAATTTTAGCTTACCAATAAGCCTCTCCTCCGTTATTTTAATTTAATTAGCCACCAAACAATTTCAGTCATCTGGTGGGATACTTACCATTAAAATAAAATTATAGTCATCCATTTAACATGCAGATCACAAATCACAAAACAATAAAATTCCATCTTTGTTGTTCTGTTTTACCTTCCCCTGCCTTAAAGGGTAACTTAGCTTTCATTGCACAGAACTAATCACACAATTACAAAATGATACAGCACTGCTTATGACTCAATACTCACGATAATCTGAAGCATCGTCCGCAAGAGCATCTCTACATGGCGAATGATCTGGATCCATTGGTTCCACTTTTACTTCCATCTCAATCTTTGGAACTTCTCCAATACCTGGCTCCGATTTGGCTTCTAGCAATAAAATTATTTTTAATTAAACAGTTGTAAGTACCTGTCATATATTGGAAGAATGAGTTATACTTCTTTGCCTTATTAAAAAATAAGATAATGTCAGTACCCTATGTAGGTAGATTGATATATGACTTTAAGATGGCTACCTAGCCTAATAAACGTAATTAACCAAGTCTAGTTGTTTTAATAAACATATTAGTACCTATTCACTATAATCACCATTGATTGTGACTTCTATAAAAAACGTTATTTAAACCAAGAATATATTAATGAATATGAATAGAATTAATGAATAACAGTTGGTAAACTTACACCTTCGGAACCCTGCATTGCACATGGCCTGACACGCACATGGCCAATTTTTTTAAATTCAATTCAATTCAATTCAATTCAATTCAATTCATTTATTCGTATAAGTGTAAGTTTTACAAGATGTTTTAATTAGTTGTTAGTGGTACACTTCGTCAATTTTATTGACATACGAATATGTTAGTTAAAAATAGTTAATTAATAATTCAATATAGCTCAGTAACATGTCAAAACAATATTATTTCAAATGTCAAATTATAAAAATTATACTTCATTAATGTCAAAATTATTTAAAATTCTAATAATAATAATAGGCACTAATAATAACAGAATAAATCAATATATAATATAACATAATCACAATTAATTAAAAATACACACTTAATATTATTTCCTAACTTTCATATCAGTTAGGAATTCATCTATTGAATAGTAACATTTTTCTAGTAACCATTTTTTCAATTCGTACTTAAATTTATTCACCGGTAATTTTTTAAAGTATACTGGTAGGGCATTGTATACTGTGCCACTCATTACATAACAGTTCCTTTTATACACTTCAGTTCTAGGAACTCTCGGCAAAACAATTCTGTTTGGGTTTCTTGTATTCCTAGGATATATATCTACAGCTTTCGCAAATAAATTATGATTCGTTTTTAAGAAATACGCTAGCTCAAAAATATACATGGAAGGCAGTGTAAGGATGCCTAATTCTTTAAATAATGGCTTACACGAAGTCCATGGTGCCTTTCCGCAAATAGCTCGAACACATTTCTTTTGAACCACAAATGCTTTATTTGAATTGGTCGAATTTCCCCAAATTAATAAGCCATACCTTAAAACAGACGAAACGTGACCATGGTAGGCTGTCTTTAATGTTTTAATTCTTGATGTTTTCCTAAGTCTATGTAATACGTACACGAATTTATTTATTTTATTGCAAACGTGGTTGACATGTGATTTCCAGTCACAGTATTTATCCATTTTTATACCAAGAAATGTTACGTGGTCTGCCTCCGTAATGGTTTCGTCTTTATATTTTAAGTCTAATTTTAAAGTAATAGAATTCCTAGTTAAAAATTGTACATAAACTGTCTTATTTAAATTTACAGATAAATTATTATTATTAAACCATTCTATAATTTTGTCAATTGTAATATTAACGTCAATTATTTCATTTTTAATGTCGTCTGTAAATGTCGTAAGTACGGAAATGTCATCAGCGAATAAAATACATGGTTTATTCGTCACTTGAGGTAAATCATTAATATATAATAAAAATAGTAATGGCCCAAGAACACTTCCTTGTGGCACACCATATTCATTAGTTTTGTACATAGATTTAAAATCAATTAATTCATTACATTTATTTAGTCCTGTTATAGAAACACATTGCCTCCTGTCTTTTAAATATGTTGTCAGCCACATTAGGGCTGGTCCCCTTATCCCATATTTTTCCAATTTTGGTCAATTGAAACGGTGTCAACGTGAGTTGCTCACATTTTATTATAGTGTTAATGATTATATTGTCACACTGCTCTGTGGCTGTAGGTGTGTAAGTGTGAACAGTACCTGCATTAGCAGCATCCATTTTCATTTGTATGAAGATTTCCTCACAGCGAAGTACTTGCTGACGAAAATTAAAAGCCTCCCGTAGTCTCTGAACACACATAGCACATATCAACCTCTCGGTAGGCTTCCCGTCTAGATGGGCCAACTGTAATAATTCACAAAAACAAATTAAATTAATGAAGTGTCTAGTTGTCTGCTACAAGGATGAATAAAATAATTTTGTTGTCCGACTATCGGAAACAAAATATCACTACATTTTAATATCGAATTACTAAATTAACTTAGTCGTCCGACTACCTGACAAATAAAATACCTTAGTCGTCCGACTATTGGCCGAATAAAACAACTTAAGTCTTATTAGAACGGAGTAGATGCGCAAGGGGGAAATCCTCGAAAATGTCACGTGACCGAAATCAAAAAATAGATGGGTTAGTTAGGTTCTTGTTTTTATTTAGGGAAAAAAGGGACCCAGCGTAGCAGGGTCACACGAAATCTGTGACGGAGCCATATTATCATGACGTTAAGCTTATTATCTTCACGTAACGATAATAATTTACAGTCGACTAGTTATTTTATTCGTTTACCGGACGACCAACTTCATCCTTAATATAATGGCTTACCAAGAGTCCAAAACAATCCATTATCATGTCACAGTAGATCTCTGTCTGCCCAGAACTTTCGTATTCAACATTTAAAACACGACATTTTCGCATTCCTCCGCAACACCTACATAATCCAGGGTCAAAAACTGGGCCTTTGCCCTTTTTAACGCTCATTTTGCAATTTGTAATTAAACAGATTGAATAATATACATGATGATGATTAAGAATTTGTAAGGTATTTATTAAAATTTAATTAACTTTATTTTCCTGAAACTGAATGTTTATCGTAAAAATGCGACCTGATATCACACTGACAGTGACTGACACAGACACAGTGTTGCCAGTTCATATAAAACTGGATTACGGTCGCGGTAGATTCTTCTGTGAAATACCGTAAATTCTTATAAAATACGGTAGATTGTATAAGAGTAGGAAAAACGTCATTCCTACTGAAATCAGATTTTTGTGTGGGTCCAAATACGGTAAATGTACAAAAACACTGAAAATCGTTGCGGTGGATCGAAGCTGAATACGGTAGATCTAACGTAATTATGTAGTACCTGGCAACACTGTTATTATGTTTATATGTCAGTGACTGACATATAAACATCTTATTTATCATAGCACAGAGTACTTAAACACTATGCTATATATTATGCACCATTGACCATAGAGTACTAGAGAATGATAAATATCTTCGGATTTTGATGTATACTCTAAGGGTGCAATATTTGAGTTTATTTAGTTTGAAGAGCAGAAAAAAAAATTGTATGTGAACAATAAAGGCTAGGCTATCTCATAGTCCACAATGTCCATATATAGGCAATGATTACAATAATTATCCTACAAAACAGCTCATAAATGTGGCTCAGAAGTGGGATGGAATGGAAGTTCTATAGTTCTCCATACGCGTCCTACCTTATTGCCCTCTAAAAAGAAAAAGGTTCTTTGTAACTGTTTCTGCTCCTCACTTCTAGGTATTATTGAAGATGGAATCGACAGCTTTTAGTTTAAATAACAGCAAAAATTTAAAATATTACTTTATTCTTCTGCAAATTAATCACTACTAATAATATTTATTATAATACTTAAAAATATGTTATAATATTACATATTATGTTATTAAATATTATTAAATATGTTATATGTATACTATAGCAGTGATAGCCTAGTGGTTAGAACGTTGGTCTCCCGAACGCGGGAGCCCGGGTTCAAATCCCGGCACGCACCTCTAATTTTCAAATATTATGTGCGTATTACAAGTTAATTATCACTTGCTTCGGTGAAGGAAAACATCGTGAGGAAACCTGCACACCGGAGAGTTCTCCATAATGTTCTCAAAGGTGTGTGAAGTCTACCAATCCGCACTTGGCCAGCGTGGTAGACTATGGCCTGTATCCCTCACATTGTGAGAGGAGACCCCGAGCCCAGCAGTGGGACAATTATGGGTTGTTGCTTTGCTTTTATACTATATTCGAGATTCAAGTACACTATACTATCCAAAGGTGTTTTTTATAGGTACCTAATAGTATGTCCTTTTATGCTTACATTTTTGAGCAAAGGCCTGTCCACATACCTACATCACAAGAAAATCTTCTGTCATTACTATGTATCTGCAAGCTCCAATGATTAATTTATTTTTAATCATTGTTAAGCTCTCGTGTTTAAATAATGTTTTTGCCAGAATCTGATGGCAAATTAATAAGGAAATAAAAATTGGAGACACTAGACAACAACACTGGGGAAATTGGATTGATATATTTATCTTGATCTTTGTTATTTTTGTCCTAATAATTATTAAAAGCTTTTATTTAACTTGTTTATTCGTTAGTTTGTAAACATGCAATATTTATGTACTTAAGGGTTAAATCTTGCAAGCTGAATTCACTATTTGTACTTCATAAAGAATATTACCGATCATATTGCTATAGGACCAGGAGACCTATGTCCAGCAGTGGACCCCCGAGGGCTGATATCGAAAATCGATATTGAACAAACTGTTCAACTTATACAATCGAAATTGAAGTTTCGCGTCTATAATTGGAAGCAGAGACCAAGCGAGCCGATTGAAAGTACCGCTTCCATTGCTATAAGAAAATAATCTACTAGATTTTATAGTATCTGGTGTCTCAGTTTTGATTTACTATACATATTTTTAAGAATTATTGAACTATTACTTTTGTACATCACGTTGTAATACGTCGAAAGTGTCACGTAAGATATCTAAAGAGGCACTTTCGATGGAATGGATAGAATCACTTGAAATAACTATTGGAACTGAGTTTTGTAACAAAATGAACTTCAAAGTGTACTCCTGTGAAGTAGGGTTTTATTTTACTTTAAGCGCGTCACATACGGCGAAGATACGATAATATTTTATGTTAAGATGCCTTGCTATAAAATATTATAGTATCTTAAGGTATCGCACACGGCTAAGATACGATAATATTTATATCCGCTCGAATCTTTCTCTGGGTCACACGTCGTATTTCCCCGCAATCTATATACAGGATAGTCTAATATTAATAATACGGCCTTACTATTAGATTTATTGGATAGCTCATCGGATGATGATTCTGACTTCGAATATGACTTAAAAATTTCTGTCGCACGTTGCACTTACCGAACAATTTGGGTAGAAATTAATCATATAAAGTTTAGGAAAGACCGCGGTGAGTTTAATCTTTACGAAGACCTTTCATCTAAAATGTTTCAAATATATTTTAAAAAGTCAAAGGAAAGTTTATAGTTTATAGTTTCCAATAGTTTCCAATATTTTGCGTACTAATAATAAAAACAACAACAAAAACAGAGAGAAAAGGTTTTTTTATGGAAATATCCGGCAAACGAGCTGACGATCCACCTGATGGTAAGTGGCTATCGTCGCCCATGGGCATCAGCAACACCAAAGGCATCACTGATGCGTTGCCGGCCAGGAAAGAAAGAAGAAAAAGAAAGAAAGAACTGGCTCTCAAGCCCCCAGCCGGAACACGACGAGTCGTTTGGTGGCTGACTCATGCTGGTGGTAGCTATCCAGGCGAACCCCTGGAGAAACTATAATAGTAATAATGGTATTAATTAACAATTAAAATCAATACTACCAATATAATCCCTCCGAGGGCCCTACCACCAGCGGGCCGGATTAAGTCGCCTCTTACGACACCCATCCGGCGCGGGATTGGGGTCAGTATTCTAAGCCGCCAACACCAACACGGCTAAGAAGAAGTAAAATTAATATATTTAATTCCATTTTGCATCGAATATTGTTCACACTCTGTGTAAGGAGCTTACGATATATTTTGGATCTTAAGATGGCATGTTACGATGCGTAATATGAAAATATTATCGTATCTTAGTGATACGATATAGTTAGCCGTGTGTGATGGTTCATACAAAATGTATAGTGAGCGATATTTTATCTTAAGCTAAAATGTTATAGTATCTTCGCCATGTGTGACGCGCTTTACTCTATCAATAGTGTTGGGACAGTCGATTTGCTCTCTTAATATATTAAGCTGGCAGAAACCACGCCACAATTTTCAAATTAGAAAATTAACAAAAGTTAATATTCCTATCTAAGTGAATATTAATAATATATTATTATTATATTTATATATAAATAATAATATTATTATTATTATTAATAAATAATAATATTATTATTATTATTAATAAATAATATTATTATTATTATTATTATATTATTATTACAAAAATGAAAAAAAAACTGATTACAATGCTATTATAAAAATAAAAAAAAATATCTGATAGTCTTATTGCAAGCTATACTCTAAGTGGTGTGTTTTTATATGTCCTTTAAGGCTACACTTTTGCACAAAGGCCTGTCCACACACGGCACATACAAATCTCCTGTCGTTATTATGTATTCGCATATGCTCTCTTAAAGTTTTCTTCCTAGCATAAGACTTTTTGCACACTGAACACTGATGCTTTCTCTCACCATTATGTTTGATCATGTGAATTCTTAATTCAGTATTCGTAAAACTTTTATATGTACATATGTGACATTGATAATTTTTTTCTTCTAAATGATCACGCTTCATATGATTTGATAGCATGTATCGTCTCTCGAAACTCTTGTCACATACATTACAATTATACTGCATCGGAGCCACCCCGTGAAACTCAACCATATGCTTCTGACGTTTGAAGTATTCTGTAAAGCGTTCTTGACACTTATGACATTTGAATCGTTTTACCAACTTATGGACTGCATTTACGTGGTTTTTGTGCTTCTGATATGTTGTGAAAACTTTTTTGCAAATATCACAAGGAAAACTGCCTTCTTCGTGTATTCGCTTTACGTGTACTGTCAAACGATATTTAGTTACGTAGCCAGTACCACATTCTTTGCAGACATAATTTCTGAAATGAATATTCATGTGTCGTTCAATTGCGCCAAATGTTTGAAAGTTACATTCACAGATCTGACAGACGTACAGATTCGCACCGTTTAAACTCTCACCGAGTTTGAATGGTATCACACGGTCTTTGTACTCCTTATACATTGTTTTTTTGTGGTCCTTAATTAAATGAGACTTCAAATCAGACAGTTTAGGGATTACTTCATTGCATATTGTACATTTTAAATCTGTGACATCAGCATAAACTATTAAACTTTCAGGTCTGTGTCGAGATAGAATTTTCTTCAGGTCTGTTTTCTTGTGCTGTGCTAACTGATGATCCTTTAGCAAGTCCAAGTTCTCGAATACATTTCTGCAGTAGTAACATGGAATTCCTAAGCGAGTTACGGCTTTAAATGGCGTTGCATTGGAGTATTGCAATATTGTTAAAGCATTCAATACGTCAGGCATTTTTTCCGATAGTTCCATTTTACTATTTGTAATAACATTTTGTCCTGATTGATCCTTATTTTGCATAATTTTTGGAAGCCTGATTTGACCTGTGAAAGAACATTGCATTTGATAATATCATTTTTGGGCATTTTAAAAAGTATTTTGTAACACTTTAGTGTATTGGTGCGAAAACGTTAGAACACTCGCACTATTTTTTTTTTTAGTTTTTTTTATAGTGACGTCAGTTTAACGGAATAAAGAATTTTGGTGCCTAATGCACAAAAATAATATACCTAGTTATATCTAACAGGATAGCCAGTAACGAATAGCACACAATAGAGGGACGCCAAGAAAAATTATTAAATAATGGTACTCATGTACCCTCATATACTTTTGAAAACAAAAGGGATGTGATGGGATCCATATCCACGAAGCGCTCATAGTTTCTTAGCTTAGCATAGCTCATGGTTTCTGTCGATGCTGTTGTTTCTATGCGTAATGTTACAACGGTCGCGACCATTGGTTGGCTAGTAGCAAAAAGGACATTGTCCACTTTGTATGGGTACTTCGGCCATTTTTGGACAGTAACTATATACATAAATGAAGCTTAGGTTTAATAGCTTATACCAGTAGAAATCAAAATATTATAATAATAAAGTATCAAGATGTTTGTGTAATGATTTTTTCATTATAAACATAAGGAAGGTTTTGTAAAAGAAAACAAGCATTTATTCTTATATTTATTTATATTTTCTAACTTTACTCATCATATGACAATAATATGTTATCAAGAAACTGGGCAGGCGGGTTTATCCTCTCCTGATATCTAGCCCAGCTCAAAAACCAAATTACAGTCATAATATGTGCACAACAACCTACTGTCCTTCGGCCCACTATACAATTACAACAATATTGTTTGATTGAATTTCTTCCTTCATTGTTATTTAAATATAAAATGTAAACAAAATATATTTTTTTACTTATATGTCGACTTTTTATTTTTGCTCTTAATAATCTAGAGTTTTCGGCCGAAGGAAAACCTTCAAGTAGGTTGTTGGCTTCCTCCCTGCACACCTCTATTATATAGTTGCCATCATTTCTTATGTGTTCCCCATAATATGATTTAGCTTGTTTTAGTTGGTATGTACCACATGCTATTAATATTAAATCAGTGTAGTCTAGCCTCGGGAAAGATACATTATTGATGTTTACATTTATATTAAGGAACTGTGCCGACCTTCTATTTAAATTATTATTTGAGACAAAATCAGCAAGTTCATTATTCCTGTACATATTAAAGTTAATTATTTGAAGAATTTCTTCTGCATCTGTCCTGTCCCTTATTCGCTGGTGAAACTTATTTATCACTGCTGCAGCAATTCTAATATCTGTCATGGCATGTTTTGAAGCTTTATTAAAAAACTCATGTCTCAATAATTTATATGAATATTTAAAAATGCCATTGACAGCTTCTACAACCCACCTACAAATTGTGACTCTTCTAGATTGATTTGCTGCAAGCGTTGATAATTGAGTTTCACCAGCTTCCATACATAAAGGAGTATGGACAGAATAATTACATCTCTCCAATAATGGCACACAGTCCCTAAAGCCCCTATCCAGAATAAATACATCCCCTGGCTGAAAGTACTGCCGTAATGGCTTAGATTCATCATCAAATTCATTTGTTATAATTGTCGCATCAGATGATGTAGCTGGATAAGGGCCTAATACATCAACAATGTATCCATCAGAACATACTATCATAAAGGGTTTTATTAGATTCCTATATTTGTGCAGGGAGTAAGTATCCTTTTGATAAAGATAGTTTGAACTTTTTTGAATATATATATATGTGCCATCCATAATTATAATTGGATTTGAATTTTCACCTCCAAATAAACCATTTGGAATTAATAAATTCCTTCTTTTAATTTCCTCTCGCGTAATATGGTTAATTCCTAAGTTTCTTGGTGTAAAATCTTCACTTAGGATTTTTCTGGCATTACTTAACAGCCGCATCAATGTGGTGCGAGGGATGTTCAGTAGAGTACTGATTCTCTCATCACTTTCACCCGTCCTTAATTTTAATAAATATGCAGCCAGTGCTAACTGACCATTTTTATGTTTCACTAGCCTGGGCAATTCTAAACACAGCTGTTTAAATTGATTTTTTGACAACCCAATCCAATAATAAACTGTTTCATCGGGCATTCCGTCTAAATTGCAAAAATCTAATAAAAGTGGTCTTTCATTCACAAATGATGCAAAGTCTTCAATATGGCTTGCATTAAAGCTGTGAATAGGTTGGGGTATACTGTCCAAAACATCCCAGTTATCATTTTCCAGATGAAATCTGCATATTCTGCAGGTTTTCGGCACATAAAACTTGCAGTCTGCAAAGAGTTTTAGTCTCAGCCATTTGGGAACTATGAGACGCTCTGATGAACCACACTCAGGGTGAAAACAGCGCTGTTGACTGCCAGAAGCTCTCTTAAGGTGAGGCAGGTGTATTGTGTCTTGGTTTGCTGGTGCTGGTGCTGCTTCGGGTTGAGCTCTATCACATCGTAGCCAACAAGCGTGGCAAATCTGATCTGATCCTCTCAACTAAAACAAGTTAAGCCTTTAAATATACATATTTTATATAATCACTATAATATCATCACTGCAACACTTATTATCTATCCTCAAGAGTAGGAGTAACATAACTACATACAATCTAGAAAATAATTAGTTAGCTTGAGATTGGATGGACATGTTCATTTATCTACAGTGACCGTATCTTATGACTTGCATGCTCGTTTGCTATGTTTGTAAATCTACTTAATTAGTTCTCTGATATTTAGTACCAAGTATAACAAGTCAAAATAAAACTTACTTGCAGAGGTTGAATCCATTCTATTATCCTATTTCTAATATTAATGTTTCTCTCCGTGTCTGTGCGCAGCTCATGAGATCTGGTCCTTAATAGTGAACAGCCACAGTTAACACAAACATGTCGACGATGACCACTACTTGTTGATGCCCCTGCACTGTCATTACGTCTTTGAGTATTTCCTTCTATTAAAGCCACAGTCCAGCAAGAGTGACATATTACATCTCCATCTTCAACCTGTTTTCAAAAGTAATAGTTGTGATTAGTTATTGTGTAAATTACGACAAAGTTATAATATAGTATGTTATGTTATTCAATGAAACGTACCAAACGCGGAGCCATCCAACGGGTTATTACTAAATTGACCTCAACAAGTTCAAGACGATGTCTTCTTCGTTGGGTTACATCGGTGCCACAATTTACACAACGCAGCTCCACGAAAGGTTCACCGACCGTGCGCTCTGCAGATTCTGAGTCCGTACTCATGCCAGGGTCGACGATGGGGCTTGCTTCGGTGTCCACATTCATGCCAGGGTCGACGATAGGGCTTGTTCCGGTGTCCGTATTCATGCGAGGGTCAACGTTGGGGCTGGGTTCAGTGTCCGTAGGCATGCCAGGGTCAAAACGTAGAGAAGAATCGAAGTCCATTTAAGAAAGCCAAAATATCACCAGAGAAATTCACGAGAACAATATTCACGATGCCAGGAAAACAAAGCGAATGAGTAATGACAGACATTTATGATTTGACAGTTTATAGTTTTGTGTTGCCATACACAATATTATACAACATTGCACTGCATGACGCGCATTCATTATTATTAATTAATATTAAAATTAATTTATTATTATTTAGAAGTTAAAAAAATGTAACCGATTATAAAAATATGTTCTTAATTGATGCCCTTTTCACTTTATATTTATTTATATTGTATTGGTTTTATTTTCGTCGTAATAATAATAATTAGTCGTCGTCGTAATTACGTAATCGGTAAAAATATTATGCAACTGGCAACTAAATTAAAATGGAATGCGGATAACGGAAATAACTGGTTGAAAAACTTATTAAATGAACTTTTTTTCTTATGAAACTTGGTACTCCAATATTAATAGTATATTATTGCCAAAAACAAACTTAATTATTTGTAAAATCATTTCATATAAAATCTCCTGTCCAAAAATGGCCTGCAATGGACAATATCCTTTCTTTAGCTTCCATGCTTCGGAGGGCACGTAAAACTGTCGGTATCATTTATCATGTTACCTATTATGAAATTAATATTAAGATCAAAATATCAGCGATCAAGAAGTTTTAATCCAACTTCCCGAGTGTTCCTGTCTCCAATTTTAATTTCTCCTATTTTTTCATCAGATTCTGGTGGACGTATAATTCCTTTCTTACTGTAATCCGCGCGTGAGCTCCGAGGAATCTTAAGGAATGTTGACATATTGAAATAGCCTAGAGCAGTGGTTTTATTATAGTAGATAATTATGCATATAAGCCGCGCCATTAAAGAAACGAATCTAAAATGGCGGAAATTATCATTCCCCCTCACTCGCACGCTAAAGACAGGAATAACATGCGAGTGAGGGGGAACGATAATTTCAGCCATTTTAAAGAAAGAAATAAATAAATAAATTCTTTATTTTGTAAAGCAGCAACAGGTTACAAATTGTTTTAGATTCATTTCTTTATTGGCGCGGCTTATATAGGAAAATATAAAATCATTGTCTAGGAAAAAATGTTTAATTTTAGAGGAGACCTAGCAGTAATGTTTATGTCACCAGAAAATAATAAGAACCGTAAGTTTATAAATTTCCTAGGAAGTGTCTTATTTGCCGTATTTTAAAGAAGCATAAAATTAAAAGCTCTTCTGTGATTGGTCGAACCGTTTAGAATCTTACGAATGGATATCCGTTAGTTTATAAATTTACCACGAGACGTCGCAAATTGATAAATTTACGAAAATGTAGGCGTAAAATAATACAATTTACCACTCGTTTAGGATCTTACGTAATGGTCTAAGAGCCGTTGAAGAACGACCTTCACCGATCTGATAACTCGATGGGACATATTTTTTATCAAATATAATTTATAAACAAATATGGAAATCATTATACAGGATGTTCCAATTTTTTTAATTATTTTTTTTCAATATAGGGAGTACTTAGAGAGCTCTTGATTTTTTGTATTATTACTTTAAGTTACCACAATATTTGTGCAAAATTTGATTTGCGTCAGTTACATAGATTTGGAGAAAAAAATAAAATCATTTGCGGTTTAATTGAGTGCCGTAGCCCCCTGAGGGGTAGTGGGGGGGTGAAATTTTGTACATCATGTTATCTCTATATAAAGGATCATTTGGACATAGTTTCGAACCCCAAGGTTTGGGGGCACTTTTCCCAAGGCTATCCGGCTATACCCTTTATAGCTTGGCAATACTATTTCATGAACATTTTTTTGTAGGCAAGCCTATATGATTGGTTTTGTAATTAAAATATCTACCTATGATATTAATTTCAATTGGTTAACAGATCGGTGTAAATACCTATATTTTCTCACCTGTTCACACCTACTTGCCAGGTAACCATGAACAGAAATAAGTAGGCAAGCCTACCTAGGCATATTCTCTGTGTTAAAAACTATCAATTGAGATAAAACTCATTCGGTTATCACATGAGTGAAAGTGACGAAAAAAAAATGATTAAAATTAATTAAATTAAAAATAGCTATGAACACTTTTCGACAGGCAAGTTATCGTAGGCATATTTGTTTATAAATTATATTTGATAAAAAATATGTCCCATCGAGTTATCAGATCGGTGAAGGTCGTTCTTCAACGGCTCTTAGACCATTACGTAAGATCCTAAACGAGTGGTAAATTGTATTATTTTACGCCTACATTTTCGTAAATTTATCAATTTGCGACGTCTCGTGGTAAATTTATAAACTAACGGATATCCATTCGTAAGATTCTAAACGGTTCGACCAATCACAGAAGAGCTTTTAATTTTATGCTTCTTTAAAATACGGCAAATAAGACACTTCCTAGGAAATTTATAAACTTACGGTTCTTATTATTTTCTGGTGACATAAACATTACTGCTAGGTCTCCTCTAAAATTAAACATTTTTTCCTAGACAATGATTTTATATTTTCCTATATAAGCCGCGCCAATAAAGAAATGAATCTAAAACAATTTGTAACCTGTTGCTGCTTTACAAAATAAAGAATTTATTTATTTCTTTCTTTCTTTAAAATGGCTGAAATTATCGTTCCCCCTCACTCGCATGTTATTCCTGTCTTTAGCGTGCGAGTGAGGGGGAATGATAATGTCCCATCGAGTTATCAGATCGGTGAAGGTCGTTCTTCCACGTCTCCTCTACTATAAGTTTATAAACCTAGGAAAATAAACTTACGGTTCTTGTTATTTTCCCGTGACATTTATAAGTCAATGCGATGTATGAAGTGACATGACAGTGTCGGCCACACCCGCCCTATTATCCATTACACATATTGCCCTCGATACCTCGGAGCTCGCGCGCGAACTGTTGTTCGGTAACACACAGATGACGTTCTGTTTAAAGGTATTAATAGACGTCAGCTTGCCTCCTTATTACAAAAAATACTTACTTTGTCTTTGTTTAGTAATTTTATTTAAACTCTGTTGTTTCAACATCAACTTCAACATCTTTAGGTATGAGATTCTTGTTCTTCCTTCATTATCAGTGGCTTTTTTAACTTTGTCTAATTTCTGTTTTTCAATATTTACAATTTTGGAGGATTTGTTTGTGACCATAGTTTGAAGAGGCTGATCATCGTTTGAATTGTTGTCATCTTCTGATTTTACATTACATTCTGAAAAAATATAAGGATAAGTTATAGATTGGAAAAACAATTAATAATGAACGATTATTAGTTTCAAAGTGACGTGATGATCATTTAAAGGAATATGATACACTCTACTATTGAACCCATTGAAACGGAAAACTTCTTGGACACTCATGATTTGATAGGGAGGAAAAGTAGTCAGTTAGTATAGTTAAGCCATATGGGAAGCCTATTGGCGTAAAATATGTTGGTTGAGTATACTTGCCACTCCTTGTAGTGGGCCATTAATGGATTAAAACCATAAGTCGATACTCACGTTTATCTGAGGCATCTCTGCATGGTGAATGATATGAATTTTCTGACTTTATATTGACTTCCCACACAGTCTTTGGATCATCTATAACAGCCGGCTCTGCTGTAAACACACAACTGATTATAAAAAAAATTTCAGTATTAAAACAAATATTCCTATTTAAAAAATTCAAAAAACAAAAATTAAATACAGTAGAGACTTGATTAACCGGACTTATTGTTGTCATTAGGCATTTGGATAATCAAATGTATGAAGAAAAGCAATGCTTGTACATAATCATAATACATAATGTTAAGTAGTTATTAAAAGCCACAACAAAAACTCATCAACAAAAATCAATGTTGATAAAAAAAAATATTAAGAGAATTACTAAAATATTGCAACCTCCATCTTTAATTTGTTTAAAATATTTGCTATTTTAGTCATTTGACATGACTTATTTGATCGGGGTTGGTAGTCTGGATAATCATGAATCGGTATAGCTGAGGGCTGGGTAATCGAGGTTCTAATGTATTATGCTAAAATTAATAAATCACGCAAATAAGTCTGCACCAACAAATAAAAAATATATAATTATTGATAAAACGAACTTTGGTTGCGCGGGCAATATTCAGAATATGTTTTAATAGTTATGCCATTATATCGACCTCCGCGGCGCTACCACTGGCCGGTGAAAGCCTTCAAAGGAAAAAGAAAAAGAAATGTCAACATTGAGAAGATTTGAATTTTTGTCGTTGTATCCATATAACCGCTTCTAGTTGATTCGCCGCTTCCTGCATTTTTTATATATTCAACCGCTGTTATCAAATAACAAATCCTTTGGATTGCAATTTAATACCGCCGCGCGGCTGGATTCAAGATCTTCAGCTTCGTGTGAGACTGGTGAGTCGTTTGATGTGCATCTATTGTAATTTATTTTGTTTATTGCTCCGCACCAACGCTCCGCAGCCTTCAGATTTGACTTGGCTAGTCTCATCCCCGTTCCTTTGGAGGAGCTATTTACACGCTCCTCCATATTTATTTTTGGTCCATTCGAGCCTGATTATTGAATCAGTACATAGTTTTATTATATTTTCCCGCATTCATTAGATATTTTGGTAATTTCTTAGCTTTGGTAGGTTTGCTTTCTCCATTCATAATGGAGACTCATAAAATAAAATTACTTCAAGCTAAAGCTGAGATAATTTTCCAAAGGGTCACTAAATTATGTGATCAATCTAAAAAAGTAGTTGTTACTGCAGATACGCGATTAACAGAAAACTTCATGGCAGAATCTGAAATGATCGATGAAGTGCGCCATGAATTTATGTCTATTATTGACAGTATAAACGATTTAAATTTGGTTTTAAATCCCGAAGCTGAGCCTGATTTTAAAGGTTTAATTTCGTTTGACGACGCATATACTCGTGTAAAACGTGTCCGCAACAATGTAAATTCCGCTAAACAAGTCAGTTCTACAGTTACCCTCACGCCATCACAACCAGTGAATAACGTTGTTAAATTACCGCCTATTGTTATTCCTTCTTTCGATGGTAAGCCTGAGAATTGGCCAATGTTCTATGAGTCGTTTAAGGCTAATATTCACAACAACCAGCAGCTGTCTGACTCGCAGCGTGTACAATATCTGATAGGTAGACTGACGCATGGTGCGCAGCAAATGGTTGCCGGTATCGTACCAACTGGTGAAACTTATCACATCATTTGGAACAGTATAGTGAAGAAATTCCAAGACAAACGGTCATTAGGTACTTTTTATTTAAATAATATATTGGAATTAAAGAATTGCACGCAGACAGTTAACAGTTTAAGTAGTTTTATTGAAAAATACTCCGCTTCGATATCCGCTTTAAAACAATTAGATATTTCCGATTTAACAGATTTCATTCTATTTAATTTAGCCATAAAAAAGTTAGATTTACAAACGGTGCAGTCTTTTGAGTTGTCTGTTCGCTCTTCGGAAATACCTACCTCCGAAGAACTTGTGTCATTTGTTCAAGATCAAGTAAAAATATTAGAACGATCAAGTAACTGTAATAGCTTTTTTCAAACTCATCACAAATATCAAAAGTCAGATTCTAATACTCGTAAATCTCTGACTTTCACTATTCAACAAAATACTCAATCTTCTAAAACCGCTCCTTGTGTCATGTGTAATAGTACCGAACATTTACTTTTTAATTGTATCAAGTTTAAAAATCTAGATTCTCCTAAAGAGCGTTATGAGTTCGTAAAATCAAAGAATTGTTGTATTAATTGTTTAAGCTCATCGCATTCAGTTTCGAATTGCAATTCGCGTAATGTCTGCCATTATTGTCAAAAGAGACATCACTCACTTTTACATTTTAATAACTTACAAAGAAGTTCAAATACTTCATCGGTACAATTACACGCATGCTCTCACAAAGTCGTTGATAAGGAGAAGACGACCTCTTCGAATGCTGAACCGTATGCTCATTGTGATATGGTCGCTAATTCAATGAAACCTGCTCCAGTGCATTCGTTCGCTACGAATGACAATTTATCGCCCGCTACTATGGTATCACTTGATAATAGTAAATCTCAAACAACCATACTTTTGTCGACTGCGCAAGTTTATGCACGTAATAAAAATAATGAAAGGAACGTCATTCGTCTGTTATTGGACAATGGCTCACAAAATAATTTAATTACATTAGATTGTTGTAATTTACTCAACTTATCTGTAATTCCGCTTTATAATTCTTCTCTTAAGGGCGTAGGTTTATCGTCTCGTCCTATTCATGGTTATGTTGATTTGACAATTGAGTCGCGCGTTTCGCCGCAAAAATATAATATTCACGCGTTAGTTGTTGATAGCATAACAGACAAATTGCCAGCATTTGAGATTGATGCTCGTAACTTTGAATATTATAATAGGGTACTTCTAGCTGACCTCACATGGAATACCCCTGGTAACATTGACATGGTTATTGGTGCCCAATTATTCCCCTATATTTATTTGGGTAAGCAATATAAACCGAATAGTTCAATTTCACTTCCGCCCGCTTTTTCGACCACTTTTGGTTACATTTTAATGGGAGATTTTCCTTCGTCGTTTGTTGATAATGATAATAATCAACCCGCTTCTTTTACCGCGATCACACTGAGTGATCTGGAGTATTGTCTCCATAAATTCTGGGAATTGGAGGAAATTCCCAATAAACGATTTCTTTCACCTGATGAAACGGAATGTGAAAATTTGTTCACGACTTCTGTTGTTCGCGACAGTGATGGCCGATACTGTGTAGCCCTTCCTTTTAGTCGCAATCCCGCTGACCTCGGTAGTTCCCGCGCAGTGGCACACCGCCGTTTTCTTGCGTTGGAACGTAAGTTTAAACAAAATACCGCTTTACGCAATGATTATAATCAAGTCATCACCGACTATATAAATAATGGTTACTTATCCGAAGTACTTTCTGCAGATAGTGATGATGGTTACTATATTCCGCACCACGCCGTCATACGGCAAGATAAAGCAACGACTAAGTTGCGAGTTGTGTTAGACGCAAGTGCCAAAACTCACACAGGGTTGTCACTTAATGATATTTTACATTCAGGGCCTAACCTACAAGCTGATCTCTTCTTACTTTTATTAGATTTTCGTTTATTTCCAGTTGCATTAACCGCAGATATTAAGCAGATGTACTTGCAAATAGCAGTTCCAGAATCACATCGTAAATATTTAAAAATATTATTTCGTTTTTCTGAAAGTGAAAAATTACGCACTTTTCAATTTAACCGCGTTCCTTTTGGTCTGAAGTCCAGTCCATTTGTAGCAATGCGTACTGTACGCCAGTTAGCATCAGATGAAGGTTCTAGTTTTCCTGATGCAGCTTCTGTCATCCAGTCGAATTGTTTATATATGGACGATTTGGTGACGTCAGTGTCTGATAAGGACAGCGCTGAAAGTTTAGCTAATGAGTTAATTTCTTTGTTTAAAAGCGGCTGTTTTGATCTGGTTAAATGGGCCAGCAATTCTTCCGAATTTTTTGATTGCTTGCCACGTTCACACCGCGCTCCAGTTGATTTCTCTGGTGATTCTAGTAGCAACCTGAAGATATTAGGTCTAATTTGGTTTCCAGACGAAGACGTATTTCAGTTGTTTACTTCTTGTAGTGACAATAAATGTACAAAACGCACTATACTTTCCTTTGTCGCTCGCTTTTTTGACGTTCTGGGTCTGGTATCTCCAGTTATAGTATACGCGAAATTGCTTATCAAAGATCTGTGGATTAGCAAAGTGGATTGGGATGATACGCCTCCAGAGGACATAATTAGATCTTTTTCATTGCTCGTCAAGGAATTACCATTGTTATCGGAAATAAAAATACCGCGCCATATTGGTTTTTTTAATAACTGTAGGGTGAATATAGTTGCATTTTGTGATGCAAGCCTCAAGGCCTATGGTTGTGTGATTTATTTACATATAACTGACGAGGCCGGAAATATCATTGTGAGACTCTTGTGTTCCAAGTCTAAAGTTTCTCCTGTTCGAATTACTACGCTTGCTCGATTAGAGTTATGCGCCGCTGTTTTAATGTCCCGCTTAGTAAAAATTGTTATTAATACTTATAGTAACCGCATTAATATCTCAGGTGTTTATACCTTTTCAGATTCAACTATAGCTCTTTCCTGGATACATTCTTCACCACATAAGTGGTCTATTTTCGTGAGTAATCGGATTGCTCAGTTCCAGGAAAATCTAGATCCTCGAAATGCTTATCATGTCGCAGGATCTGATAATCCCGGCGACTGCGTATCAAGGGGTCTTTTACCCTCGCAGTTGGTAAACCATCATCTTTGGTGGAACGGACCCTCGTGGATGAGTTATCCTGTGGTTAGGTGGCCTATACATTCCTTTTCGTCTGATGACAATTGTGAACAGTTACCGGAATTTAAGGTGACTTGTAAAACACATGTAAGTTCCGCAGTCAAAAATAAGCCGCCCTTTTTATATGATTGTTTTAACCGCGTTTCATCATGGAATAAATTGCTTCGGATTATAGTGTACGTATCACGCTTCACTAAAAAATTACCGCGTTCCACAAACATAACTTCTTCGGATTTGAAATTCGCTGAAACAATTGTACTTAGGTCGGTGCAAATGATGCATTTTCAATCAGAAATTGACAGTCTAAGAAAAAATAATTTACCCGCTAAACAGTTTAGACATTTATGCCCTTTTATTGATAATGAAGGCCTTCTTAGAATTGAAGGTCGACTATCAAAGTCTGATTTACCATTCGAATGTAAACATCCGGTGTTGTTACCAAAACACGATCACATAGTTAATCTTTTAATCGATCATTACCATAGAAGTAATTTGCACACTGGCGCAAACTTACTCATGTCTATTATACGACAACGCTTCTGGATACTCTCCGCTAGAAGTATTATCCGCAAACGTGTTAACATGTGTAACACTTGTTTCCGCTTATCTCCTTCTCATCCGTCACCTAAGATGGCTGATCTACCTTCTTACCGTGTTTGTGAAACTAAAGCCTTTGTTCACACTGGTGTGGACTACGCTGGTCCCATTAGAATTACTTTAGCTCGTAGACGTGGTCAACATGCTCAAAAGGCATATATTTGTTTGTTTATATGCTTAGTTACTAAAGCCATAAATATTCAGCTAGTTAGTGATCTGACAACTGAGTCATTTTTAGCAGCATTTAAAAGATTCATTTCATGCCGGGGTCCAGTTTCTTGTCTGTACTCTGACAATGGGACAAACTTTGTAGGAGCAAAGGCTAAGTTAGATGAGATGTATACTTTTTTATTATCTAAAGGTTTTCAATCGGCCTTTAGCCATGAACTTGCTAATAAACGCATCGAATGGAAAATGATACCGCCCCGTGCGCCACATTTCGGTGGATTGTGGGAATCAAATATAAAGAGTATTAAAACACACTTATTTCGTGTCATTGGTAATCAACTACTGACTTATGAAGAGTTGTTGACAGTTTTGATGCAAATCGAATGTTTGCTAAATTCGCGTCCGCTTTGTTTGTTATCATCCGAACCTCAACCTGAGGTATTGACACCCGCTCATTTTTTAATGTCGACTCCTATTCAATATTTTCCCGCAAATGATTTTTCTGATGATCGTGTCAATTTAATCGACCGCAAAAAATTGTTAGACGTTCTAGTACAGTCATATTGGAAAAGGTGGAGGGCTGAATATTTGCAAACGCTACAAGTCAGACAGAAATGGTGTACGCCTGACAATCCAGTTCGTGTTGGAACTGTAGTTCTAATTGACCAAGATGACATACCGCCTTTACGTTGGCCATTAGGTATCATCCAGCAAGTTTATCCTGGTAGTGATGGTGTAGTTAGAGTCGCGTTAATTAAAACACAAAGTGGCACGTTTAAGCGACCTGTTGTTAAACTTTATCCCATACCTACACAATAACTAATTATAATTTTCTTTCATAATTTTTATTACTTTATTATAATCTAATTTTCCTTTAAGATTAAATTAGGATTTCAAGGATCATATACGTCCCTTGATCTTACACCGCAAGGCAATTTAAAATTTCGTTTATTTTGTTTTTTCTTTTGAAAGTTCTTCGAACTTCCAAAGCCGGGGAGTATGGTTGCGCGGGCAATATTCAGAATATGTTTTAATAGTTATGCCATTATATCGACCTCCGCGGCGCTACCACTGGCCGGTGAAAGCCTTCAAAGGAAAAAGAAAAAGAAATGTCAACATTGAGAAGATTTGAATTTTTGTCGTTGTATCCATATAACCGCTTCTAGTTGATTCGCCGCTTCCTGCATTTTTTATATATTCAACCGCTGTTATCAAATAACAAATCCTTTGGATTGCAATTTAATACCGCCGCGCGGCTGGATTCAAGATCTTCAGCTTCGTGTGAGACTGGTGAGTCGTTTGATGTGCATCTATTGTAATTTATTTTGTTTATTGCTCCGCACCAACGCTCCGCAGCCTTCAGATTTGACTTGGCTAGTCTCATCCCCGTTCCTTTGGAGGAGCTATTTACACGCTCCTCCAAACTTACTTGTACGTGAAGTTCTATCAAAATTATGCGAGCTGCTCAATTCGAAGCGATTAATATTTACATGTAGTACTATTTCCAATCCACGGCCTTTAACACGATAAGTTTAAAGAAAAACAAAAATATTATCAATCTGAAACATAAAATAGTTGTTAATCTGGCTTATTTCCTCGTTCACTCAGTGTTGTTTAACACTCAAGCTTCCGGTCATCACTCTTCCTTACCGCTCGGTTGCCATTTTTGCTTCATTTAGTTTAAAGATAAATTAAAGGATACAGACTGCTAGGGTGGGTCCTTTCATTTTATGGGGGGGACCTATTAATCGCTTCGAATTGAGCAGCTCGCATAATTTTGATAGAACTTCACGTACAAGTAAGTTCGTTTTATCAATAATTATGCTTCGCTGCTCAATTCTCGCGATTAATATTTACATGTAGATGTTTAAAGTAGATATAGGATGTATCCTTTAATATAATATGGAAATAATTAAGTATACCTATGATACAATATATTTTTTTTTTATCAATAATCAATAACAAATACAGATTGCACTAGCATTAAGTTCGCCATTTATCCGTGAATACTGTTATATTGTGGTCAATGAAGTGTACATAAATAAATAAATAGTATTGATTAATGTCCCAATTACTTTTAATTTATGCGTAGGGGTTTTGCTTACATTAGTAAGCTTAATATAAGATTAAATATAAGGACTATTCGAAAGAAAGAAGGGAAAATAACAAATATGATTGAAAATCAAGAATGGGTCTAACGAATATGAAATTCTGTTAAGATAGAATACTATTATTCTAAAACCTTATAAAAACTGAAAAATGCGCTCCATGTGGCTGTCTTCCTTATTACATGCACGCTTTCTGCCTTTCAAGGTAGAAGCAAAAACACACCACTCTTGTGGGTGGGTGTGCTTCTCTGGAACCAATAAATCAAAAATTATATTACGAAGACAATCAGTTTTAATTTTTATAAGAACATGTAGATCTCAGCTAGTCAAATAGCATAATTTCTCATATAAAACGTATCTAGTCACACTTCAGGTTTTTATGAATAGATTTGATTATGATGTAATCAAAATGTATATTCTGGTTTATTTGTTTATTATTATTATTATGTAATATAAATAATTATTTGATATGTAACATGAGTATTAACTCACTCTCCATCAGCATATATTATATTAATAGTGTAGAGAAGTTAAATATTTTACTATTTTAAATTACAGTATTCGTATAAATAAATACTTCACATTTAGAAATCCGAACCTTAAATACATTATATCAATCGATATATTATATTCATCCCGAGAGGTATATAATATACCTATAGAGGTATACCTATAGCTATGTTACGTACAAAAAACAATTATTAAAAAAATTGTCTGGCATTACTCCAGAACAATTATGTCTATATAATGTTTCGCATACAAGATAGGGAATTTATAATCCATTCAAATTCAAATTAATTTATTGTGAAATATATAGGTACATAGGTAAATAAAGTTCTCATGTTATATAATTATAATATCCGCCATATCCCTGCCACAGATGGGCACAATATTAATTTAAATAATAAGTAATTGATCGAAAGAAGTGGAACACTAATTCTTGTTTTGGTATTATATTAATACAATTGTTATCGTAAATTTTTCCGAAAATTTAGAGAGGATCTGGAATACGAAATCAACAATTTATAATTGGGCTGTCAATAAATTATTCTTGATAATTTTTATAATTTATCGTTATATTATGTAGTATACTAGACAGGGCTGAGATAGCCATCTGTGACTTTGATTACTTTATTTATTAACATTTTATTATATATATATATTTAATAATAGCAATTGTGGTAATGCACAAAAAATAATATTCTGCCCAGGATATCCTGTAATGATAAATAATTATATTGCATATATGGTAGGCCCACAGGGTATGTCCATAATTAGATTATATAATATTTCAGTAAATACTACTCTTTGTTGAACACAAAAAGACAGTTAGATACTTTGTTTTTTTTTTTCATAACCCTTGGAAAAATTAGTGAAAAGAACACGAAAATAATATTTATATATCACATATTATATCTCCCGTAGTTCATAGCCCTTTCAGTAAGGATTTATATGGCTGTCAGTAATTGCAATGTTATATAGTTATATGTTTATATAGTAAGAGTTTTCTATAAATCGTAAGCACTTTGCTCATGTTAATGCAACAAAACATGAAGTTCAAACGAATGTTATGTGCTGAATGAAAAATTATAATTTATTGCATTTATGTCTGATTTTGTAATTTTTTCATAAGTTTAACGCTCATGGATAAAAATTGAAAAATTGCAACCAACTATATTCTAAACCTTGGAGGTCTTGCTATATGCATTTTGGATGTGAGTTTAACTCATCTCATTTTTCCTTTGGAATTTTTCTAAGAAATATCACTTTACGTGTAAAAGACTAAATATTATATTTCTACCATAGATTACACAACTATTATCATAATAGATAGGTATAGAGCCAAATTTATAGGGCAACATTAGTGCTATCAATTGTAAACTCTTACATTCCATGTATCTATTGACCTGCCAACTGGTAAAGCATCTCTTTATAAAATAATGTTGAATGATTCGGTTGATAATGGATTTCAATAGTAGGTTAAAATCTAGCGGTGCAGTAACTGTAGTATTCGAATCACATAAAGTCGTAAATAAACATTATCTTGAAATTAGAAAAAAAAGTATCTTTTAAAAAAGAAACCGGTAATGCTAAATAATATTAGCAATTTTTATAAAAATTGTAGGTATAATTAATTACCCCTGTGTTAAAGCAGAATGCAGTACTTACATAAGGCATCCATCTTATAATGGGTGCGAGCTGTTCTGCTTAAAATGAATCTTAAACTTGTCATCGGGCTGATTAAGCTATGAAAGTAAAAGGAGAGATTATTGTTGTAAACAAAATCTAAATTTTATTATGTATCATATTTAGATACGACTAGACAATGACAAATCATGTATCAAATAACCTGCTTATTTCAACCCTGAAATGTATCAGGATTATTATGCGGGTGTTCTTCGGCTGGCGGTCTGCTGAGTAGGCTGAACCGTTTATCACTAATTCAATAGTGGATAACTTTCTTAGTGATTACACACTTTTTGTAATAATTACACCATGGGTTACAGTAATAATATTGTAATCTGCAGTATGGATTTACTTACATTGTAGGTATACAATATTTACGCGAGGCCATTAGCCGCAAAGCTTAAAATGATGTCAAAAATTAAAATTTGTCAACTGACATTAAGTCTAACAAGCTTTTGACCATAAAAGGCCACGACATCAAGCTACGAACTGTAGCGATATAATTTGCAAGGTTTTGTTTGCAAATTGAGGTTGGAATGACGCTTTTAGTGAAACATTCTAAGAACATTCCTAGGATGCCATTTAGATGGACAGCCGTTTTACTCTCCGAGTCATATAGTGGGCATTTTCACGACTGTCCTACGTCATGCTGTAAGACCTATAAAGCCAACAGCAACTTCCATTAGAGTGCGCTCGCGACAGGGCGCGGCGGCGATGGCGACGGCAGCACAACGGCGGTTTGCGTAGAATTTCCCGAGAGTGTAAAGTCGTCTTCGAAAAAACTTATCCCGAATGGTTCAATAAAGACTTATGTTTTAGAAATCACTAGTTTGAATCCTTTTTCATCCTGTCTTGACATGATAATGGCTTTCGTAGCTTTTAATTTTCCAGTCTAACCACAAAGAGAGAAGTAAATTTTCATTTTCTTTGATGTATCTATTCTTCAACTCCTTAGTTATAGATATCAAGAAGAGGCGTCAAGTATTATTGACGTTATAGTGATTGTATCGATCAATCGACAATTTAGATAGTCTCAGAGTCCTCTATTATAACTTTATAGCCCTACTAGAGGGAGCAGTTATAAACCATGCGTATCTATTTGGTACAGACGCGCAGCAAAGAAATATAATTGTAGGATGTCCGAAATGGTTGCCATAGTTCAGGCATTCAGTACTAAAAGTGTCCTTAAAAAAAGGGCACAAAAAAGGGCACAATTGCCGAGTACTGGATTTTATATTTCAGAAGAGGACCAATCATATCAGGTAGGTACTGCAAGTATGTGGTAGAAATGAGGACATCAAAGTGCACAGGATTCCAAGTCAATTTCCTTATAAAGTTTAGGAATAAAACTTCATTTGAATTTCTTTATTTTGATTAAAGATTATGTATGATAAAAGATTGTAACTACTAGTGCTTTTGATGTAATTATATCAATAGTTCTGGTTCTTATTTGACACTCAGAAAAAATGCATTATTTGTGAAGGAAATGAACCCAAAAGAAGCATTCGCATCACTTTATGTAATTATATCAATAGTTCTGGTTCTTATTTGACACTCAGAAAAAGTGCATTATTTGTGAAGGAAATGAACCCAAAAGAAGCATTCGCATCACTTTATGTAAGATCAACAAATTAACCACAAAAGGTCGTTCTGTGAAGGTAGCAGTCCCATTGTAGTGCTCGCATCACTAACGTTGATTTACATTAAAAGAACCAGGATATCAAATTATCTCTTCAGGTAATTAAACTAAAACACATATAAACGTTTGCGTCATTGCTTTAATTATGCCATCGATAATTGTCTCAATTATTTAGTTATATTTCAACACAGTGAAAGTGGTCGAGGTTCATCCTCGGCGAATATTGGAATCACTCTGTGTAATATCAACAGTTGAAACGCAAAGGGGTAGTATGTGAAGGTAGCAGTCCCATTGTACTACTCGCATCACAAATGTGAATGCACATTAAAAGAATCAAAATATTAAATTCTTTGTTCACATAATTATTTTGGTGAATATTCTGACGCTCGTATCATAATTGTTTTTATCATGCCAATAAAAAGTAGCTGCCACTTGAATTCATAAATAAAGTGGGTATCTTCCTAAAAATAGAATTGAAGATAATAATAAATCGTAAAACACTTACTGGTAAAGGTATCCTTTGATCCACTGATATTATACGTAAAAATTGGTTGATTCACATCTGAATAACACTTTTATCCTGTATTTCCTCCAAATATTATAGTTATTTTAAAATTTTCTTCTTTTCTTCACACCGTTTCGTTAACGTAGACTGTCCGTTAGGGAATCTCTAGTAATGAGTCTAAGGACAGTCGAGACGTGTTGAGGCCGCGACACGAAAATAGATAATGAAGCAAAAATGGCAACCGAGCGGTAAGGAAGAGTGATGACCGGAAGCTTGAGTGTTAAACAACACTGAGTGAACGAGGAAATAAGCCAGATTAACAACTATTTTATGTTTCAGATTGATAATATTTTTGTTTTTCTTTAAACTTATCGTGTTAAAGGCCGTGGATTGGAAATAGTACTACATGTAAATATTAATCGCGAGAATTGAGCAGCGAAGCATAATAGGAAATGCAATGCATTATTGTTCCAGGAAAAGCCAAAGAGATAATGCATGCATGGTGCCTATACTACTTATTATAATATTATAAACCATTGTACTGCATTCAGTTTGGATGACTTATTAACAAAAGCCACCATAATTTCCTATTGCCGACCAAAACTATGTCTGATGTGTGATGAACCATACCATCATTTACAATGATTCCAGCCATCTCTTTAAAGAGTTCCTCGCAGCGAAGCACTTGCCGATAGAAAGTTAAAGCCTCCCTTAGCCTCTCAATACACGCTACACATATCAACCTCTCCGCAGGTTTCCCTTCTAGATTGGACAACTGGAATGGGAAAAAATTGGAATCAATTTAATATTCTTGATGTAATTCTAAGTGTATTCAATTGCAGAGTCTCTCATGTCATAATAAGTTTATTGTTGTGAATGATTAATACGGGACGGAAATAAATTAAAGATGCAATGAAACTAACACGTAGGCAGTTAAGATCTTGATGTAGATTATAACTTTACCTACTCTTGGTTTAGAGAGTATGCCTATCTTGGTCTAGAGAGAGTCAAATGTTTACGGTGAATTTATGACCCAGAGTAAACTATATCGACTAGATAATTAAGCTAACAGCTTACCAAAAGTCCAAAACAGTCCATTATCATGTCGCAGTAGACCTCCGTCTCTCCAGAACTTTCGTATTCAACATTTAAAACACGACATTTTTGTTTTTGCATTATTCCGCAACACCTACATAACCCAGAGTCAAAAATTGGGCCTTTGCCCTTTTTAACGCTCATTTTGGAGTTCCTAATCCAACGGATTAGGTACTGAGTCCGTAGTAATTTTCTGATTATTATATATTATAGGTAGTAGGTAACAAAAAGCACTTTTCTAAACATTAGCAGTCAGTGTTGCAAAAATGAAATATTAAAAATCGGGAGCTTTGCCAGCTAAAAATCGGGAGAAATCGGGAGATTCTTAATTTGACTAAGGCAAGCGTTGTTTGTATGTTATTATCACAATAATTTTATTTATAAAAATAATTTATTCATAAATTTATTATTCATTACTTTTTTGTAGCATCTGACAAGCCATTTTTGCGAACATGTCTTTATATAAATTAAAATTGTAACAAGTTTGATCATTTGATCCGGGTATTTATGCGGTAAGGGGTTAATCCTACCTAAAAAGTGTAAAAAAAAAAACAAATCCAACTGCGTATAAAATACTAAAAATGAAAAAACAAGCCCAGTACTTAAGCAGTCGGAACCTATTCTTCAACCAATGAAATTTTCCCAAAGAGCCCTGTGAAATTTAAATGGGTCCCGACTGCTAAACTATGTTTTTTATTTTTAGTATTTTATACGCAGTCGCGTTTCTTTATGTTTTTTAATATTTTTTTTTTTGTGTTTAATAGACCTATCATTGACAAAGTTGAAAAAAATATTTTAGAACATGATTGTGTGAGCCATCACCACGTTTTCTATTTATCTGTACATATACCTACGCTTGCCCAAAATTCTTCTGTATTTTCACTGAGCGACTCAATTTCTTTTGTATTTCGTTTTTAGAACAGTATTTTCTATTTTTAATTTTAAATATTATATTGCATTGGTAGAAATGCAAAAAATCGGGAGAAACGGTCGCTAAATCGGGATATCGGGAGACGGCAACCAAAATCAGTAGATCTCCCGATAAATCGGGAACTTTTGCAACACTGTTAGCAGTCCTTGTATTCTTTCCATCGCCATTCGCCATATCATTTGACATTGACAGTTGACAGGCGCTAATGTCAAAATTGTCAAATGCAAAAAGTGCTGCCTGATTTTTTGATATATATAGATATTCCAAGTATTACGGTAACATTATAGTGTAAAAATACCTAAAAATGAACATTATTTTATAATAACAATAAGTTGAATAGACTTACGTGGCTTATTTAATAAATCTGACTCCCTGATTAAATTCAGGCGACTTTTGTTAAATTAAAAGTGATTCAATGAATTAAATGATTAATGAATTAATGAGAAATGATGATGATGAAATGATGATTTAATGAATTCACATAAAGCAAAGCAAAAGTTCTTCCCTTCACATATTTATCCGAAAAACTATCTGTATAGACATGGACGACAAAAAAATATTGATCCAGTGTGACGTGATCCATCTTTAGGTATTTCTTCGATGATTGGTAGGGTTCGAACGATACTTTCGATACTGAGTAGGTATCGATACTTTTGATCGCGATACTCGATACTGAGTACTCGATACTCGTACCTGGTAATTACTCGCAAGTACTCATATGAAACGTCGGTATCGAGTACCTACTTTTAAAATACTGAGTAATTTTCATATGGAAAAAGATCAACTGCGGCCCGTTTTAGCGCTCGGACTAAACAGAAGTTCACTGTCGACGACCTTTTTTTTTTTTTAGCTGTGATCTGACTGTGGTCCTCGCGAGTACTCGATACTCGATACTGAGTAGTATCGATACTTCAAGACCGATACTTTTTTGGTATCGATACCATACCCGTCGATACCACACGAGTACTCGGTATCGATACCAGAGGCCGATACTTCGAACCCTAATGATTGGTTTCCAGTTAACATATTATATGAAGTTATTGTATTTTTCTTATCCACAGATAGTTATTTAATCATATATCTATAGTCTTATCTGTCATATTTTACCCCGACCACGGACTGAGTCTTTGTGTTCGGTGACCCCAACTTACCCCATTTCAGGTAAGAATGTTGCCTTATAAAAAGTTTTGCACTTGGGCGTAATGTTGGTAGCATTGAAATAAGTGTCTTCTATATTTCAAAAACGATTTTATGGACATATTAACAGCACAGAGAACTTAAACACTACGTTTTAAATAACAACGTTGTTATTATGTTCATCAAAGGTAATACCGATATATAAAACATTACATTTAATACAATATTTTAATTTTATACTTCTGTTTCAATGCTACCAACATTACGCCCAAGTGCAGATTTAGGTAGAGTACTGTAGACATAATATCATGTATTTACATTCTCAGATGCAAAATATTAGATTAAAAAGCATAGATTGAACAGAACAGTTTATTCTTCACCAAAAAATCAATTATAATGCTAAAATTAAAAATAAATTATCTGATTCTCTTATTGCAAGCTATACTCTAAGTGATGTGTTTTTATATGTCCTTTTAGGCTACATTTTTGGATAAAAGCCTGCCCACACACAGCACATGCAAATCTCCTATCATTATTATGTATACGCATATGCTCTCTTAAAGTTTTCTTTCGAGCATAAGATTTTTTGCACACTGAACACTCATGCACTCTCTCACCATTATGTTTGATCATGTGGACTCTTAACTCATTATTTGTAAAACATTTATATGTACACATCTGACATTGAAAATCTCTTTCTTCTAAATGATCACGTTTCATATGCCTCGATAGAGTGTATCGTCTATCAAAATTCTTGTCACATACATTACACTTATACTGCAATGGAGCTACTCCGTGAACCTCAACCAAATGCTTCTGACGTCTAAAGTATTCTGTAAAGCGTTCTTGACACTTAGGACATTTGAATCGTTTCACCAACTTATGTACTGTATCTACGTGGTTTTTCTGCTTCTGCTGTGTTGTGAAAACTTTTTTGCAAATATCACATGGAAAATTGCCTTCCACATGCATGCTCTTTGTATGAACTTTCAACCGATATTTAGTCACGAAGCCAGTACCACATTCTTTGCAGACATAATTCCTAAAATGAACATTCATGTGACGTTCAATTGAGCCAAAAGTTTCGAAGTTAAATCCACATTTCTGGCACTCATACACATTTGTTGGTGTGAGTTTGAACGGTATCACACGGTCATTGTATTCTGTATAAATTGTTTTATTGTGCTTCTTAATTAAATGAGACTTCAAATCGTTCAACTTAGGAATCCCTTCATTGCATATTGTACATTTTAAATCTGTGACATCAGCGTATACTACTAAACATTCTGTTCCATATCCAGATAGAATTTTCTTTAGTTCCGTTCTCCGGTGCTGTGCTGACTGATGATCCTTTAGCTTGTCCAAATTTTCGAATATATTTCTGCAGTAGTAACATGGAAATCCCCAGCGAGTTTTGCTCTTAAATGGTGTTGCATTTGAGTGTTGTAATATCATTAAAGCATTCTGTATGTGACCCATTTTTTCTGTGATATAGAGGTCACCCTTGTTCCTTACATTAACATCGCGTTCTGAATCCTCTAATAGCTTTTGCAACATTTTTGTAGTAACAATTTGACCTGTAACAAAAACGTTTTGTTAGATATAATATACAGGATGAATTTTCAAGTGTGCATAGACAGCCAAATCCGAAACTACGAGGTATAGCGAAAAATGCTCAACTCCTTTGAGCATTTGAGCTCCTTTGAGCAGAATGCTACAGAAAGATAAATCAATAATAACCTTCAATCATCTCACCTTTCAAAGTGTCCAACTGGTTTACGAATCCTGCACAGCTGTTCGCGTAAAGAGTGCTGCGTGTCGGCAACCGAAAGTCCCTTGAGTGGTACTTCGCTACAAACTCCGCTTCGCCATCAACTAAATCCTTGTTGTCATCGGTCACTCGTATGTTGTCTGTAATGAAACAGTCTATTATAAGTTATGTTGAATGCTGGGTTAAACTGAGAGCGAACGGGACGCAACGCTGGCGTGGCGTGGCGTGATGAAAGTATGGTCGGAGACTGGCGTGATAGTCAGACATATATTAAGATTTCACCTATCAGAGTAATGAATTGTTTTTCACCACACTTTTGAACTTACCAGGGTAAGCTCGGCTGAGTGAAAACCTAGTTGATTTTGGCTTAGTGCTGCTTTCATATTATTATGTGACTCCAATGTGGATATTCTACTGCAATCACCTTTAAATACAAAACAAAAAATTTCATTTTAACTTACCTTTCACGTCCACATCAAATTGCAAAGGTGTATCTGATTCATAGTCCATTCCATTTTCGTCCAGTTCTGTCTCAACATTGTGTATCTCCTGTTCATCGTCAGTGAGGGAATGCTCCAGTTTTACATCCTTCACCAGCTCTGATTTCACTTGCAAATCATGTCCCAAGGTCAGCTCTACTGGTACTGAAAATTTTATCACTATCAGTACAACAGCCTTGTAAACTGACCGGCTTTTAATGTACTCTATCTATGATAACATCACATAAAAAAAAGTTAATCATTAATTTTAAATTGCCCACAGTTTAATATATTGCAAAATAGTATTTTAAATTTTTTAGTATTCACTAAACTAATATATTGACCCAATTAAAAGGATCCTGCACCTGTTTTAAGTTAAATATTTATGTGACATCATCAGAGGTAACATAACAGAGCCCACAATCTTAATTTTCCTTGAAATACTAAATTCATTTGTGCTCTTACTCAGTAATATTACATATCAGTGATGGAATAAATTGCTTGAGCCACTTACTATGGTTATGTATGGCTTGACTACTCATTATTTGGCTATTTACATAAAAACAAGTTTAGAGTGTATACTGAAGTATATACTTATTTATTTAAAATTTATGTCACATTACAAAAGGATTAACAAAGGGCAAACTTAATGCCTAATGACATTGTCCACCAGTCAACTCGGGTGGATGTGGAAAGAACTGATGGCAGGTGTTAAAATTACTTCAGAAAGAAAAAAAATGCTACTTACGAACAATATACTATGTACAATATATGTAAAACATACCTAGTTGAATAATGAAAATAATGGCCCAAAGTAATCCTATAAAGATTTTACGATCATAATAAGTTATGACTACAAAAAATCATTTGCAGTTGCAGTGGCCTCTAAGACTTGTACACTAACTCATAGCTTATACACACAAATTAATCACCATACGTTATTATTACCGTTAACAAATATTGTATCCTTATCCAACAGTGAGTTCAACAGCTGCTGCTCCACAGCAGCCACCTTGCTGCGAAATGAAACCGCATCTCTGAGCTTCGTGATACACGCCCAACAGATCAGATTACTTAGTTCTGATGCAGTTGATAACTGGAAACAATTTATTATTTAACGATCAATATGGAGCAGTGATTTCTAAATTTATTCAAATATTTACTTGTAAAACATTCACATGACCCAACCGGGTTTACGGTAATGGTATGTCAGTGATTGTAAACACTCTGTATTCTATGTTGTTTCTCCTTTATTCCAACAAATTATCGAAAAATATAGTGCTATTTTTGTTGTATTGTGATCTGTACTTTCATAGTAGTATACCTATAACCCTTGAGTCACTAACGGTTGCGTTACAGTAAAGTATCACCACACAAATTATGTACTATTGCGATTTAAGTAACCATTAATGACTCTGAGTTGGGGCTTAAGTGAGGCTTTATGACACAAGTGACAATCCACAGATTGGAAAACATAAATACGTTTAAAATTGTCTAAGATAGTCCTACATTTATATGATGTGTATCCCCAAAGTTAATCAGTACCATCGTTTGACTAATAATATTTCTTATAAATAGTAGGGAGTAAAAGAAGAAATTACATGCTTTTAATCATCGTACTACAAATTGTTTATTTTTCGGAGGCAAAACACGATGATACTTACAAATAAATTGAAGCATTCCAAAAACATATTGCAATAAACTTCGGACTTTCCGTTGACATATCTGTATTCCTTCGTCAGATCTCTGTGGTGACCTTCTGTGTTACAAAATCTGCAAGCGCCGAAAAGTGATGCTTTTCGTCTCGTTTCCATCTTTTCTATCATACAGTTTTAGCTAAAATGTTTACAAACAAATTTTCACAACAAATGAAGCTTATTTATGTTGTAACACAATGCGCACAATTTTATATTCACAAAATATTAACATACACACAAAGTAGTAGTAGTTTCTTATTTATTTGTAAATAAATAAATTCTAGCATAGTAGGTACCTAGCATTGTCGTGTAGACGTCAAATAATCTATGGACGTCAATGTAAATAAATGTTAATTGTCATTGTCAAATGTCAATCAGTGTCAGTGTTGCCAAATCAAAAAATTAGATGGTATATTTTCTCATAAAATACGGTAAATAGATTCTTTGAAATTATGTGGTCCGTAGAAATTAAGATACGGTAGAAATACGGTAAATAATTTGAAGTAAAACAATATGTTAAAACATCTTTTCTTTAATTTTATATAAATAACTTAGTTAATTCCTATACAATCGGAATCAGACAAAACGTCCTCGTCTTCAATGTTTTTGTAAATATCATTGTTAATTTTAATCCGCTCCGCTTTGAATCCGCTCGGAATCCGTCAGTGTGATAAGGCCCTTAGCTACGGATACCTATTTTAAATTAACCGCGTTGAATATATTATATCATACATATACGATAACTCAAAAAAAAATTGATTCTAAGCGTTTACTGATTTCTATCATTATTTCACAACTTTCGTAAACCATTTACATGATCGTAGTGAGCGATTCTTTCAAAAGCTGCACATCTTTCAGTTGTTTCAGTTTTATGAAGTTTCACGAGATACTTTTATGTTTTGGAAAACGCCTGATCGGTACGTAGCATGAACTACGCCAGCAGGCCAAGTCGTAACCGGGCACATAATCCAAGAAACATGGAATTATAACTTTAGTCTATTATTTAGTTTCGCCCACTTACATATATTTAGATAATTCCCTCATAGAACAAATGAGACTGAGTCATCCGAGTACAATGTAAACCTACCACAGCAAATACAACCTTGATAAACAAATGAATAATTATCGAGGTTTTGTGTACCAAGCGGTCCGCAAAAAACTGGGGATAAAACAGTCCTTAATAATTACAGACCTATTTCTATTTTACCTACTCTCAGTAAGGTGTTCGAAAATAATTATATCAAATTAAATGCGGAACATTTCAACCCTTGTAATTTACTCCACCCTGAACAATACGGTTTTACCGAAGGCCGTAGTACAACAGATGCAGGTGCTTCTCAAACATATTTTTGAGGCCTGGCAGAATTCACAAAATGCCATAGGGGTATTCTGTGACCTGTCTAAAACGTTTGATTGTGTTGAACACTAAACATTACTACTTAAGCTTAGTCACTAAGGCATCAATAACAAGTCACTTACTTTTGTGTCGTAGATCGGATCTGTGATGGGTGTACCACAGGGCTCGATTCTGGGCCCCGTCCTTTTTCTAGTTTATTTAAATGATCTGCCGTATTATATTAAGAGATATGCAGACATTATACTGTTTGCTGATGTTACTTCTCTTATATTTAAGACGAATAGAAATAAAATGAATGATGTAAATAGTTCTCGGTCTCGTTTATCACACTGGTTTACTACAAATAATTTACTGCTAAATACTAAAAAAACTAAATGTATAGAATGTTTGCTACAAATGTACGGTATAATGAATTTATAACTATGTTTTCTTGGGTGTCACCTTGGATTCTAAAGTACAACATCGGCTCTCGCGAGTAAGCTAAGTAGTTATATTATTCATGTCATTCGTTGCATATCTTTGCGAAAGTTCTATCTGCCTTTGTTCTATAATCTGAGATAATCCCCTAATAAAAATCCATCAACTGCAATCTGAAGAACCAAAATAAAACCACAATTTAGCAGCAAATATGAGTATTCATTAATAAATCACTTATAAACACGACAAAAATACATGAGATCATCAAGAAAGCAAATTAAATTCATATTTTGACGTCAACATTCTCTGAGGTACTTAAAAACAAAGAGCTATTCGACGAAGATTGATGTACCACATTCATATCAATTGAATCTGGTTATTTCCAATTCAAACTTGTAGACCATGTTTAGACAGCATATGCCCTCGCCAACTGCATTTCTGAACGAATGCCATACCGCATAACTCACATTTAAACCGCCTATCATTTTCGTGGATACGCATATGTTCTCGTAAAGTAGACTTCCTTCCATACGTCTTCAAACATATTGTACACTGAAACTTTTTAATCCCCGTATGCTTCAATGTGTGTTGATTCAACTGCACATTTGTGAAGCATCGCTTGTCGCAGATAGAACATTGGAATCGTCTCTCTATTAAATGGTCACGCTTAGTGTGTATTCGCAGCGCGGTTTGGGTCTCAAATGTCTTATCACACGCTTTGCACTTCAACTTCTTCAAGGTGACACCATGTTCTGTGATCAAGTGCTTCTCTTTCCGCCTGTACGTGCCGAACATTTCTCCGCAATAGCCGCATCTATTCACACCATTCGTATTCGAGTGTACCAGCCTTTGGTGGCCAGCTTTCTTACTCGAGGTATCGAAAACTTTGGGACAATAATCACATTTGAACGTCCCCTTCTTATGTCTTCCGGCATGATTGAACAGGTTATTCTTGGTCAAAAATCCAGCGTCGCAAATCCCGCAAATGTGATTTCGATAGTGGACACTCATGTGCTCAAGCAAGCCTTTGAAGGAGTTGCAAATGAATTCGCAGAAAAGACATCGTAACTCCTCTTGATCGAATTTGAACGGCACTATGTAGTTCTTCGCGTTTCTATATAGCAGCTTCTTGTGAACTTCGATAAGATGGTCGTAGAGTTGCTCTAACGAATTGAGGGTACTTCCACATAAATTACACTTTAGACCGGTGATATCTAGTTTTACTAAGTAGGCGGAAGGTCTCTTTCCTTTAGCGTAGTTACGTTTTGTCTTCACGTCATGCTCTTTTATGGTATGTTGTTTTAAATCGGCTGCATCTGGAAATTCTTCGTTACAAAAGCAACAGCCATATCCAATTCCTCCATGACGGCGTATCGGCGTAGCGTTTGTAGACTCCAGAATAATAGCTATGTTATTAGCTTGCTTCTTCATTTCTGCCAGCCTATTTTCACTGGGTATCTTTATATTGTTACCCAAATCTTTTTCCTTTACTTTTTTGCTACGTCTTTTACTAATAATTTCTTCTTTAACTTTTGATATCGTTTTTGAGTCTTCCTTTTCATCGCCGATAAATTTTTTTACCTCTACAAATACACCATTTTTTATATTATTTTTTGTTTCCTTGTTATCTTCTTTCCATTCATCAATTTCCGGCAAGTCTATAAAGTAAACATCATTATTAATATTATATATTGTCTTCAACCGTATACTTCACTATTATTAAAGTCATGCAAATAATACTTACTGCTTATTTCTTTATCAAAAAGCTCCCGTGGTACATTGTGAGTCATTGCTGCCATTGCATCTGACATTTTCTTGCTTTGTATTGCTTCTACTGCTTTTCTTAAATTTTCAGAGAGATTCTCAGAATCTGCTTTTTTCCTTTTCTTTGTATTTAGACGTTTAAGGAGAGACGGTGTTAAATCATCCTCATCTAAAAAAGTAAGTAAAATAATGTGTATTATTATTTTATTGTATATTATTATTTTATTGGCTGAAGACTGCAGTTTTCATATTGCTATTACGATTTTAAGCGTCCATAACAAATAATATCAATTAAATAGAGTAGTTAGAAAATTAACCTAATAAATTAATTGACGACCCTATGGCCTTGTTGGTAGCGACCCTGCCTGCGAAGCGAGAGGTCTCGGGTTCGATTCCCGGCCGGGGAAGATATTTATGTGACAGATAAATATTTGTACTCGGGTCATGGGTGTTATTGTTATGTTATATGTGTCGTCCATGCGACCCGCGACACAGGTGAAAACCTACTGCGGGGGTATGAGTGTGTCAGCGTTTATTTATTTATTATTATCCGACAACAAATATTACTGTATTATAATTTTATTACTCACGTTTGAAGACATTAGATCTTGTCCTCCTGGACATTTTGAGCCTCTTAGATACAGAATTAGCTCTCTTTGCCAGTGCATCCAAAGACTTCGCCAATTGCTCTTTTGTGAGAGTGGATTCCATTTGTGTCTTTCTAGGAGAATCTCTTTTATGAGACGAAATTAGGGTTTTATTTGATGTTAGAAGAGGTTCAGATTTTATGGCAATTTCTGAAAAAAAAGATATTGACAAGACATAAGCTGTTCTATTCTTCTTTCTTTCTACTTATCTCTTAGTTCAATTAAAAGATAGTAGTACAACGTAGTCAGTGGAAGCTGTAAAAGATACTTGAATTTAAATAAATCTGGCCAATTTGTAGAGACTAAAAGAAAATAAAATTAATGTGTACAAATCTGCAACACAACAAGATTATTACAATACAACTAACCTTTATCATCTGCGATATTCCTTTCGCCATCATAATTATTATTATCAGCATCATTATCATTCTCATCACAAGAATCATCTATTTCGTTATCATTAGTCTCCAGATCTTCATAGTGGAGATATTCTGTTTGTAAATTGAGAACCACATCATCCCGTTCTTGTTTCAATTTATCAACATCCACTGAAAATGTACATATTTGGAATATAGACAAAATGCTTACATAAACTTCTCTCATTGACGTAAGCAGAATCAGTTAGTTCTTACACTTTGTAGTCCATTTATGTAACACTGACGTGTTCTGCCCGAAGTTTTGCCAGCGTTCTCCAGGATAATACCGGGATAATATCGCATCCTCAGTAGAAAAAGCATAAGTCGTGTTATTTTGAATTTTAGTTATTAATATTTTTTTTTTTTTTCCCCTTTTGTAGGACACATATTTGTCCCCGCTTATATTACAATCTAGCCTACAAGACTAATAAGTAATTTTCATTTAACTTAAACTAATAAACTACATTTATATAAGAATATGTCCAGTAACACTTTTCTTATTGTCTCTATTTAAGGGGAAGTCACTTTATTCATGTGTCTTTACCGATAGCACTAACACTACATTACACTGTCTAGTTCACTATAACACTTACACTACACTAACTCAAATGGTTTTGTTCTTTTAAGTCTTCTCACTAGATCGGTGTGGTCGAGAAGCTGGATAGCCTCAACATTCACATGATGATGAAGTCTAAGATGATGAGCTTCTGCATATTTTTTAATAACGTTAACAACGCACTCCATATTAAGGTCCCGATGGAGGTCATCATTCCTTATGTACCAGGGAGCATTTACTGCTTCCCTTAATACTTTGTTTTGGAATCTTTGGATTATCTGTAAATTGCTTTTTTTAGTGCAGCCCCACAGCTGTGCACCATAGGTCCATATTGGCATTAGGACCTGTTTATACAAAATAAGCTTATTACGTATTGATAGCTTTGAATGTTTTCCAAGCAGCCAATACATATTCCTATATCTTATTTCTAATTCTTCTTTTTTTTTCTTAACGTGTGCTTTCCAGCGTAACTTTGTGTCGAGCGTCATGCCAAGGTACTTTGCTGTATTTTCATATGGTATTTGCTTTTCTTCTATGCAAACGGGAAAATATTGTTTTTTCTTGTTGGTAAAGTCTATATGGATGGATTTGGATTCATTAAGTTTAATCCTCCATTTTTTAGTCCAGCTAGCTACCTGTGTAACAGCGTCTTGAACTTTTTCAATCGCTTCACTGTGCGTATTGCCTACAGCCATTAAGGCTGTGTCATCAGCAAAGGTTGCTATGCTGTTGTTTTCCATTTGCGGAATATCACTTGTGTACAAAAGATATAGGACCGGACCTAGTACACTTCCTTGTGGTACTCTTGCTTTAATTTCCTTCAGTTGGGAATATGTGTCTTCATACCTTATTCTAAATACTCTGTTTGAGACGTAAGATTCTAATATTTCTGCGAATTGTGTCGGCAGCATATTTTTTATCTTATATATCAGACCTTCATGCCATACCTTGTCAAAGGCTTGTGCCACATCAAGAAATATAGCTGAACATACTTTCTTTTCTTCTAGGAATTTTTCTATAATATTTGTGATTCGGTGTACTTGTTCAACAGTTGAGTGTTTTTCTCGGAATCCAAATTGATGTTCAGGAATGAGATTTTTGCTATCAATGATTGGTTTTATCCTTTTCAGCAATAGTTTTTCGAACAGTTTTGAAATTACAGGTAGTAATGATATTGGCCGGTACGACGCTGGTTCATGGATCGGTTTTCCTGGCTTTGGTATCATTATTATTTCAGCTACTTTCCATAAATCGGGCACAAATCTTAACCTCAAGGAAGCATTAATTAAAGTTGTTAATTTAACTACTCCTTTTCTTGGAAGATTACATAAGATTTCTCCTGTTATGAGATCAAATCCAGGAGACTTTCGTGGATTTATATGCTTTTTAATTTCTCGTTGAACTTCCTTTGGTGTTACTAATGTTATTTTACAATCATTGTCGATTATTCCGACATCTAACTGTAAAGTTTCACTATTTTCAATCTGATTTGGCTGGAATATAGTCTCTAAATAATCTGCAAATGTATTGGCTTTCTGTTCTTTGCTAACTGCCCATTTCCCATTGCCATCTTTTAATGGTGGGATATGAGTGATAGGCTTTTTTGAATTTTTAGTAGTTTTCCATAAGGAGTAGTTAGTACTGCGGTCATAAGTTAAATGTTGAAGATAGGTATCAGTACGTTCTTCATTCTAGTCACTAATAAGGCGTGTTACTTTCTTTGTTAGGTTATTTAATTTCCTTTTATCTTCTGGACATCTCGTTTGGTGCCATTTAGCTCTTTGTTTTCTTTTTTCAGCTATCAGTTGCACAATTCTTAATGGGTATGTCTTGCCTTTTGCTTTTCTGTTTACATCTGGTGTATTTTTCCAGGCTGTAAGCTGAAGAAGCTGAATAAATTTTTCAGTCTCCATATTTAGCTGTTCTGGAGTTTTTAAAGGTACTTTTAAGTCTATTAGGTTATCTAATTCCGTTTTAAAACTATTCCAGTCTGTATACTTATTAATTAAGGTTAGAGGTTGTTCTGTGAGTAACACGTTTTCACTTATTTCTAGGTATATTGGTGAATGATCTGAGCTCATGTCTAAACTCTGATATGTTTTTAAATAACTTGACGAAATATTCTTGATAATGAAGAAGTCTATTAAGTCAGGTATTTTGTGAGTATCTGTTGGCCAGTACGTTGGTGTGCCAGTTGATACAGGATTGCATTTTGTCTCTCTTATAGCACTTAATAGCTCTTTCCCTTTCGGTGTATTTAGCCTAGAGCCCCAATAAGTGTTTTTAGCGTTAAAGTCCCCTCCTAAAACAAACTTGTTACCGAGGGATTTTAGAAGGGTCACATATTGATCTTTTTTTATTAAATATCGAGGAGGACAGTAGATTGCCGCTATTGTTATGGGATAGCTTTTGGTTATGATGCTTACTGCTACAGCCTGTATTTCTCGTTCTTCATATTTATACGTTTCATGATGTTGAAGGTTTTCCTTCAAGATTACCGCACTGCCACCTCTTGCTGTGTTATCTGGGTGCAATGCACAGTATAATTTATATCCTTTAAAGGAGAACCCCAATTTTCGGCCTCGAACCATATGTAATCTGTGCTAGAACATCGGACTAGACAAGAGTAAGCTATATACCAAAAAAATCGTCTTATTTATAAGATAAACATATTTAAATCTTAGCTTCAGCTGCTCTTGCCAAATGAACAAAATAATGCAAAAAAGTTTTCACAGTATTTACCTCATTACATACGATTTTATAATCGATTGAATCGATTGATATTTATCGATTGATGGAACATAATAATATATTTTATGTATTATTTATTGATTATAATTATAATATTAATTTAATTTTAACATATTTGATATAATAATGTAAGGAGTGAGATGTTTGTATAGCGGAAGATTATTTTGACCGTCATAATATTGTTACGTTTTGCAGGTAGAACCTTTAAAAGTTTGCGTTTTACCCTCAATAATTAAGAACTACCCTATATATTCATAAAACTACCTTCAAATAAAAGTATAAAAATGTCAATTGATTATTAATTTGCAAGTGTCATTGGAAAAGGAGGAACGGCGCCGAAAAATATCTTCCCTGGTGTAAGACCACGCGAAAGCATAGCGGCTATTCAGATAAGTGTAACTAATCTATTTTATTAAATAATAAAGCATAAAATATGGTTGTTCCATGTTTATAGATACATTTAAACACAGAATGTTCTGTGCATTTAACTAACGTGTTAAGTAGATAATTTAGAGTAAAGTGTCGAGTCTTCATTACTAGATGACTGCTAAACTATTTGTACTAACTAAATAGACTAAAGAGAGTATTTACTATCATTAATTTGTAAGGTTCTTGATTTTTAATAGTAAATTTTATCTTAAAAATTATCAACATTATAACAAAATCGCAAGCTGGCAACATTGGCGCTAGTAGTTCGAGGAAGGAAAATTTTGTATAGAGGGGGGGAGGCTTGGAGCGCTCTAAACACTCGGCAAGATGATCATTACGTGTCCAGATCTGGTAGCCTACAGTCGTGAAGTGTAATACGTATCAAGTATATTAAGTGAAATAAGTGTGTGGAAATAAAAGTGTATTACAGTATCTTTGGCATATTATTTCGGAGGTTGCTAAAAAATTATTGAGTATTGAGAATAATTAAGCAGCATAACCTAAGTTACTAAATAAATGAAATTGCAATACCATTATCTGTGTCTTATTTATACTATTGTTATACCATTATTATACCAACCTCACTGTGATGTTTAACAATTTCAGAAGCCGGGATCATCATGCCCAAGCGAAGTAGGACACCTGCAGATGAGGGCAATAACAACAAGCCCCCCAAGAAGCGATGGCGGCCGTGGCGCTTATCCAGTCCGTTGGAGACTGATGACAGTGACAACACCGAAGAACGTCCTCAAGCTCGCAGTGAGTCCGTTCCAATTAACCACTTAAATATAACAGCAAAAGCTGATATAATACCTATATTCGATCCGGATAGTAATACTATGGAAACTCGATGTTGGTTAAATAAAATCGAGCAACTTGCTGTAATTCATAACTGGACAGACCAATTAAAGTCGTATTTCATGCAATCTAGACTATCTGGTATGGCAAAAGTATGGCATTCGTCTCTGCAAAGTTATGATTTCACATGGGCGCAGTGGAAGGAAGAGTTAATGGAGGCGTTTCCTCAAAGGGACGACTTTGTCGAATTACTACGAGACATGTTAAATAAAAGAAAGCTACCAACTGAAACAATGATGCAATACTTTTACGAAAAGCTTGCTATGTTGAAAAGATTGGAGATTTCCGAACAAAAGGCAGTTTCATGTATAATTGATGGACTACCGCAATATATGAAAGCGCCGGCTAGGGCAGGGAATTATGCTACACCCAGTCAGTTATATTCCCATTTTCTATCTGTCATGTCCGATAAACCTAGGATGCAAGCTTCGTTTCCTTACATCAAGAATACTGATGACGTCAGTGACAGAAGCCAAGTCACTAGATTGGAACGCAATCAATTGAAGGAGCCGAGAAAAATTATGGTCTGTTTTTCTTGCAATGAACCTGGGCATGTTATGAGACGATGTCCAAAGCTCAATAGAGGCACAAAATTTGCGTGTGACTATTGTGGAAAGACAGGTCATTTATCAGAAAAATGTTGGCATAAACCGACTACTTCGGCTATAAATTTAACTGAAAAAAAACAGGAGTCTGTCAACATGATTCAGGAGGTAAACAATGCTTATTTTAAGAATGTAAGAGTTAACAATATCCAGGCTCTGGCCTATTTTGACTCAGGTGCCAAAGTTAATATAATGGATTTAAAGTTCAGCAATAGAATTGGACTGCCACTCAATAGTTGTGAAGTAGCAATAGCAGGTTTTGGTGGCAGAATAATTTTTGCTAAAGGCAGTATAGTTACAGTTATCGAGTTTGACACTCACACTTTTAATACTGAGCTTGTAGTTACTGATTGTAATATGGGAAAGATGGATATTATTTTAGGGCAACCTGTTATCAATCATCCAGAATATGTATGTACAATATCTGGTAATAAATTTACAATGGAATATAAAGGACAAACAACTGAGGAAATACTAGGCATAGACGTAGAGATTCAAAATAATATCAAGTCTAAAATATATTGTAAGGATGATGTAACCATACCGGCACGACACATAATGCTGATAAATGTATTATGTGATTTTTCTGAGCCCGATGAAAATATTTATGTCGAATCTACCAAAAGATTTTATGGGAAAAGAGATTACTCGATACGTGCGACAATCATTAGTGGCAAAAACGGTTTCATAGAGGTACAAAATAACTCTTTATGTCCTTTATTACTACAAAGAGGAGAAGTTATGTTGAGGGGTGTAAAATGTAAGGACGCTCAATCAGAACGAATAACTTCTAATCAGGTCAGTCACAAGGTTGAAAATGTCATGACGGTTGACCTGAGTAAGGTGAAATGTGATCAGCTGGATTCAAAAATCAAAATGCAGCTCTATGACATACTCAATGAATTTGGTGATTGTTTTTCTATTGATACTACGGAACTTGGATGTACGAATAAGATTGAAATGAATATTGACCTAAACTCAGAAAAGCCAGTATGCTATCGACCTTATAGGCTGTCTGTACCAGAGAAGGAAATAGTCAGAGAGAAAATTAATGATCTAATGAACAATAAAGTTATACGAGAATCAAACTCCGAGTATGCCAGCCCAATCGTTTTGGTAAAGAAAAAAACAGGTGATTACAGGTTATGTGTTGATTACAGAAAATTAAATAGTTTAACAATCAAAGATAAATATCCACTTCCGATAATCGAAGATCAAGTTGAAAAATTGGCAGGAAAGAGATTCTTTTCTAGTTTAGATCTGGCACAAGGATTTTATCAAATACCGATGGCTGAGAATTCGATTCAAAAGACAGGTTTTGTAACCCCTGAAGGGCACTACGAATTCCTTCGTATGCCCTTTGGATTAGCCAATTCACCGTGCGTTTTTCAACGTCTAATGGATAAGATACTTGGACCATTGAGGTTTGATAGAGTTTTACCTTATATTGACGATTTACTTATTCCGAGTGTTACCGAAGAAGAGGGCTTAAGTCTTTTACGGCAAGTGTTGCAAATATTACGAGAGGCTAAATTAACGCTTAATATAGATAAATGTTCGTTTTTGCGTAAGGAAGTTGAATATTTAGGTTATGACATTAGCGAAAGGGGTATACGACCAGCTAAGAAAAAAATCGAAGCTGTTTCAAAGTATAAGGAACCAACCAATGTACATGAGCTTCGAATGTTTCTTGGACTTACAAATTATTTTAGAAAGTTTGTAAAGGGATATGCAATTATCACTCACGATCTTAGCAAACTTTTGAAAAAGGACCAACCATGGACATGGAATGATGACCAACAGAAGGCGTTTGACAAGTTAAAATTAATATTAACGGAAAGACCTGTTCTCGCTGTTTACGATGCTAAAGCAAATACTGAAGTTCATACGGATGCATCAAGCAAGGGCATCGCAGGTATCCTCTTGCAAAGTCATGGCGATACTTTGAGACCTGTGGCCTATTACAGCCGTAAGACTAGCAAAGAGGAAGCGCTCTATCATTCTTATGAGCTTGAAACTTTAGCTGTCGTCGAAACACTTAAACGATTCAGAATCTACTTGGCGGGCATTCATTTTACAATAATAACTGACTGTGTTGCAGTTCGGCAAACGTTCGAAAAAAAGGATATACTCCCCAGAGTTGCTAGATGGTGGCTTAGTATCCAAGAATATGATATGGACATTCAACATAAACCAGGATCATGTCACAAACACGTAGATGCTCTAAGTCGATCACCAGTGTGCACAGAACAGGTTCTAGTTCTCGAATTATTGGATTGGGTATGTTGCTTGCAAAATCAAGACCATACGATTCGATGTATTAAAAATCAATTAGAAGATGGAAGTAATGACCCAAATATCGTGAATAATTACACCATAAAGGAAAGCAAACTATACAGAAAATTGGGATCTGGTGAGCTAAGAATAGTGGTACCAAAAGCAGCTAAATGGAATATAATGCGCAAATATCATGATGATATAGGCCACCCCGGTCTTAAAAGATGTGAGCAATTAATTAAACAAAACTGTTGGTTTCCACGTATGACAAGATTTATTCGCAAATATGTTAATGCTTGCTTGGACTGCCTGTACAAAAGAGGACAATATGGGAAATTTGAAGGTGAACTCCATCCGATAGAAAAAATAGCAGAGCCTCTGCACACGCTACATATAGATCACCTCGGTCCATTTTGCAAAAGTGGAACGGGCATGTCCTACCTTCTTGTAATCGTAGATTCGTTTACAAAGTTTGTATGGGCTAAACCATCAAAAACGACTAAGTCAGCAGAAGTAGAAACAAAATTGGAAGAAGTTTTTAGTTCATTTGGGTACCCCAAAAGAATAATCTCAGATAGCGGTACTGCGTTTACTAGTAAACGATTTAAAGACTTTTGTCTCTCGAATCAAATTAAGCATGTTATTAATTCTATAGCCTCACCTAGGTCCAATGGTCAGGTAGAACGATTTAATAGGACCCTACTTGAAGCAATTAATAAGAGTACAACGGAAGAACGTGATTGGGACAAATGTATAAATAGAGTAGTATGGGGAATCAATAATACTGTGAATGCGACAACAGGATTTCCTGCATATAGATTAATGTTTAAGGGGATACGTACCTTAACACAAGGTCTATCGACAAATAGTTATGATGAGGCACAGACCATATCCGGAAATGAACATGAGGCTATCAAAAACATTGAGAAAACAGCGGTACGCATGAAGAAAAGATTTGACACTAAAAGGAAGAAACCAACGAAATATACTGTGGGTGATTTGGTATTGTGGAAAGGAGCGCAAGCTAAAACCAAGGATAGCGTGCGTAAATTAAAGGAAAAATATAGTGGTCCTTACAAAATTTTGAAAATACTTGGAAACGACAGGTATATTATCTCATCCATTAAAGGAGTAAAAGGATACAAAAAATTCAGTGCAACAGTAGCGTCAGAAGCATTGCGAAAACTCACGATGGACCACAAAGGTGACAGCTCAAACGACAGTGACGAGTCGCAAATCGACAGTACTGAAGAACTAATAGATCTTCTAGAAGGATGATTGCAGTAAGTCAGTTGTTTAAAATTTAATAGTTACAAATAAGCAAAAGAGGACCGTCGAGAAAGACGATGAGACAATGTTTCAAATAAAGGGGCCGTCCAATAGGACGATGAAAAATTGACAATAAAGGGCCGTCTGACATGACGATGAAAAAAAATGAAAGATCAACATGAACAATGGACCGTCTAATGTGACGATGAGAAAACAGATTATCTTAAATAATAGGCCGTCTTATAGGACGATGAGAAAACATATTGTCTTATATAATTGGCCGTCTTATGGGACGATGAGAAAACAGAGCGTCCTATATAAAGGCCGTCTTATGGGACGATGAGAAAACAGAGTTAAATAATAGGCCGTCTTATGGGACGATGAGAAAACAGAGTGTCTTAAATAATAGGCCGTCTTATGGGACGATGATAAAACAGATTGTCTTAAATAATAGGCCGTCTTATGAGACGATGAGAAAATAGTGTATAATAAAATGATAGGATAAGATATGTGATAAAATGACTAAATATGAATTATGAACCGATTTTATTGTTTTATATAGAATATGATAATAAATGAGCTTGCTTGTTTCAGATATGCCACAATTCAAAAAATAACCCGGAAGGTGAAAATAAATAAATATAAACGAAACAAACGCATTTAAATGATTGTAATGACAATTAATGTTTGATTTAACGCAATCATATCTATCGGCTCTACTGCAACAAAATCAGTTCAATGAGTGTTGACAAAATCTAGATTAATAAAACAAATTAACGTGTCAAACTATTTTGTTTATAATTTTCTCTTAAGTAAATTAATATTTCTCTGATGTTCCATTAAATTTAAAGTTGATTTACATAAAGTACATAATCATAATAATAAATAGATTCACATCAAAAGTGTTGTTATGGAGTTTCTTCTGCCCTGCTTCTTCTCCATAACGATAACACATAGCGAAGCAGTGGCATCAAAAAAAATAATTAAGTAAATGATTCATAATCTTGTGATAGTTCATAATTCGTTAATAATAAACTGTATAATAATATAATAACACAAAAATAACAAATAAAATTTGCGTGGAATCAAATTTCGTCAGGATGGACGAACTGATATAATAATGTAAGAAGTGAGATGTTTGTATAGCGGAAGATTATTTTGACCGTCATAATATTGTTACGTTTTGCAGGTAGAACCTTTAAAAGTTTGCGTTTTACCCTCAATAATTAAGAACTACCCTATATATTCATAAAACTACCTTCAAATAAAAGTATAAAAATGTCAATTGATTATTAATTTGCAAGTGTCATTGGAAAAGGAGGAACGGCGCCGAAAAATATCTTCCCTGGTGTAAGACCACGCGAAAGCATAGCGGCTATTCAGATAAGTGTAACTAATCTATTTTATTAAATAATAAAGCATAAAATATGGTTGTTCCATGTTTATAGATACATTTAAACACAGAATGTTCTGTGCATTTAACTAACGTGTTAAGTAGATAATTTAGAGTAAAGTGTCGAGTCTTCATTACTAGATGACTGCTAAACTATTTGTACTAACTAAATAGACTAAAGAGAGTATTTACTATCATTAATTTGTAAGGTTCTTGATTTTTAATAGTAAATTTTATCTTAAAAATTATCAACATTATAACAAAATCGCAAGCTGGCAACATTGGCGCTAGTAGTTCGAGGAAGGAAAATTTTGTATAGAGGGGGGGAGGCTTGGAGCGCTCTAAACACTCGGCAAGATGATCATTACGTGTCCAGATCTGGTAGCCTACAGGCGTGAAGTGTAATACGTATCAAGTATATTAAGTGAAATAAGTGTGTGGAAATAAAAGTGTATTACAGTATCTTTGGCATATTATTTCGCAGGTTGCTAAAAAATTATTGAGTATTGAGAATAATTAAGCAGCATAACCTAAGTTACTAAATAAATGAAATTGCAATACCATTATCTGTGTCTTATTTATACTATTGTTATACCATTATTATACCAACCTCACTGTGATGTTTAACATATTTTCGTATTCCATATAAATGAAAACTATGTAATATACATATTATAATTACCATTTAATCGTTACGCTAATTTTATTAAATTACATTTCGAATATTTTGACATCGATTAATCGATTGACAACAAAGATGATGTAATCCCTAATAATGTCATTTTGGTAACCATGGTAGTTATAAATAACATCACTGTATTGTCATATTTGTCATCGATCTTTCATCTTTCTACGCGTGTTCTTGTATATTTTTACTATCAAATATTTTCAGCGTATTTGGAGTCCTATTTACTATTGAAACTCATCGACACGCACACAGTGATTTTAATTTTCTATTGTATTCGCTTTCGTACTTGTGTTTTGGTGAATGTGTTTCGCAGTTTCGCTACAATTTCTTGCAAACCAATACTATATGAATATGGACTCCTTAATCGCCTGTTTTGTGACTGAAAAAGGTTCAGAATAAGTCCTGAACACTGGATAATGTACGCTATACATCTTTAGAAGATCAGGAGGTTGCTGTGGCCATACTTACAATGAGTATATTATGGTATCTTGATTGGGCAAGGTACCAACGAAATATAGCGCCTCCTGCACAACTAGACGAAATATTAATATATTATAATGATAACTAATAAAATCTCTTGAAATATGCAACAGCTTTTATTAAACAACCTTTTTATGACATTCGTTTTGGGTGAAAACCATTTAAGTAGCAGATAGTATAATAGTCACCCGCCAACTTAGTTTTAGCCATTAAACTCGTAGTTTAAGTGTTAGTATTTTTGAGAAACTTTAATTTTTATTACGTTTGTAATGATTACTCGTAGGTATTTGATTCATAGTAAGTGCATACATATTAAATAGCACTGTGACACGAGTATGACATAATCATAACCTATAATTAAGGTGATTCATTCTAGGATTTCCTTAGTTGGCCATTGCTGACAGCCGTGAAAATTGGAGAAATTAAACCTTTTGCAATGATCTAATTGACAGCCAATTTCCAGTCTTGTCTACTTAGGCCTGAGTTTCTATGGAAGATGGGGTTCTCCTTTAATAAAGGTTTGTTTAGTAAAGTGTGTTTCAGATATTAGACACACGTCGACATTTTCTTTGTTCAGGATTACTTGAAGTTCTTGTTGGTGTTTAAGTAATCCATTTGAGTTCCACGTCATGATCTTTAGAGTAGTATTCATTTCTTCTGTGTAATCATAGCACTTTTAGAGCTATTTTCTATTTTTTTCAGACGCTCGTCGAATGATATCATTAGGTTTAAGATATCATCCAATTTTTTAGATGATGTAGTTTCTAAGTTAGATAATGTCGCTGTTCCCTTAGTAGCGTCAGCGTACGAGATAAGTTTATTCGTTTTTTTAGCTCTTACTTCAGTAACTTTATTTTCTTTACGAATATTAGAACTTTCTCTTTGTGGATTATGTTGATGAATTGTGTCACCTTTATTGTTATCAGAGTTTGACTTAGTTCTTTTGTTTCTCATGAGTTGTATCTCTTTTGCTATAGTACATCCTCTGTAATTAGCTGGATGTGGAGCTCCACAGTGGACGCATTTAGGTTTCTCTTTTTCAGGTTTTTGGCAATCCTTGGTAAGGTGTTTACCTGTACATTTTACGCACCGAGGTTGTTTGGAGCAGTATCTTTGTGTATGACCGTAGGCCTGACATCTTTTACACTGGGGCACTAGTTTTGTAGTTTTTAAAGGTTGTACATTAACTTTACATCCCAGGATTGTCTTTATATTAAATATTTTATTCGTGTCTTCTTCATTATTGAATACTAGCATAAACATATTGAGTGGCTGTTTAGTTCTCCAGCTCAATTTGTTGATTGCTTCCAGTATTTTGTATCCCTTGTTCTTGAGGTCTTCAATAATTCTTTCTGGCTTACAAGTGGAGGGAAGTTGCTTGGCCATGACTCTTATTGGACGCTCTTGTTTGTTTTCGTAAGAGTGCCAAAGACAGTTATTGAAACTGAGGGCTTTTGTGATTTCTCTATAAGATTCACCATTTATAGCGTTAATCTTAACAGTATCACCATGCATCATTTTAATGCTGAACGAATTCGTTGCCTGGTTTTCATTTAGAAAATCATAAAAAGTTTGGTAATCCTTAATACCATCCACTATGATGGGCGGTGGCAAAGGAGTTTTCTTAGATTTTGTTTGCTCGCTGTGTTCTTCTGGTGCTAGATCTTGAGTAGGGGAGGTGTTCAATTTTCGTTTTTTCCTACTCTTCGTTCGAATCCACTCGGTTTCTTGGGCAAGTTCTTCTTCATCTGTGGCATATTCTATTCGCGGAACAGGGGTATCCATAGAAGAAGTTGTTGGCTTTGTATTTTCTGCAAGACATTTTAATTGTTGCTGCAGAATGTCTATTTGACTGCGTTAGTCTTTAACGAGGCTTTCCAGCTTAACTCGTTCATCTCGTTCTTTTGTATAGAATTCATACAATTGATATTCTGTCTCTGTAACCAAATTAATTTGTTTCTTTGGTGTTTCATTGGATTTAGATTCCATTATTATACGTAAACAAAGTAGCTTCGCCTTAATAGTGATCGCCGTTAGTTACATCGTCACGCGATGTTAAGTAGGTCATCGCGCTGCAGCTGACTCGACGACGATGACGACGACGACGGTGTTGTGATGCGTTAGCACTTTACACTGTTGCACTGTTTAAACTGTGTCGTGAATGACACATCTGCTCTCAGTGAAAATCAAACACGTAATGATATGATTGGAAAGAGGGACAAAAGCTCAATTTTATTCAAATTTTTATCATTAATCTTGACGGTTTTATGCAAGAAATCGTAGGTAATGTAAATTCCTCTGATTAGATACTTACTTACTGATATTTTAACAGTTTTTTTGTTCTCCTGTAAAATTACAATTTTCATCTTATGCTTTTTTTTCTATTGAGGGTAGAATATTGCCCTATTATTTCAGATCATGGACTACCATATGCATTTCAGTAGCTTTTGAAAGAGTATCAAATATCCATACAAACTTTCATATTTATAATATTAGTTTTCTTTGTTTCCCCTTACGGGAGGGAGGCAGTCAATGCATTATCCATACCGGCACAGTCGTTTGTGCTGGTTATTTGGGACTTGCACCCACTAAACACATGCCTGAAGCGAATGGCTTTGGTCTTACGACCTTTAAGCCTTCGTCGGACGCGACCCCGCTTGGAGAGGCGGGGTGCTTGTAGGATATCTGCCGAAGCGTTTAGACTACGAGTAACTAGGAGCATTTTTGTGTTTCAATAAACAATGCTTTCAATAAACAACACTAGTAGTTTTCATAAGGTAAAAAGCTCAAAATTAACAAGTGAATATATTTTATCAAACTATAATCTCTGGTAAAGTATCATAATAGTAAGTAACATAATGATGTTTGGACTACAGAAGCTCACCAGCCTCCAGTTGCCCGCTCAGGAGTTGTTCCGACGCCAGCACCTCTGTCTTGAAGCTAACCGCGTCCCTTAATCGCGTGATGCATGACTCGCAGATCAGATCCGGACTGTTTATGGGATTCTGCGGTCTACTCCACTATAGTATGGAAAAATTAGAGAAAAACTTTTATGGCATTTTACAGTTTATAATTAGAACTCGTCTTAAGTTTGCCAAAGCCAAAATTTGATCTTAGTTTTCAACACTATCAAATGGTGCAATAATACATTTGTACTGTGTGTATATTGTTGTCAATAAAGGTTAAATAAATAATACAGGTTATGTTTTTTTCAACATACTTAGGAATAGAGTTCTATTCCTGACTAGGAAGACTGATTTTTCAATTGTTTTAGTTTTCATCAAAATCGGCGCCGAGACTCCTTTGGCCACTTTTCTTTGATTCTGATAGTGATAAGAAGCCTTAATGTAATAAACATAAATATACCTATTATACAGGGTGTCCCAGCGCGAAGTGACCGCCCGACGTCTATTGATTATGTGAACAAAACTATCGACAAAAACCATTAAAGTAAAGGTCTTATCGGTTTGGTTTATTTTTTATTAGCTTTTTAATTTTTTTTGTTAAAAAACCTGACTTGTTGAACTATTTTCAAAATATTTTTTTTGTTTTTACATTTATTTTCATTCTGTTTTTTTTTATTTACTAGCTGTTTTCATAGTTTATCTATTCGAGGTCTAAAACCTACCTAAAATTGAATAGGACATTTTTTACAAAGAAATTTAGTGAAATTTTTTTGAAAAAAATTACCTTTTTTTATTGAATTTCGCAAAAAAGTTGGAAAAATGCCCTATGAATATTATTATTTTATAATTTATTATTAAATAACATAATATTAACTACAAAATCTCATAAAAATGTTTGTAGTTATCTCAGTCATTTACCGAACTACAAACTCTTGAAGTATGCACCCTATCTTCGATAATAAGAAGAGGAGACTTTTAAAACCAGGCTAGTGAATCATTTAAGTATCTTACAATCAAAAATACTTTTGCCCTTTGATAGAATAATTTTAAAGATAAGGAAACAATAAAAACAAATGGAAATTTAAATCATTAATTTAAAAAAAAACAGTAATTCATTCATAACGTTTTCGAAACGACCGCCATTGGCATTAATACAGGCTAAGGCTCAAAATGACATAATTTGAGTGATTCTTTGCACTTCCAAGAGGTTCGCTCCTATTTTTGTGGCATCAGCATCAATGCTTTGTTTCAATTGAGACCTTGGAGGACCATGCTACTGGACCACCTCTCTCTCTTGGTCTCCTGATTTAACGCCTCTTAATTATTATTTTTGGGGCCACATTAAACAAAAAGTGTATGCTGTGCCAATAGCTACGAGAGAACAATTGAAACAGAGGATTGATGCTGCTGCTATAAAAATAGGAGCGAACCTTTTGGAAGTGCAAAAAACCACTCAAAGGATGTAATTTTGAGCCTTAGCCTGTATTAATGCCAATGGCGGTCGTTTCGAAAACGTTATGAATGAATTACTGTTTTTTTTTAATTAATGATTTAAATTTCCATTTGTTTTTATTGTTTCCTTATCTTTAAAATTATTCTATCAAAGGGCAAAAGTAGTTTTGATTGTAAGATACTTAAATGATTCACTAGCCTGGTTTTAAAAGTCTCCTCTTCTTATTATCGAAGATAGGGTGCATACATCAAGAGTTTGTAGTTCGGTAAATGACTGAGATAACTACAAACATTTTTAAGAGATTTTGTAGGTAATATTATGTTATTTAATAATAAATTATAAAATAATAATATTCATAGGGCATTTTTCCAACTTTTTTGCGAAATTCAATAAAAAAAGGTAATTTTTTTCAAGAAAATTTCACTTAATTTCTTTGTAAAAAATGTCCTATTCAATTTTAGGTAGATTTTAGACCTCGAATAGATAAACTATGAAAACAGCTAGTAAATAAAAAAACAGAATGAAAATAAATGTAAAAACAAAAAAAATATTTTGAAAATAGTGCAACAAGTCAGGTTTTTTAACAAAAAAATTAAAAAGCTAATAAAAAATAAACCAAACCGATAAGACCTTTACTTTAATGGTTTTTGTCGATAGTTTTGTCCACATAATCAATAGACGTCGGGCGGTCACTTCGCGCTGGGACACCCTGTATATCGTATTTTAAATATCAGATCATTTGCAGATTTTATAAACAGTACTTTAATATAACAACCATTGGATTTAATTTGATTTGGCTGGATTTTTATCTACAAAAATCTGAGTTGAAACTAGACTTACATGTAACGCAAAGCACTCAGTAAGCATGATGCCATACACCTCACATAGTCCACCACTAGAATGTTCCTGCCACATCCTCCTCAATCTATTACTCTCCAAACAACATTTACACCTAGCAATTCCTGTTGCTTTCACATTCTGGAATCAGAAATGGTCATTAAAGTCAAGTATCCATCATCAGCTATGGACTAAAATGTAAACGATGTAGGTCCTAAGTAATGCACAAACAATTAATGTAATGTAAACAATTAAATAGGGTAGTTCTAGCCCCTCACTTGACAAGAAAACACAATATGATCTTTGAATATCTTGACCTCAGACAATCTGACCTACTGTACTGTACTGGGCAACCTATTGTACAGCAATCTGTACAATAGGTTGCCCCAACATTTATTTCTGGTTATTGTCTTTCCAATGAATATGTTAACCCAGTTATCTAGACACGCGGCAGCGGGTCCAGCCAAAGTTCAAAAAAGGTAATGCAGCGCCATGTGTCATGAACCATTTCGAGCTACTTTTGACCCCTTCACAACTCAAGACCCATTGAATGTACATACATGAAATTTGGCACTTTAATTAAAGCCCCTTAGCTTATTTAGAATTCAAAATTTCTTTAATGTAGCTCAAACAGTTATTGATAAATTAGTGTTTAAAAACCCGCATTTTGGTGACTGACTCACTGAACTAAGATCAAAAACCTAACCTACTTCCAGATGACCTAGAAACTTGATATTTGGTATCAAGGTAGACTTTTAGGTGCATACAATGGAAAAAATGTAAAAACTTACAATTATTGATAATTTTGTGAAAGTAGGGAATTGCAGGTCCACTGTATAAAGTAATTTTATAAATAACAATAAGTATGCATTAATTCTCTATAAATAGTCAAATACTGATAATTTCTAGACAAAAAGTAATGATATCTCATCAAAAACGTAACTGTGAAATGAGAGCCAAGTTCAAAAAAAATGAATTGAGATCTAAATGGGTTGGCAGTCAAATCTAGAACTTGAATTACATGTTCTTGTAATTAAAATTTTAGGATTTTTGACACAAAACTTGGCACCCATTTAGATCTCTTTTTTTGAACTTGGATCTCATTTCACAGTTATGACTTTGATGAGTCATATACATACTATTAATTTCAATTAATTTGTGCTAATTGACAAAAAAGAACCTCCGACATGGCTTAACATCTGTTATCTTATGATAACAAGCGGGAACAACTGCTTTATGTGCCTTCCGAATCACGGAAACGTTCAAGAATTTTTTGCCACTAGCGGTCACTCATCCAATTTCTGACTGCACCCAATGTTGCCTAACTTTGTCAATCACTTAGGATTAACACAAGCCTCTGGACTATGGACGCTTACATGCTAATTAATTGTCACTTAATTGTAACACTTACCAGTGTGATATTTGGACTTAAGCTATCATTGTAGTCTTGTGAACTATTATCATCTGTATGTATATCATTTCCATTTTGATTGCACTTTTCATAGCCCTGATTATTTGTTAAATTTTTAGTATGAGTTGTATTAAACATCATTTTGTTCTCATCTAATGTTTGGAATAGCTGAAATCAAAAGATTTTCATATAATGAAACTGTTTCAAATTATAACTGTATTTATTAAGTTCATTTACATATTACGTGGCTTTCTTTTTAACTGAACGAAAAAATGTCATTTCCAAAAAACCTAAAAAAATAAACACTTACCAGCCTACAAAAAAGGAATAATATTTGGTTTAAAAGGAATAACTTTTCCTTTTATTGTGACATCTTCACTCTTAAAATGTAATGCACAAATCCTTTTATATTTCACATAGCCTTTAACTCTTGTGACTTCTATCAATTTAGTTTTTAACCGTTCCTCTGATGGAAAACTTTTAAAATGTAATATTCACTAAAACAGTCACATATTACAAAAAATTAAACAATTGAGCAATTAAACTAATCAGCTTTTAAGACATGGACTTCCCCTACATTTTTATACTTATTATATCATTTATATAGGTACATGAAAGACAATTTTAACGCCAATATTCCTACACCAACCTAAATTAATCAGGGATATTTACCCCTAAAATATCACATCCAGGATACTTCTCACTTTTACATTATTTTATGCAACACAAAAAAATTACAACTACTATCAACAGAAATATAATTCAGGGGTCTATTAATTATAATTAATTAATAAATAATTAATTAACAAAGGCAGCAAAGTCCCATTTCAAAATGTTGATTTTAATTTTATTGATTACATTGTACCGTAGCAATAGGTACTTTGACATTGATAACCGTCTGATTTGACGTTGTCTGCGTTTGACGTTTACAGTGTTGCCAGATCAGATTTTCAAAACTACCGTGCTGTCTGCATTAAAATACAGTATTTATGAGAAAAATACATTGTTTGATGGAAAAAATACAGTGTATTTTACAGTGCCATTAAGTGCCACATAAAAAAGGAAATAGCCATTTTATTAAGTAAAATATAGATTTATTTTACGATAATATCCTCACAAATTAACTAAACATCTTCAGCCTTAGGTACTTACAAAAATTGACGTATCACCTTCTTAGCAACTAATTAGTCAATTCATTCAGTCAGTCATTGCTTAAGGCGTTAAGAAGTGCTTAACGTACAAACGATAATAATTAAGCTTGACTTAGCTAATTAACTGATAACGACCCAAAAAATATTTCACTCTGTAAATACTGTCAGATATTGACAGCAAAAAAATAGTTTTTTGCTGCAAATGTCATAGATAATGTTTATAATAGCAACATTTTAACAATAAAAGTCAGCTGTCATAAATAAATCATTGTTTTCGTGAATTTTTGTTTCTGGCTCTATGGTACGGCCGATACGGGGAATACACTACTCCTTGCTGTGTGGGTCAGTCGCATTAGACACATTCATGTCTTACGATATTTTTTCATATGAAGCGTTCATTATAATATAAAATTTTGTTTTTTGTTGCCAAAAAAATACTGTGTCTCCATATACTGTATTTATAAAAATACTGTGTCCAATAGACGGCGTGAAAAAAAACGAAAAATCTACAGTAATAACAGTGCATCTGGCAGCACTGGACGCTTACAATGATATTGGGCGCGTTCCACTTGACGTTCACAACGATCAAAATGAGCCATTCGGCGTTCCACTTGGCAACCACCATGGATGTATACTCTAACTGGATAGGTAATTTTGTAGAGGTACCTGAGGATGGATGACGTTATAGCCTAAGGGACATTTTTCTATTGTGTCAATGTTATCTATAGTCCCAGGATATATAATTCAATTATGATTTTTCAAAATGATATAAATCCTTCCTTTTACACGAGCAGTCTATGGGTTAGCTACACACAGAGAGCTTATAGCGTATTGCGCATTCAATATAATAATGGGCTTAGGATGCTGATGGGACTGCCGAGATTTTGCAGTGCGTCTAGCATGTTCGCCGAGGCAAACACTGCTGGCTTCCATGCCATCATTAGCAAGAGATGTGCATCGCAGATGAGACGCTTTCGAAGCAGTTCCAACAGCATCCTGAAGTCATTAGCTGGCAGATGGGACTCTCCATTCATCTCACACTGGATACGTCTCCATTTATTGTAGTGAAGACTGTTACGTTTATACGTTTTGTTTATATGTTTATTTTATTGTAATTTATTTTATTTTTAGATTATTGTATATTGTATTATTGCCATGTTACTAACCCCTAATTTATAAGTTTTACTAACATAATATGAGCCTGTAATTGTTGCCTTAATAAAAAGCTAAAATAAAATAAAAATAAAAAAGCATCTAAGATGAATATTATAAGTACCGTAATTGAGTGGTAGTTTGCAATACTGACTGCGCCAAAAAGTTAATGCAATTTTTCAGAGTGGCGATTACGGTCATCGGGGATTTGTGAAGACTGTGGTCGTCATTTTTGTTTGTGTTGCTTAAAATGTGGTTTTGTACTGTTTTCAATTATCAATGCGAAAATTACAATAAAAACAATTGCAATATTTTAAATTCAGTCATTTTGAAGATTCTAATAACATGATTTATTTCAATATCATATTTTTTTACCACGAGAAAAATTACCAATAGAAAACATTTTAAAGAACCGTATCAAAATAGGACACAATTTTTCTAAGTGTGGACACCCTACAATTATGAAGGACAACCTCAATCCGGACTGTGATTGGTCGAATAGTGCTTAAGATATGACGTCAGATATGACGTCATCGAACGATTCTGTGCTTCAGGTACCTCTACAAGGTCAGCAATCCCGATAGTGTAATATACCCATGGCTACCACGGTCGTCTTGATGACGTCATTAATTTCGCTCATGCCACGCTCATAACGACCCACCTGAAAAGGTGTTTTGCCACGAAATGCAGTTTTGCCACATTATTATATTATTTATTACCTTCACAAAAAAAAGCCCCATTTATCATACGATTTACCGAATCTACCGTTAATACATATTTCATGGAAGAAACTACTGTAATACAGTTTTTAGACCTGGCAACACTGGGTAGAAAAGGATGGTGATAGAAATTTTGCGCAATTTTTTTAAAGTTAAGGATGGCGCCGGAAAAAATAACTTATTTTCAACAGCACAAAGTACATTTTGTATTAACGACTAAAACGTGTAAGTACTCTGTGGCTAAAACGCTCCATATATAATAAAGTACTCTGTGCTATGCCTGTTCCACTTGGGTGTACGATTGTAACGCTCACAAGATAGTGGAATAGGAAAAACTGCGGTCGTGAGCGTGATCGTTGTGAACGTCAAGTGGTCGCCAAGTGGAACGCCAAATGAGTCATTTTGATCGTTGTGAACGTCAAGTGGAACGCGCCATATACATATATAACTTAGTTGTCTATGGTCGTATTCAGCAGTAGTGAATAATCTGTGACTGTCAGTGTCACGTTTTATCGGCCGTTGACGCAATGAGCTGTCATTGGTATTCTATGATCTGTCAATTTGATCTTTCCTGTAATTTTCATGATCTTTCTCAAAATAAAATCTTTCTGAAATAGTTGTAACTAACTTGTATTTTGTTATTGTTAATTAATACATAGTAATTTTTATTCTTATAACAACACTACAAATGAATATAAGTAACAAAAAAGGACCCGTTTTTGATGCGGGCGAGTGCCGATGCTGTGGGGCAATAAAGAGGTGCCGATTACTTACCGTGGAGTACGAATTTATGGGACAAAAGGAAGTGTACTCCGATATGTTTGTTGATTGTTTTGGTCTGATGGTATGTTGAATTGAATATTTAAAAAAAAACTAAAGACTCAAACTGCATTCAAAATTCGACCGTTAATCAAGTGTCTTAATTTTAATGTGTATTATTTTTGTTTTGATACTTGTTTCAGCTTTCTCACTTGGATGGTGAAGAGCGTGAGCGTATGATATGTGCTACGTGCGTTACTAGACTGCGAGAGGCGAGAGACTTCCGGAGCCAGGTTTTACGCTGTGAGGAGAAACTACTACGAGCTAATATTCAACTTATTGAAGACAGCAACAGTTAGTAATAATAAAATATATGTTATATGTATTATGTTTAAAAAATATGGTATTGAGGCTTGTTTTACATAGTTGTTGATAATAATGAGCCATAAGCATGATTGTCTACATCATTTCGACATCATTTTGCGATTATTGTGGTAACTTACTTAAAATATTATATTCCACATGGCAAGAAAAAGAAAATTACAGATATTGCCTTTATTGCACTTTTAAAACGTAAAAGCAGACATCTACTCCTGTTTTGTAATTCTGCATGATGTAGATGCGTATAACTACCGCTGGTCATTGGTTTCTAATGTGTTATAAATCAGATGACACACTCTTCGCTGGTAATATGTTAAAAGTTTGAAAGTATGTTGATAATAGTTTGAGTACATCAACTATACATTAGGATTTATCATATTCAGTAACTTCATTTTAAAGTAAACGACTTATTTTTAGTATTAACTGAAAATTTTGAACCATACTTCCTCTAATCTATATTTAAATTTCCATGTACATACAACCAAGTGGCAGTTAACACGGTTGCCACATTTTGGAGTACAATGTATATGCATACAACTGCAATATCTCATAAAGTAAATATAATTAGTTAAAATGAAATATACATAATGATGCCTTATTAAATGATTGAGTAGTGATGAAAATTTCGACAATCTTGGTTTGAAACTAACAGAATGGGAGCATTTTTTCCTTTTATCTGCTCTCCTGAAAAGTAGCTGTTTTGCATATAACTCTTTTTACTTTGCACCTGTCGATTTTTGATTTCAGTTTTATTTAGTAAATAAACAACAATCCTTTGATTCTCAATAATTTTTATCTTAGCATAAAAATAATTGTGGCTGTTTCAGGCAATCCTAACATTAAAGTTGAGATAGAAATCGGTGTAAAAGAAGTGACTGAACAGGAAAGTAATAATTATGAAGAGGAGAAGGAAATGGACACTCTGATTGCTGATGGTGAGGAAGTAAAAAAGGCATTTGTTTTATTTTTTATGAACTATATTACTCCACTTGTATTACAAAACATATTATAGTATTGCTTACACTGTTATGACATATAATTGATTGTCAGATCAAAAAAGTCATTAAAAAATATATAAATGATTTTAAAATTACCCCCTGGGCCATAATATCTTGTGGCTGGATTTAGGGCCATTTTTTTGCTTTCCTCAACAACTCCTTACTGTAGTTTGATGGCATGGATTGGCCCTATTCTAGGCTGCTCCAATGCAGTCAAATTGTTTACCAACATACATGTTTAATTTTCAGATAACATTGAAAATAGGAGCATGACATTATCACCAGAACCAGAAAGAAGAAAATCTCCCCGAAAAAAGATGAAGAAAACTTCCAAAAATCAAAGTAAAGTAACTGAAAGTAAACGAAGAATTAAACCTCCAGTTAAGGAGCACATCAAGTCCAGGAAAGAGATGCTGATCAGTATGAAAAGGACAAAGGAAAAACTGAAAAAGGCATTACGAAAAGGTAAATCCAAACAAATTATATAGGCAGAATATTTTGTATTCAAATAATACAAATAGTTCATAAATTGTCAGCTTCTGTAGGCCTGCTCGCGTGTGTTGCGTAAGAGAAAACTAATTTTCCCAGATATGAGAGCTTGTTAGATCGATCTATCGCTCCGTAAACCCCCGAGATTACAAAGCAATACTTATATATTGAATTCCCTACAAGTACTCCCTGGGTAAGTGCTAAACGAGCAGCAACTTCGGTGGTAGGCAATGACATACAAAATACAAATTAGACAAAACCACCCATCAGACATAGCCACGCCGCGAAGCGATTCGTCTTGTACCGTCATGATATCTGGCGAAGCCCAATGTATGATGGACGGTTGTTATGGGTTTTGCCGTGTCGGGAGCTTAGCCGCCGAGTGCAGTGGAATCCATAGCACGGTGCTGCGGCGTTTGATCGGGGCCTAAGAAGCGACTTTAATGAAGTTGTATGATGCATCCGCTGGTAAATTCGCATTGCTCTCTGGCTCATACAGTTAATGAGAAACAGAATGTTGTCTCATTTTTACTTGCTGGGAGCTCGCGTCTAGACAATAGTAACAGCCATTCACTGTCATCGTATTAAAGGCATCTCATATTTAAGGCTTCATATATTCATATGGGTTATTACCTAAGTCTTGACAAGGTACGTGCAGCCTGTACCAAAAAAAGCAATCCCGCCAACTATTGGTATAAAGGTTTTTATAGGATGTCCCAAAAATTGAGCAACATTTGAACTTTCCTAGTAAAGTGTTGCTGACAAATAGATGCAGTTTGATAGTTCAGGGTTAGTAAAAATGGAGTCATCATATCATCATCAGTCAAATGGTTTTCATAGTACAATAATCAAATCACAATATTATTAAAATGTGTGTGTGTATTCCAATTAATTCAAAGCTTGCGTAAGTTTTGGATCACCCCATACTTTTGCCTTCATACCCAGTAGTTACCATGTCAATATTTCTTATATTTTTGTTACAGAAAAAACATCAGAAATAGTGCGGCTAGAAGGAAATAGGATACAAAAGAGTACCAAAGCATTCTCCAATACTGTGACAATAGTTGAAAATTCCTATGTATGTCCCTTCCAGTCCATTTTTAATGATTTCTACTGTGATTACTGCAGAGAGAAATTCACAGATCACCAGAAACTTAGAGAGCATTACGTAAGACATGATCCAAGTACTTTTAAGGATGCTATTATGGATAGCATGCGAAGACTTGGCCGGAAGAAATCTCAGCTAGATGTTCAACGGATAGATTGTAGGCTGTGCTCAGAATCAATTAATGATATGGAAAGTTTCAAAACCCATTTAACAAGCGTACATGGGAAAATGTTATATCCAGTTGAGAATGAATTTCTTCAATTCAGAGTTATACCAAATAACTTAGAATGTATTGAATGTGGCCAAACTTTCACATTATTTCAGTCTTTAAAAAAACACATGGCTGAGCACTTTGGTACGTACACTTGTGATATCTGTGGGACGCATTTCTTCAATGAAAGCTCTCTCATCACTCATCAGAAGAATCATGACACGAATAGCAAGCCGGAACTTTATACTTGTGAGGAATGTGGAAGGTCCTTCAAGTTGAAATACAGTAGGGACATGCATGTTACTACACAGCATAGGAAGGAGGCGGCTTTTCAGTGTATTAAGTGTGATGGAATGTTCTTCTCAAGTAGACAGCGGTTTAAGCACATGATGGAGATGCACGGAGAACGATCAACATTCCAATGCAGTCAATGTGACCGAGTGTATGACAGCAGGAAGACATTGTTAGACCACATGAGACGGATCCATGTGAAAATGTTGAAGCATAAGTGTAATATGTGTGAACGAAGGTTTTATCTCCCCTCCATGTTGAAAGACCATATGGCTATTCACACTGGGGAAAAGAATTTTAAATGTGATTACTGCGGGAAGAGTTATCCTAGGTTGAAGTCGCTGAAAGTACATTTGCAATCGCATGCGGCTATTAAGAAGTACAAATGCACGCACTGTAGTGCATCGTATGGACAGAATGTCAGTTTGAAAAATCATATGAAGCGCACACACCAGCTTGGCTTGGAGGAAGGTGTTTAAAACTTTGAATGTGTGATGTGTGAGATGAAATGCTCACAGTAAGAGAAAAAAAGTTCAAAATGTGAAATGGTCCTAATCTTGTGTAGGTACATTTTGGTTCTTATTGGTGAGCAGAAGCCGTGAGAGTGGTCATTTGGCTGTATTTTGTTTTAAAACATTCGTGATAGTCAAAAGAAATTATTTCTTCTGGATATACGAGCAGATGGTTCTTCCAATAGCATCTGGGATGGGATATGTTTCTTCAAAATGCCTTCTATCTTTTGCGTATTTCTGGCGTATCTCTCGGGCGTGTTCGGCGTTGATAGAGCTACTACTGTGTCAATTAAATAGAGTATATTACACTCTCAGGTCGTGGAACTATCATCCTAAACTTCTTAAACTTTATCATGTTGGATGATCCCAACTGCATAAATGCATCTAATTGACGCAACTCTGAATAATTTTGCATCCACTACATATTGATGTGCCTAATTTCAATGACATTCAGGTCAAGGATATTATTATGAGTGTTAAAGCGATTCTAGCTTCGCTTCTAAGACTGCCAAGAATTCTCGATATTGTGCATAAGTTAATTGTACGGCAATTTCACGTAAAGTGACAACTTCATCAGATTAAATGGCATAAGCCAAACTATCGCTTTAGAACTAGTCGATATGCACAAGAGACAACCCTATGTACAAGTTACTCTACGGAACAACCTTCTAAGTCTGATCCGATTTTTCCACTCATGATATGCGTAATAATGTAAATGAGCAGAATGATGAGTATCCCAGTGATTCGTCGTTGATTTCAAGCCTGGATATTTTACTTACTTTACTAGGTATTAAACTTTTAACAGTGTAACGTTTCCTTGTTTCGCTTGTCCACAATGCGGCGAGTTAGCGTCACTTGATAGTCTGCTTCAGTTGCCTTCGATGGTTTTCTCCATGAATTCGTTAACATTTGAAAAAATCATATAAAAAAATGTATTGACATATACGAGAAATATCGTATTTATTTAAAAGATAGCTTATTCATTGTAATTTACTTTTTAAAAATAACGACATCTAAATAAACACCGTCTCGATTTTTACATTCTTCTAAGCGAGTACTGAAATTTTAGAATACTCGTCGGAAAAGAGACCGTGAGATCGCAAACATTTCTTCGCTTATTTTTTCTTTTAGTTGAGTCCAATGTCTTTGGAATTGGAATTGATGTAGACACTGCTCCTTAAATAAATAGTTGAGCTTTGGTTTCGGGTAAGGTTAGCCACCTTACCCGAAACCAAGGCTCAACTAGTTGAAAATGTAGTGTTTTCACAAAATCCCTCCGTGGTGTTACTTTCCGTCCTGCTGTCAATAAGTTGTGACACTGTTAATGTAGCTATTGATGCAATATTGATCATTCCGTGGAAGATACTCATCGGCCATCTATTGGTTTTTCGGCAACACGACATATTAGAGCACAGTTGGTCAAAAGTATCTACACCTCCTTTAGTTGAATTATAAAATTCAATCATGTGTGGTTTTTAAAAGATGTATTTATAGTACCTCATTGCAAGACAACAACATGTAAACAATTTTTGATGGCTTTCATTTGAATTACAGCAAAGTAAGTGGTCCGTCGTAGCAGAATATTGAAGTGTTAACTTGTCTGGTTCTGCAGTTTTTTAGCTCTTCTGGAATCTCTCTCTTATTTGCCTGAAATGTGCCAACTATTGTCAACTTATATGGCTCAAGTAGCAGACTTTGCTAAAGGAATCGATGTAAAACAACTGTCGGTTGTAACATTCCGGTTTGTGTCATAAATTGTACGCGTCAATTCTTTAACGAAGTGTTCAACTAAAGGTAAACCTCCAGTATCGGTCCCTTTTCTCAAATATGGTATGGCATCAATCATGTAATAAGTCCCACTGTCACACATTATTTCAATTTTGATTCCGTATTTTGCGGGTTTATTCGGAATGTACATACGAAATTTGCATCTGCCTCGAAGGCCAAGTAATTGCTCGTCTGTTGTAAAATTTGTCCCTAGAGTATAATTATTGAAACATTGTTTCATCAGCATGTCCCAAATTATTCTAATGGGTGTAAAAAGATCGCTCTCGTATCTTTGCAATCGCAGATCTCTGTCATGAAATCGTAAAGATCTTATGAGGAAATCAAATCTTTCGCGGCTCATAGCAGCGACGTATTCAGATCCACAATAATTATAATTGAATAACTCGTCTGATGTTAAATGGTTGTCTTTTAGTGCAGCACTTAAAATAAGAACCCCGACTAGCGCCTTTATTTCTAAAATATTTGTATCGCTTTGTGTTGGGGTCACAGTGTGATACATGCATCGTTTGATAGATATTTCGACGTTCGTCCATTTAACAATTTCCTTGTAAATTTAATTTGTAAAAACATTTCGAAGCAAGATAATTCACCTGTTAATCTTCTACAATAATGGCTGGATCTCCTAGCAGTACGCACGATATACAGGATGGGCCAGAAAGTTTGGTAGTAGGGGAAAGTGGGGGAAATACGAACACCTAAGGGAAAACTTAAATAAAACAGTGGAATTTTAATCACAGACTTTCTTTATTGTTTAATTATAAAGTTTACTTATCTGTCTAACGAATCCACTAATCAACATTTATATTTTTTTAATAAATTGTAACAATAAGAAAAAAAACAAAACCCTTAGTGTTCGGCTTTACCCGACATTAGTCGGGTAAACACGAACACCAAGTGGGGTAATTACGTACTAACATTAATAGCGACAGTGATCACATTTATAACCCAACGATGTTGAAGCTCCGTCAGTACAATTCTCGTGAGCCCATTTTTTACACACGTAGCACATAATCCAGTCTTCAACGGGGGGATCTATATATTTATCTTTACAAAAAATGCAAAAATAGTTTTCATTTTCCTTTTCGCCTTTTTCTTTTCCTTTTTCTTTCTTATTTTGACTAGTCACTAAAGTCTTTTATGTTCTTGAAATTCTTTAATACGTTTTTGGTCTCTTTTTTAAAAAGTTTCTTATCACTACATTCCAGTCTTTTTATTTGAGATCCTTTTTTTGGTATTTTTTCTGTTTTTTTCTTGATTTCTTCTGCTTTAGCTCTTTTTCTATTTTCCTTTTCCTCTAACTGGACTTTTATAGGAGTGCTCGTAAGAATAGTTGATCTTTTCTTCCTGATATTGCGTTTTGATATTTTTGGAGAAATAATAGGCAATTCAATGATCTCGGATAGGGAAACTTCATGCGTGCTTATGTCATCGCTTTGTGAGTTAACAGGACCTGTTTCGGAAGCCAAGATCAAGATCTTCAACACTGTGAACTTGGGCTACTGCAGTTATATCGGCATGACCGTGAGCATCAAGAGCTTGTTGAACGTCAGTTGCTTGGTTATCTGAAGGTTGGGTATTCATAAGAACGTTTTGTGTTGGATTTATTATTACTTGTGCGGTATTCTGAGATATACAGCGTGTAATAAGATCGGAATTAAATATTTCAGGATTTTACTCAACTCGCGATTCTCAACCCGAATACGTAAAAAAAAAATTACCTTAATTTTCACTCAAATTATCCTTTAAAATAAATTAATCATAGACACTGCGCTTCAGAAAGCCTTGTAACCTAGTGACCTAGTGACCTCGTAACCTACCTATTGCAAAAGAACGAAACGAAATCTTCAGTGTTGCCAGACCAACATCCAGGAAATAAGAGCTAAAAATCAGGAGATTGGTCTCACAAATCAGGATATAAATAAAATACTGAATTAAATTATTGTTCATTTTGCTTATACCTACATTTCACTGTTCATTTTTGCCGTCATTTTTTAGCTCACATTAAACTCAAAACAATTTTTTTTAAATTTGTTTTTAGTTCTCAAAATTCTAGCAATAACTCTGATACTCGATTTATTTTTCAATTTTGTATTTGTTATGTTAATAACTAAACTCTTATCAATTCAAAATTCTTTTATTCTGTAGTTTAAGTTTACTTTCTCCTGTTTTCATTCACTCCACTCCTAAGTCCAATCAAATCAAACAATTACATGAAAAATTTAAATGTAACCTACAACTTATTAAAGTGGTACCGTAAAACATACCTATTTAATTTAGTCATGTAGTATTGGCGGGTAAAGGTTCTTTCCCGTACCTACTCATGGCAACCAGGCAACAACAACAGGATCGAAAATCGATAACGGCATATTTTATCAATGGATTTATTGCAAAAACACTTTATTTGATTGATGTATGTCCATTTTCCAAATTTAATACTGTTTCAAAACCCAAATATCAGGAGACTTTTTAATAAAATCAGTAGATCAGGAGAATTGTAGAGAAATCAGGAAATCTGGAAAATCAGGTGGTCTGGCAACTCTGGCCATGTTGTCGGCACGCACAAAAGCAACTTGCCTATTTCCATTGAATCATGCCGCCTAAAATACATTTAGACACACTGGTCGATTTCGCTGTAAATAAAAGAGATATGCCTACCCTATTTCTTATTAGTGTCACTGGTTCCAAAGACTTATTTTTTCTTTATTGCTCTAATAAAACAAAAACTTCTCCAGGAAAATGGCATTTTATTCTCACATCGTTTAATATGTTTCTTTAAGATTGATAATTAATAATTGCCACAATCTTGAGTACAAAAAAATTAACCCTTTTAATCAGTGAAATTTTTAAATATTATTTGTGTAACCGTCTCCTAAGTGTGTGTTTAATAACGTGCGGATTTCATCACGCACGCGGGATTGCCCCGCATGCGAGTTTTTTCAAAATGGTGGACTTGTTGGTATGCCAACTAGGTTCAATGCCCTTTGAAAAAGTATTCAATTCACAGAAAAATCTCCTTTGAGTTTAATCATAGTAGTTTAGATACATTAATGATAATAAAATAATAAGAAGTTTAAATTAGACCGAATAAAATTAAAATTATAATAAAATAAAATAATCATAATTTTTAATAAATCTAACAATAATAACTCAAGTAAGTGTTGAAAATAACAATATTTTACGAATTCCATAAAGTAAAATGTTAAAATAATGTTATTGTCACTAATTGTCATACCAGCGTTCTCATTAGTAAATCACAAAATATCATTTAAGTAATTATGTTTTTCATTTGTGTCACTCAAAAACTTGATTTATGTATGTTATTGTTAAATAAATAAGTGCAATCTTTGATTGAAATATTTTTTATTATTATTTAAAAACGCATCTGAATACTAAAAAATATCAATAACATAAAAAACAAAATTCATAAAATTGCTATGTTTTTGACCCGAAATTTGAAATCGACCAGTGTGCGGCGACTTCTAAGCAATTAACAAAGAACACCGCCCGCCGCCTTTCGGCACGTGTCGCCTTGCCTTTGTCGGCAATTTTAATCACCGAACCCGCCAATGTTAGGGATGTTCGATCCAGGTGCCTTGTATCGATATTCCGTATCGATATCGATCGCATTGAAGTGTATCGATCCAGGTATCGATTGGATCAAATATTTTAAGATAATAAATATTTTGTATTTTTTACCTAATTTGAACTCAAATTTTTGATTTCTATTCGATCCACCTTTAAGTATCGATACAATCAATACGACAATACTTTGCTGCATTTATTGTTAAACTATTCGATATCTCCATATTTTGATCCGATTCTCCTTACTGCATCGATCTGCCAAGCAGTTACTATTGTCACTAAGCAGATATTTTATTTACCTCTAAGTTTAAAACAATTAGCTAACTCGATAATTCGATATGATCCACCGTACATGTGTATCGTCTGTCAATTAATAGTATTGGAACGAAGTTCCTTATCGCGCGTTGTGAAGGGGGGCTAGACGGAAAATTACGACACTTTTTGATTTTACGAATGACGACACTTTTTTTGAAGTGATTCAGTGAGTTTTACAGAGATGGCGCTGTACTGTACAACTTTCTGAATCACGCTAGCGTGATTAATTAAGTTTTACAGAGATGGCGCTGTACAACAAAACAATACTTAATCGAAAGGAACTTCGTTCCATCCGGGTGTCCCTTGACACCTCTCATGTTTTTTGTCTAACTCTAAGGTTAAAACAATGACTTTAATTCATACAATAAACCGATCCTCCTTACATGTTTATCAAATTATCGATCGGCTAATATCTTGGCTAAATATTCTGTTTCGGTTACCTCTTCAGAATAAAAAAAATACCTGTCTCCTTAACTCGATCCGAATGATGCGATCCACCTCACTTGTGTATCGACCCGCCAGTGGATCGAATGCCATTGTATCGATACAAAAATCGAGAGGATCATATCCCATTGTATCGATCCACAGGATTCGATCGGATCTAACATCCCTATCACTTCAGTCAGCAGTTTGTTCAGTCTACGAGCGCGCGGGAGCAAAGGTGCACGTTATTTGCACTACCGTGTATCTCTACGGATTAGTGACGTAGAACCATGACGTCATATCAGTATTCCAATGAGGAATATTGGGATATGGTTCGTGCTTACGCATTAGCCCAAGATAGTGTGCTAGGAGCCATCAATTTGTATCGAGAGATGTTTCCCAACCGCCGCATACCCTCATACAGTCTGATGCTAGGAGTGAATCAACGACTGAGATCATTCGGATCGTTCACAGTGCCATCTCATGCACAGGGGCGAGGGAGGGAGCCGTACCCTGTCAACGTACAAGAGGCCATTCTCGAACACTTCGAGCAACACCCGCAAGAGAGTACTCGAAATGCTGCAAGACGGTTTGGTGTGTCTCATTACACTGTCTGGAAGCTTCTTCGGGAAGAAGGTTTACACCCTTATCACTTTCAACCCGTTCAAGAGCTCGGGGTCAACGACCATGAGCCGAGAGTTAACTTTTGCCGTTGGTTTTTGTCTAACTTAGACAAAAACATTTTGTTTACTGACGAAGCCACGTTTACTAAGATGGGCATTTTCAATGTGCACAATGAACATTGGTGGAATACTGAAAACCCCCATGCTACGCGACAGGACGCTTTTCAACATCGTTTTAGTGTAAATGTGTGGGCTGGTGTTTTGAACAACTGTTTGTTAGGTCCGTATTTTATTGACGGAAGACTTGATGGTGCATCATATTTAAACATTTTAAAAAATGTGGTCGATGAAATGTTGGACAATGTGCCGTTAAGTTCTCTAAGAAATATGTATTATCAACATGACGGAGCGTCTGCACACTATCAAGTTCGAGTCCGCGACTTTTTAAATACGTACATTTTGGTGATAAGTGGATAGGGCGCGGCGGGCCAGTGCCTTGGCCACCTCGATCACCAGATCTCACCCCGTTAGACTTTTATTTATGGGGCGAACTGAAAAGATTAGTGTATGCTACTGAGTTCTCAAGCAGAGAAGACTTAAAGGTGCGTATTACTAATGCTTTTAACAGTGTTCGAAGTGACCCGTTCGTCCTTAACCGTCTAAAAGACAATATGCGTAGACGTGCCGAACTTTGTATTACGCGTGGAGGTGCTCATATTGAACAATTTTTGAGCTTAGTGTAGGTTATGTAAATGTTTAATTAAAATCAATAACTGTAAATAGGTATGATTCCATTTTTTAAATACGCCAGAAATACTAGATGTTCCAATTACCAATTTAGTACTAAATGTTTGCTGCGATGCCTTTCATGTTGTAAATTTGCTTAGCAGGTACATACCTAGGTATTTCTGCCTGTCCTAAGCCAGGTTTTAAGTATGAAGGGAAAATGGATCATACTAACAGGTCATTCACCTAGACAACGCGAGTTCGACGCGCTGCTAGAGCGTCCACACGTTTTGAGATTTTTCGTATTTAGTTTGATATTATTATCTCTGTGATTTATGGGTGTTTTTATTTATTTCTTTGTTTATTCGGGCTGAGAATCGAGAACTAATCGGCCACCTGAAGTTTTCACATAATCAAAAAGCCACCCAGTATATGGCTGAATTGAATCTATCTCAATGGGGCACAAGCAATTCCTGCAGACCTAAATCCACTTGCAGCTTTTTCAAGGTTACTGCAACGATTAAAAGCATTTGTAAACAATTCGACTATGTTATATTGTGTAATTGGCTGTCCAAACGGATCTGCCATATGATTTTCACATTCTTGATTGTATGCAGTCTTGAGAGGGCCAAAATATGTCAAGTCCAAGGGTTGGAGTTTATGTGAGGTGTGTGGTGGTAGAGTTAGCATAATGATTCCGTATTCTCTGCAGAGTGAGAATGCATCAAGGCTTATATGACTCTCATGGTTATCTAAGATGAGCAAAACGGGGTCTATCTTTGAAGGCTTTGCATATGAAATGAAATGATGTAGCCAATCCACAAATAGGCTTTCATTTATCCATCCAGAGTCTGACACAGCCCCAATCATGTTACAGTTACTACCTTTTAGTAATTGTGGATTCATACGCTTCCTTTGAAATATAAAAAATGGAGGAATGTATTGGCCGGCTGCACTAAATGCACAAACAACTGTTGTTGTGGACCCTCTTTCTGCACTCGTTGCCTTACCAACTTGTTTCTGACTGGGACTAGTGGTGGCGTGATCTCCGGAATGGCGGATAGTAAAATATGTCTATCTCTTTCTAACATATCAAAACCATTGGATTCGGGATTACCCCGCGTTCGCGTTTCCCCCACTCTCCCCTATGTCGTGGGCTGGAATGTGGCTGAGGCTGGTTTAAAAATGATGAAGTATTACATTCGTTTAAAACAGTAAGTGATGAACCTGTCAAAGTATTTGTCCCGCCATTATCTTGCCAGCCCTGTTCGGCGCTAAGTAGTTCCAGGGAAACATTCTCAAGTTGATCTAATGAATAACTTTTTGTCAAAAGTAATATTTCTCCGTTTCTATTAAACGCTTAAACGCTTCACACTCATAGCCCCACACTAGGATTCCCTGTGTCGTGGGTGCCATGGACAACACACAAGACAAGGACACTCACACCCAGACCGAGAACAGAAATTCAAACTCATCATTCAAATTTCCGCTCCGCTGGGAATCGAACCCAGGACCCTTGGCGCGGCGATCCGGCATGGTAACCATTGCGCCACACGGGTCGTCGTTTACCTTGTAGGTGTGCATCTGTAACTCGGAAGAGCTCGGTGACTTTTGAAATGATTATTGTGATTGACTTTCGTAGACAAACTTACTTAACACCAGTTAGTCTTTGTTGTCTCTTCACTGTTTTTCTCCATGATAATACTTAAACAAAAGAGCTATTTAAGTACCTAAGCGTATTTCGTACTCATTCCGAGAGACGTCTGTTCTTTACGACTAAACAACATACACTGAACTAAAATGAATAGTCCGCCGAAGTCCTTCAAACGTAATTTCATGTCAACACAAGTTTGTTTTGATTCGGTTTAGTACACATATAGAAAGCCCGTATTTTGTTTTGTTGAAACGGGTGTATCTTCAGCAATCACTGAGGCGTCATCAAAACATCGTCCATTAATAAAATAAGGTGTTAAAATAATAAATAATAAAAGAAAAATGAACATAATCTATAATAATCTTGACTGACTGATTCATCAACTAAGAGCCTTAACATATGCTTTTATTTATGCATAATTATGTCCTTTTTTCTTTTTAGTGCAGATTTACACGCCTCTTTAGAATACATTCTGTTTTTTAATAAACAGATATCTTAATAGCAATATGGAAGATACTATGTAACTTATATTTAAGTCTTTGTGCTCCATGTAATTTTCATTTTGATATTCTCTTTGTACGCCTCTTTTTCTAAAAATATATTTATTATGCTTGAACTTTTTTCTACACAATCTATTAAATTAGTAGAGGCGTACGTAAGAGATTTTTTTACGGATTCATAATTTTAAACTCTATAAAATTATGCACTTCCTCTGACGTTTCGGAAATCTAGAATAATTTTACATTCATTACAATTGTTTTTTTTTATAATGAAGCCACAGACATATGCAAATGCTTGTAATTCGCTACTTCCTTCCTCCAAGTTTTGTTCCAGGGCGGATGTAATATTTTCTTTAATTTCTTTTTCAATTGATATTATTTACTCGGACTTATTATTTACTGTGTCAGTGCGCATGTCTGTGGCTGGTGTCAGGATCGTTTTAAAATTTGTAATTAAGGCACTGTTGCTATCTAGTTCACAATTGCCTGAGCTAGTATGTGCCATATTACTTACTACGGCAGTTTTTAGTCCAACGAATTGTCCGACTGTCGGGTTGCTATTGGACACACAGCTGAAGCGTATGCACCCAAATAAATTTTCAAGTGGGTCTTGCTGCAGTCTTCTTGTGGACAGACTTTTAATAGATTTATGTTTTGCACTGAGGATTTTCCAAACCATTTTTATGCCATTGAGGGTCCAAATCCACCCATCTATTGATGGGAGATTACCCCTGCATCTCAAAAATTCAAGGGTTTTAAAAATGATTTCATTTTGTCGAACATTTGCAGATGTTCTGAAGAATTTTTTATATTTGTTGAAATTTTTTTTCCTCTTCTAAGGTCCGGTGTCGACGCATTTACACTATCGAACAGTTCGTCCATATTCGTTAACAAATTGTGGCCGTTGCCAAGGCTTCAGTAGGCATGTCTCCTGAAAATCACAATAAACAAAGGCGATCCCCAATTTTCGGCCCCGAACCATATGTAATCTGTGCTAGAACATCGGACTAGACAAGAGTAAACTATATACCAAAAAATTCGTCTTATTTATAAGATAAACATATTTAAATCTTAGCTTCAGCTGCTCTTGCCAAATGAACAAAATAATGCAAAAAAGTTTTCACAGTATTTACCTCATTACATACGATTTTATAATCGATTGAATCGATTGATAATGATCGACTGATGGAACATAATAATATATTTTATGTATTATTTAGTGATTATAATTATAATATTAATTTATTTTTTACATATTTTCGTATTCCATATAAATCAAAACTATGTAATATATTATAATTACCATTCAATCGTTACGCTAATTTTATTAAATTACATTTCGAATATTTTGACATCGATTAATCGATTGACAACAATGATGATGTAATCCCTAATAATGTCATTTTGGTAACCATAGTATTTATAAATAACACCACTGTATTGTCATATTTGTCATCGATCTTTCATCTTTCTACGCGTGTTCTTGTATATTTTTACTATCAAATATTTTCAGGGTATTTGGAGTCCTATTTACTATTGAAACTCATCGACACGTACACAGTGATTTTAATTTTCTATTGTATTCGCTTTCGTACTTGTGTTTTGGTGAATGTGTTTCGCAGTTTCGCTACAATTTCTTGCAAACCAATACTATATGAATATGGACTCCTTAATCGCCTGTTTTGTGACTGACAAAGGTTCAGAATAAGTCCTGAACACTGGATAACGTACCCTATACATCTTTAGAAGATCAGGAAGTTGCTGTGGCCATACTTACAATGAGTATATTATGGTATCTTGATTGGGCAAGGTACTAATGAAATATAACGCCTCCTGCACAACTACACGAAATATTAATATATTATAATGATAACTAATAAAATCTCTTGAAATATGCAATAGCTTTTATTATACAACCTTTTTATGACATTCGTTTTGGGTGAAAACCATTGAAGTAGTAGATATTATAATAGACACCCGCCAACGTAAGTGTAACATACATATTAAATAGCACTGTGACACGAGTATGACATAATCATAACCTATAATTAAGGTGATTCATTCTAGGATTTCCTTAGTTGGCCATTGCTGGCAGCCGTGAATATTGGAGAAATTGAACTTTTTGCAATAATCTAATTAACAGCCAATTTCCAGTCTTGTCTACTTGGGCCTGAGTTTCTATGGAAACTGGGGTTCTCCTTTAATCAATACGACCTTTACTGACTAGCGTTCCATCTGCGGCTTTGCTGGCATAGGTATACTAATATAATATACAACAAAATGACAATATATAAAAACCTCTTTGATATTAAATGATATCGATGAACAAGAGTATCAATAATAAAAGTATTACATATTGAAATTTAATATTTATTTAATCATTCTTTAATTAAAGCAATACATTCTCATTTAAAAGCCCTGCAATTGTATCTGTTTCCTAAAAAAATTTCGCTTTGATACAACATCTTTCATAATATTTTCTCTTTTTGCGATATAAAAAACTTTGTTCTGACATATTTCTTTACCACGACACGTACTAAATTAGTGTTATGCATATAACCGTTTACATGTTCGTCTGATCTGCGAAAGCAGGGAGTGCCTATGAACTTTTTCATTATTGTATTGTTTAAAATTTGCGGGTTTTTTATCTATCGGTTTTCTTTTATATAATTTCGAACAGCTGTTTCGACATATCGCTCATTTGGAGCGACAGTGACACAAATACAAATTAGTTAACTTTACACCAGCAACCTAATTCACGTAACTTTAAGACGCATCGATTAAGTTGTAGTGACGCTGCAATGAAGTTGCAGTGAAGCTGCAATCAAGTTGAAGTTTAGCGTCTAAACCGTATTCTCGTAATTTTTGAACTGCACGTCAACTGCCGCGCATCCTGCGCGCCTGCCAAACTTTTCTTCAACTATTTAGTACTCTGTGTTTGTGTTGTCATATGAGAAAACAAAATTATATCAAATACAATTTATTATGTTTCCATTAAAAAACGTTGAAGAATATTAACTTATTATCCCAATAAGGATTTTAATGATATTTGTTATAAAAAAAAGTAATAATGTGTGCTTTAGTTCACAAAAAACGTCATATGTTATCTCAATATGGCAGAATGAAGGTCTTCACTTTGCCTCGTAAGTCATAATGAAATTAGTAAAAAAAATTCAGAAAATCTTGACACGCATCAACAGAATACCTTTTTGTGACGTGAGCGTTTTTAGAAGCGCTCGCGTGCTAAGCTGAGAGCTAAGCGAAGAGAAAGCTAAGAGAATACGGAAAGTGTCATTTTGATCGGAACGTCACTGCAACTGCGCTGCAATCAAACTTGTTATGTTACGTAAAATAGGCTGCAGATCAGAATAAATATTATTTCATACTTCAAAAAAAGATTCTGAAGCATTCTTACGGCTAATTATCATTTTAAAATTGTTTTATTATAGCTGGAACCCTTGGTTCATAAATATACAATTTTTTTTATTATTAACTAGTCCAAAAAAGGTCAAAAAAATTTTTTTGTCGTTTTAATACTTACAATTGCGTCGTTGTATCCCTCGACGAAAACAGTTTAAGAAATTAAGTCGTTTGATTCCTCAAATAAAATAGCAATTTTTTTTCATTAATATTCTGTTTTTATTATGTCAATAATACAATTTAAAGATTTCGATGACATAATTATGTGTAAATGCTATGCTGCATAGCTGAGTATGAATTTATTTATGACAAAAACCAACAAACAATAATAACAATGTACCTCTCACATTATACTTAAGTTACATTAAGAACTAATCAACATTTTGTAGACTAAGTACAGTCTTATCAGTTACTAATATGGCATGTTTAAATCATAGTCATTTACTACAATTATCTTAATGTTAGATTGCCTTATTGATTATACCTAATTAATTAAGAAAACTTGTAACAGTTTTAGCCTTTTATCGTTATAAGTACATAAATGACTCTCAGTTAGCGCTCTTACACACGAGCAGCACTTTGTAGTCGAGAGAGCCAACTGTAAACGTCGACGCTTGCAGTCGACGCGGTAACAGCAGTTAGACAGCAGGCCGATAGCAGTTCGACAGCAGGCCGACAGCAGGCCAACTGCACGCCGACAGCAGTTCGACTGCAGACGCCGCTATTTTAACATTGAACTGCTGTCGGCGTGCAGTTGGCCTGCTGTCGGCGCGTCGACTGCAAGCTGCTTAGTAAATAATCACGTAAATGAATAAAAAAATACTTTTATAAAGAAAACTACTACTAAACAATTAAAACAAGCTTTCGTAAAATCCAGAATAACATCTAGGAACAATATTTTTTTCTAGCAAAATACGCAAATCTTGCTTTTTTTGGTCTGAAATTGCCAGCTTTGAATTATAAGCTGGCTCTAGGCAAAGGAGAGCCCCAGTTTCCATAGAAACTCAGGCCTAAGTAGACAAGACTGGAAATTGGCTGTTAATTAGATTATTGCAAAAAGTTCAATTTCTCCAATTTTCACGGCTGCCAGCAATGGCCAACTAAGGAAATCCTAGAACGAATCACCTTAATTATAGGTTATGATTATGTCATACTCGTGTCACAGTGCTATTTAATATGTATGTTACACTTACGTTGGCGGGTGTCTATTATAATTCTACTACTTCAATGGTTTTCACCCAAAACGAATGTCATAAAAAGGTTGTATAATAAAAGCTATTGCATATTTCAAGAGATTTTATTAGTTATCATTATAATATATTAATATTTCGTGTAGTTGTGCAGGAGGCGTTATATTTCGTTAGTACCTTGCCCAATCAAGATACCATAATATACTCATTGTAAGTATGGCCACAGCAACTTCCTGATCTTCTAAAGATGTATAGGGTACGTTATCCAGTGTTCAGGACTTATTCTGAACCTTTGTCAGTCACAAAACAGGCGATTAAGGAGTCCATATTCATATAGTATTGGTTTGCAAGAAATTGTAGCGAAACTGCGAAACACATTCACCAAAACACAAGTACGAAAGCGAATACAATAGAAAATTAAAATCACTGTGTACGTGTCGATGAGTTTCAATAGTAAATAGGACTCCAAATACGCTGAAAATATTTGATAGTAAAAATATACAAGAACACGCGTAGAAAGATGAAAGATCGATGACAAATATGACAATACAGTGGTGTTATTTATAAATACTATGGTTACCAAAATGACATTATTAGGGATTACATCATCATTGTTGTCAATCGATTAATCGATGTCAAAATATTCGAAATGTAATTTAATAAAATTAGCGTAACGATTGAATGGTAATTATAATATATTACATAGTTTTGATTTATATGGAATACGAAAATATGTAAAAAATAAATTAATATTATAATTATAATCACTAAATAATACATAAAATATATTATTATGTTCCATCAATCGATCATTATCAATCGATTCAATCGATTATAAAATCGTATGTAATGAGGTAAATACTGTGAAAACTTTTTTGCATTATTTTGTTCATTTGGCAAGAGCAGCTGAAGCTAAGATTTAAATATGTTTATCTTATAAATAAGACGAATTTTTTGGTATATAGTTTACTCTTGTCTAGTCCGATGTTCTAGCACAGATATAGCATATGGTTCGGGGCCGAAAATTGGGGATCGCCTTTCTGTGATACCTAATTAACGTCCGAGCGTGTTTTCCTCACATTTTTTATGGGTTTTGTGCTTACTTGTTGCCAATCATCAGCGTAAGAGTACTGTATAGAGTAAGTGTCAATATTTTTTACAAATCGAATAGCTTTTATTTCTGTTAATTTTATCGGATTACTTTTCAGATCTTTGTTAATATTTAACCCAATATTCTCAAACAGCTTTTTTAAATCATAAAAATCGTCATAGTTTAGCTCGTGAACCACAAAAGCATTACCAGTTTTCTTGGCATTCCTTACGATTTGCACGTACTGGTGAGGACTGTAAATAGGTCCAGACTTTTTTGCTCTTTTGATTGCCTTTTCAATCAGAGAGTGAGCGTTGTCGCCCTCATTCTGGGTGTGGCCCCGAATTGAAAATTTGTGCGTGATTGATGTAATTGAAAGAGTTTCAACTGCATAGTAATACATGCCAAGGAGAAACCTGAAAGAAACCATAATAATTTTAAAATTTGGTAGAAACAATAACAATATTTTATAAAAATTTTAAAAATATAATGATAAATTTAACGAATCTATTTTTCTGCTGGCCACAACAATTATCAGAGTAAAATATAATATTGCAATTAGGATGACGTTCTGAAATCTCTTTTAGAAACTTTAGTACGCAGAACCCAATTTCAATAGCTCCTCTATTACCAAGCCCTTCGTGCCAGAAATAACAACTTGTAGTATTGTCTTTTAATTCAGTGACCTAAAACAATAAAAATATTTTAAAAATGATCAAGAAAGGTTTTCACTTCCAAATAAAACGACCAAAGATGACCTGAGAAATACTCACTGTAAAATTTAAGCAATTTAACTTGGATTTATAAAAAAACGCCGAGCTATTCCCAGTTGGAACCGGCATGACTGCTTGTAAATCGTATATTGCTACGACTGTTTCAGCATCGGTTTCAGTTAATGCTATATCTTCGGCTTTCTCTTTTCTGCTTAATTCTTTTTGTCTAAGATGTTCTTCATAAGGTTCTTCTAATTTAAGTTTGTCTTGTCCAATAGCATTTTTGTACGATTCGCAGAGATCGCATTGATCCTTCTTAGGGACAAAGAAGGATAAGTTAAATTCAGTGGTGGCTATCTATTCGGGGCACTGAATTAATGTGATTGAGAACTGACTGTACGATTTCCTGATCAACTTGATTATGATAGAAATGTTTGCCTCTCTTGTCTTCCGGAATCATACCTGTAGTACATTTTTGTCTCCCTTGCATTACTGTTCGCAATACTCTTTCTGATATGCCCAATGAATTAATAAAAAAATTTTTACATATGCGTTTGTTTTCTCCATTCACCGTGAAATGAAAAACACAGTTTTGATTTCTAGTTTTAGCATTTCCTTCTTTCACTGGACGGTAAGGAACTTTTAATGTTATTAAACACGAGTTTATAAAATCTCGTTGTCTCTGTAATGTTCCCAAACCCCAATATTTTTTAAATATTTCCTGTCTTTGTTCTTCTGTTATTTTATCACGACATTTTTGCCTACATTTTTCTGGACAAGGTGGTTTAATTGATTTTTCGGCAATAGTTTTTCCATTTCTAGATACGTACTGCTTTCCTGAATTTCTTTGTTTTCGCACATTTTTTATCCAAGCCGATTCATTACGAACTCTTTTTTTACCTTTTTTAACAACAGCTATTTCTAAAGGTTGCGACAAAACTTCTCTTGTAAGTATCAAATCAGAATTCACGGGAGACTCATGAGTAGTCGATACTGATGATGCGCTAGTAGAAGTACTGGATGAATTAGAGGAAGAACTGGATAAACTAGAGGATAATGAGCTCGATGACCTCGAAATAACACGGCGGCGGTTATTATACAAAGCGTTGTAGCTGTTTTTGGCACATATTCATCGCCACTATCATTTGGTGAAAAGTCTTGGCCTTCACTGAGGTTTTCGTGGCTTTCAAGAAGACTGGGTGATAAATTAACGTTATTTTGAGGAGAAACAACGTTTCCAGTCGAAGTAATTGCTAATAAAAGATGACTGTGTAAATAAATCTGAATCACGAAAAACAAACCCTGCAGATCATGTGAACAATAATTAAACAACTGTTCATTACACCAATTTGTATCACTGTTGTGGATAAAGTTGGTATCTTGGTTTTCTTCATTAGGTAATTCTAAAACATAGTTAACCAATGTTAGAATTTAGAAAGTTTTATAATAATAACACTAGCCATACGCCCAAGCCTTCACCATTCACCTTTATATACATAGAAGAAAAGATAGATTTAAGTTAAAAAAATGATGTATGTAAAAAGTATTATGTTTACCGTTTGTACTTATATTAATTAGAGATGTTTTTGAATCAAGCGGCAATTGGCCTCCAATGCTATTAGTCGCGGAACATTCATGCTGCTCACAAAGCTTCACCAACATTCGAGCACGGCTTCCCATTTTTACGGCTTAAAATAAAAGAATGCTTTATGTTAAATTTGCTATTATACAACAGTTGATTTCAAGCAGTCAGTATTGTAAAATATATGTTTAACTTTTCGGGATAATACAGACTTAATTATCAGTTAAGTCATAGCCAATAACAATATAATAAGTGTTCGGTGCAACAGCGACGTAATTGTATTAAACGTCATTGTATTCTCAAAAGTGATATCTATTCCAAGTGAAACAAAACACGAACGACATAAAATACAAATGAGTCATTATTGCTCCGAATTTTTGAAAAAAATATGACACATTTACCTTTGCGCCTGTGTAGCCCCGACACGTCCACTCTTGGGGGGGGGCCACCCCGCAGAACTGAGTTTTAGGTCGCCGTTGCTCCGCACTCACGCGCCAAAACGGAATAATGCTACAAAGACTGTTTGCCCTCTATCGGACGGTTTTTGAACCTACAAATGTGGCGTTTTCACTGCCAACGCAGATTATTATGCATAATATTTTGGCATTAATAAGTCATTTTCGTGTATTTTTGCAAATGTGTCACTGTCGCTCCAAATGAGCGATATAAAAATACTTCTTTTGTAACATAACACAAACCACGTTTGTCTCTCAAAAGAAACATTTAGTTTTATTTTTTAACTTTTGCACGACGAAACCGGCGATATAACCAATAAAGTGATTTGACAAAACATGGTTTTTAGGGATGTCAAGCACGCAACTGAGGAAAGCTTCATCAGTAGGTTTTGTGGTTATTTGGAGCTTTCCATATTTCTTCATCATCAAACCTTTGAGAAGATGTAGTGTCATTATATATTCTAGTGCTGAAGAACATGTGAAAATCGGAATATCCTCTAATGGAGTGCAATTTCCCGTTTCACTTGCTTTTATTTCCATATGACACAATAATTTTGTATAAATACCCTTAAATCGGCGGGCATTTGGATTGTCATTATAACCACCATGCATACGAACTGTATGAAAAAAAACTTCAAACTGGTCTTGACTAATTCTATACGTTGTAGGTCATTTCATTGTTCGCTATTACAGTTATTTCAAAAATGTGCGTAAGACTTTCAATGCAATATGCATTCTCAAAAAACCTTTATTGATCGGCGTTTCTAGCACGGCTTTAACTTTTTATAGTTAATTTCACTGACTTTTGGTTTTCATGGTACGTTCTTTTACGAGTAGTTTTTACTTTAAATTTAAAATATATTCTTTAATCACTGTAGGAATAAAAGGCTGGCTTGATATTTGCGATCATACTTTATTAACACTTATTTTAACAATATTTTATGAGGAGCGCGTACGTCACCGAACATAGTAGAAATCGGAAGGGCCGAGTGTTGCCATTACAATTATCACTCTTACTATTATAAGTGATGCCATATAAAAATAAAGTGAATATTTTAAATTATTTAAATTTAGTGTTATCATGTTAGATAATTTAATCTAACAATCACGTCTAAAAAAGTGTAAACTTCATCTTTGGTGTCTAAGGAAACTGGATAATTAAAACCGTGCCACAATCCCCAGTAGCCAATCGCCAGTATAATTCCAAAAAATATGTACAGTTCATCAGCCGTGGTATCATACCAACAGCTGATGCGGCTGCTGAGCATATTTATTCGTCTCCGAGGCATTGTGCTCCATAATTTGCCTATCCCATATTTCAGTGAAAATGTCATATGGGTCGACACATGGAGTTGTTGGATCAACATTAACTTGGGAGAAAACCTCCCGCCTCGATTCAGGTTGAATCGGAGGGTTCGGAAATTCTCTCCAATCAAAAATATTAGCAGCCCATGGCTGCTTCGTGGTCGTCGACATTGGCACGGCGGGCACTGGATCTCCAGCATCAGTCTCCGTGGTTACGTCGTCAAAGGGTGTCTCCATCGTGCTGTGAAATACCCTTGGTATGACTTGAGCCACTGGAGCCTCTGCGCCGTCGTCAGAGTCGTCGTCACTGCCTGTAACAAATGATTGGTTTAAAATCTAGTGGAGGCCACATTTGCCCAAGGCCCATTGCCCCAAATAAAAAAGACTTTTAAATAAAAAAATCCAACTGCTTTCAAAATTAAAACAAAATGACTTTAATTAAAATACCTTTGAAACCTTACAAAGTGAAAAATAATTCAATACTTTTTTGAAGTTTATTTATTTATTTTATTGCACGAATTAATTCCCCCATCCCCGTTTCTCTATCGAACAACCCGTCGGACGGCAAGCATCCATCCATACGTCGTAGAAATCCCACCTCTGCGAACGAGGCGACACGCCTCATCTTTCATAGACTACATCCTCTGACAACGTGAGCGCCTTTGTTTTCTCTGTTGAGAGCATCAACTCGTTTTGCTAGGTCAGCCAGGCACGCGTGAGCTTGTTAATGTCCGAAGCAGGAACGCTGCTTCATGAGGCAATGCCGCATCCAGTGGCCGGATACGTTGTTCCTGGGAAACAGTCATACGCTTTATTAATTCCCGTTTTAGCGTCTCATATTTATCCTTGGCCAGACGGTTGGTGATGACGTCTTCAACTTCGTCGTCCAAACGGGCATCCAGTTTTGACAACACATGTCCATACTTGGTAGAATCTTGAGTGAGCAAATTACTCGTATGCTTCCGCTTGAACGAACCAGATTGCCAGTTTGTCCTGCCAGAAATCCGACAACTTTACGGAAACTGCACTAAGAGTCAGTATAGAAAGCGTCAAATAGCTTGTATGTCACAATTCGTGCACACCAATTCTATTCAAGTGTAGGAAAACATGTGCCTCTTAGTCTTTTCACTAATATCTTGTCCTTATGGCATTTAAGAAATAGCTTAAGCCATTTTTTTCCAGCCATTCCCGTGTCAACAAATGGATTTTTTAACTGATTACTTCTTAACAACATGTACGCCATTCTTCGTACATCCCTTCTCGTTAAACAAAAGGTTTTCAAGGGTTGTCCATAAAACGGTTCTGGACGTGCCTTTTGATTTTCATCAGCCTGCACAGTGAGTCCTATAAAAAGTTCCTCTAACTTTTCTCGGTATTTACCAATAGACATAATTTTGAAAAAAAACTATTAATTTCTGATAGCAAGGAATTAGCTGATTTCTTGCTTAGTAAATTTTTTGTTATGTCTAATAATTGACTATCAATTGTAGATTATCCAGAATTTAATTTTAATTTTGCCATTTTAGATAACCTTGTTTTCAAAATACAGGAAATCAGCAATTTCTTGTTAACTTCATCTTTTAAACACTCATTTTACTATAATACGAGTACTCACAATATTTATTTCTTATTCCGATTTGTCGACCCAGTTGCATGGAACGTGGTCACGGATGAACTACGGTGGCGCGTAGAAACTTTTGACAGGATGAAAGGTGACATTTGACACTGGTACATAAGTATATAAACTTTCCCTTAACATATTACGACACACTACACTTACCACATCTTGCCGCACAACACTTTGCACTTTTTGGGCTTTAAGTAGACTAACCACTGGATTCCATGTTTGCGTTAATTTGAATCCATCTTCCCTACAACATTTTCATACTCTAGCTGACCTAATTTTTCGTGTCTCCTTTTAGGTCCTAATTTTCTACGCACAAAACACAACACTACACAAAACTTCATCGATGGTGCTGCGTTTCACCTCAAGCCGCTCCTTTGGCTTCATCCATCTCCAGCTCAGTATCTGCTGGTTGCCTCACAGCTCGGTCCGAAAGTCTACTTTATATGGGCCGCATCTCCTTCCGGATCCATCCGGTATGGAAGGCCATATTTATTATTATTATTTATGCTATGAAGTTAGCATATATAACGCCAGCCGCCATCACTAGTAGGATAACACCCAGCAGTATAATATTCGTGCTGGTGGTATGCTCGTTCTGCTCTGCAGCCGTTGAGCCAGCTCCAGACGGTGCTTGTGCTATGATTACTTCTTTGGAGCAAGATTTTCCCATTATGGAGTACTATTGCACAACACTTTGTACAAGTATATAGCGCGACGCACGGACGCGTGCGCATGCGTTCTACAGAGCGACTGCGCTTGAACCTGAACATTTTGGCAGTGTAAATATTAAGTTAGGGATTCATTATTAATTTACTAGGTTTTTGCCCACGGCTTTTTTTTTTTGAATTTTTGATTAATTAATTTAGATTTATATGCCCGTGGCTTCGCGCGCGTGGATATCGATTATTTACAAATCCCGCAGGAACCCTGAACTTTTTCAGGATAAAAAGTAGCCTGTGTTAATCCAGGGTATAGGCTATCAACATTCCAAATTTCAGCCAAATCAGTTAAGTAATGGGTGTCTCAGTAAGAGTGCACTTTTTCATTTTAAAATAAAAACAAGTATTTTAATATTTTTATTGTATTGTAAAGAAGACATGACCCCCACGGCTCCGATGACAGGCCATTACTCTTTTCATGAAGTTTTTCATGACTTTACAGAGATGTGGCTGTATCTCACCGATGACGTGTTGGATTTCCGATTTGAGCTCAGGAATTGTTTCGCGTTTATATGGATCAACCCGAGATTTCACAAAACCCCAAAGAAAAAATCGCACGGCGTTAAATCGCACGATCTTGGTGGCCAGTTGACATCAGAATTTCGTGAGATAATGTGTTCTGAAAATCGTTGCTGCAATAAGTCGATTGTTTCATGCGCGGTGTGGCAGGTTGCGCCGTCCTGCTGAAATCACATGTCCAGATTTATGCCGTCCAGTTGAGGTCACAAGAAGTCCGTTATCGTAGTCCTGTAACGAATGCCGTTCACAGTCACTGCAATTTCGGCCTCATTTTCAAAAAAGAAGGTCCAATCACGCCGCCAGACCAAAATCCGCACCAGACAGTTACTCGTTGTGGGTGCATTTGTTTCTCATGGATTGCATGGGGATTTTCTGAGTCCCAAATTCGACAATTTTGTGTATTCACGAAGCCATTCATATGGAAATGCGCTTCATCGGAGAAAATGACTTTTTTCGTAAAATTGGCATCGACTTCACTTTGCTTCATTACCCATTGAACGAATTGCCGGTGCTTTCCGTGGTCTGCTGGTTTGAGCTCCTGAGTTAACTGAATCTTGTACGCATGAAGGTGGAGGTGTTTAGTCAAAATTCGCTGCGTAGTGCTTCGTGAAATTTGAAGTTGTTGAGAACGACGTCCAATTGATGTTTTCGGGTTATTGGCGACACTCTCGTTTACAGCAGCAATGTTTTCAAGAGACCGGCCGGTACGTTGACGCAAAGGATTCTTATTAACCACAATTGACCCAGTTTCTTCAAAGTTTTTGACCACTCTTCGCTTCGAATGGTTGACACATTAGGTGCACTTTCTCGGCTGAAAATTTGGCGAAGTTTGCGCGCGGTTTCAGCGTAACTTTCCCCATTTTTGTAATGAGTTTTCACAATTATAACGTTTTGTTCTTTTGAAAAGCGCTCCATTTTTAATAATCGGAATAAACAGAGGTGACAGCTGTCTTTCAGAGTTGCCACTTGCATGAAAAAAAAATCCAATTTAAAAAGTGCAGTCTTACTGAGACGCCCTATATTTAGTTGTGGCGTGATTGAGGAACAAACATCTTCACAAACTTTCGCATTTATAATACAACCACGGGTAGGATTTGCCGGTAATCACCAGCAAAAATAATGATTTTACCACCGAAAAGTTTTTCCGATTTCATCAAATCGCACAAGGAACGATCCAACATGTGGATGAGATATATGTGAGCCATAGGGGCTTCATCAAAAATGATGACATCGTCGTTGTAAATCAAATGCGCGCGTTGTGAAACGTTTGTAATATTCCAGTAGCCTGTGTCGTCGGTTCAATTTAAAGGAAACTTAAACATGCTATGCGCGGTAGTACAATTTTCATGATTTTGCGCGGCGGTACCCGAGGATGCGGTGCAAAGAACAATACCGTTTAAATTTGAGCGAACGTGCGCGGCTAATACGCTGAGTAATAAATAGCGTCTTACCTGTGCCTCCCGGACCGTCAATGAAAAGGGCTGTATTATTTTTTTCGCGAAACTGCTCTTGATTGGTTACCAATTGATCAACGTATTGGAATATTATGCCTTGCTCGCGTGACAACCAATCGTTTACATATTCCAACAATTCGGACCTATCGTAATCCTGCCTCTCGCGACCTAGCTCAGTGGTGTCATCGGTGACATCAGGTAGGCCCTGCTCGGTGAGTCGCGTTCCATGTCTTCGCATAAGGCGATTTATCGCGACGAGACACATATTATACGCTTCATCAGTGTTTCCATCCGTACGGCGGTGGATGAAATCTTCACTGATTTGGTCGCGAAACTTTGACCAAAGTGACCCGACTGCGATCCCGTTTACGGCCAAGAGAACGAAAAAGCGACGCAGTCGTGGTCCAGTGAGCATACTAAAAGCTTCTGCCATAGTTTTTTCGTACTCGGCTTCATCATTCGCAAGCCCTATTGCCTTGGCAGCTTCCTGGAAGGTTTTACACAATGGACCACCCAAATTCAAAAGATCTCAGTAACTACGGCAAGGATGTGAATTTAAAAGAAGACTTAAGAAAAACTG
>OZ010681.1:15938817-16010537 GCA_963932265.1 Thymelicus lineola | reverse complement strand
AACCAACAAACAAAAAAAAACCAAAAAAAAATTCATAAGACGTGTCTTTGAGGGAAAAGTACTATCTTTTCATTCGGATTGCAAGAATCCGCATTTCAGGTTTTTCAGATATGATGTTACAAATGGTGGACGGCAAGCATGTAAAATAAGGATTCCAAATTTCAAATACAAAGGATCGGAAAAATGTGATTAAGGTTTGAGGTTATAAGACAGCGATTTGGTATGGCATATTTTTTCATTATTCTTAACAAGATTGGATAATTCGATAGTGTTTTTGTGTAGTAGGTATACACTCGAAGTCAAGCAGTGTAAATGGTGCCGTCATCTTAAACTGTCAAAACACCTGACGGAATTTTCAGAGTTAAGATTTCAGATAAGATTTTGTAAATTTTATTTTGTGTAAGAATGTTGTGCTTCGAAATCTTGGAACATGCAAGGATTTCCTTAAAATAAGATTGATTAGAAAGAACTGGTTAGAATGGTGGTTTGCGTAAACTACAAATCGTTTCGTCGTATTGGTGCTTGATTCAACGAAGTATTATAAAGTCATTGTACAGTATCTTTCAACGTAATTATGATTAACAAAGTTAGTCAGTGCAAGTTTTGTGACACCAGAAGCGTTCTGTAAATGATATCAAGAATACTCAATTTTCAAACATCTTGATATTCTTTAATTATCGTCTGCCCTCAGTTCAGAAAAATAACAATTAGACATTTGTGTTTTTGTCTTTTGTTTTTTGTGTGTGTTTCAGATAAACTAAGTGACGATGACAGTTGTATGGACATGTAACCTGTGAATATCTAAACGGTGACGAGAAATTGCATCAATGCGAGATAACGAAGTCTGATGTCAACTACCTGCATTTAATTTTGTTGATAGTGACGGGAGCGCATCGAGGCTCCTTGTACCGTGGCTTACGATGAGCATCGTCGGTGATTGTATGGCGACATGATATAACAGGTGATCTGTATTGATACTTTTGTAGCTAATTTTGATTACTGCTCACTGACAGTAATAAAATTGTTCCTTGTTGAGTTTGTGCTGATATTACGTAATGTCAACATATGACATTTGATGGTTACTTGAGTTTGCGTACTTGACGATTTTTGGTAATGAAGGCCACAGAGAGAATTTGGTGAGCGAAGTGAGTGAAAAATAACCTTTTTGTTATTTAAAAGTGACATGCAAAGATAATAATTCCTTTACTGATTTGTTGAACTGTTTTTGAGAATCTTTAAGACAGACGGGATAACACACTAAGAATTTCGTAAAATGTTCAGAGCAAGTGAACCGATTGTTGATTGTTTTTGATGAGTAGTAAGTAGTATGCAAGTCGCTCAGATAGCATGCAACTCCAGTCATTCGTAGGCGTAGGCGTAAGAACGGGCACTAGATATCCCGCCGCAGTGCGGCCACGACTGTGAGTGGCGTGCGTTTGGCTTGAAGTTGTAAGCAGTCGCTGTTGGAACTTCCGGAGGGAGGAAGTGAGTTGTTGTTGTTGTGATGTCGAACTGGGTACCGGATGGAGGTCACCCAAAGTACTGCCAGGTGGGCAGTATTGGTTATGTGAAGTATTGGGAGGTAGCCCACTTGATTGATGATGATGATGTATTGGGAGGTAGCCCACTTGATTGATGATGATGATGTTGTTGATGATGATGATGATGACGATGATGATGATGATCAGAGTATTGCATACAAACTGCTGACTTATCTTTGAGTGCTATGAAGCCTTTTTGTTGTAAAGTTAAATCGTGTTATCAGATTGTAGTTCTTGGTATTATCCCGTTCTGGCTGCTACATGTGTTTTCATTGTGGCTTGGAGGTCAGGGAGGCCGAGTGGGAAACTTTTACTTTGCGAAGGTTATGTCTTTTCCAGGTGGTCCCCTGCTGCCTCACCGAGGACGGTGAGATTGTCACGATGGCCGTGTCGGAGATCATAAAATGGAACATCAAGCCAGGCCAGGCTTGGGTGTATTCGGATTGTGAAGATGGCAACACTATGCGAATTAACTACTGTCATCGTTGAAGTAAGATTGTAAGAGTGAAACGTCATTGTCACTCTGGCTGAACGTCAAACGAGCGGTCATCTTGTGGCAACCATCAACTGGACATCACAGGAGAACCGAGGAAAGCTTATTGACTTGCCAGCGACGAACGAATATTCTGGACGCCTAGACAAGAACGTAGTTACTTGAAGACGGAACGCGACGTGTGAATTGTATTGTGATATCAGATTGACGAGTAACAGGATCAGACGATTATGCGAGGCATTGGGGTGGCTGTAAGGGGTGATGGGAGGCCACTGGGCCGTCGTGCCCTATTATTTGTTGGCTGTTACTCGGATAATTGAAGACAATCAGTTCTAATGGCGTGTTTAATTATAACCAGTGTAAAACCTGTGTTAAATGAGTTTCTGACTAAAGTGATGTAAACGCCCACTGTTGTTATTATTTCCCGAACCACCACCCAACCAGGCATTATCACCGTTATATATAAAATCAAATATCTCTTCCGGAACACAATCGTCCTCGTCACCATCAGCAGCATCTGTGCCAGGGCCGATGGGACCACATACCACATCTTTGAAATATTTCAGTTCCGGAATGTCTTGCCACTGTTCTCCGAAGTGCTTTTTCAATAAATTAATTACGTCGTCAATCTTTTCTTGCTTGATGTTCACAGTGGGTTCTGTTCTGTCGGGTATCAGTTGTGAAAACTTTTTGCCTCTTTTTGTAATAGGCAAAGGTTGGCCTATGTCGTTTCTGTAGGACACTTCACCACGCACAAAAATCTTTCGAGACTCTTTCTCTATAATAATTCGTTTGCACTTACTAATTTGAAAGTGCAGGCTCTGTGTACTTTTCATTATACTTTTGCAAGCTTCTTTCCAATCATAAATAGGGACTTGACGAATCACTCGATAGATAGTTGCATTAGAAGACATTAAATCAATATACTCATTAGGATTTATTATGTTTTCCAGGCGTCGGATTTTTTTTTCGGTTAGCGCAAAAACTCTGTCTGGAGGAATAAAGCTGTGGCCTGTTACTGGAAAAATGAGTTCTACCTTTGAAACATCACTTTGCGAATCATTTAGCCATTTTGCAACCATACCAATCATAGTGGAGTTTTTATTCTGGCCCCCGCAACCATCGCACACAAGCCTGTTGATTTTTTTCCCTTCTTAATTTACCACAGTGCTCAAGCAATGGTGAACACAGGATGCAATTTCGTTTGAGCCTTTTGGGGCCTCATCCTCGGTCCAAACATAGGAGTACACATTTTCAGGTGTTAAGCTTGATTTGGAGTTGCCCTCAACAATAGTGAAGTTATATATGTACAATTGCCTGGAATAGTAGGTTGATTGATCCGGTACCCTTATTAAACAGGGCACAGTGCCCTGTTTAATAAACTTTACAAATTGTAAATTGTAATTGTAAATTGTAATTGTAAATTACAATTTACAAATCTACAAGTTTCTGTTTAATAAAGAATACAACTTACAAGTTTACCATGGTAGAAAATTGACAAAATTGTAAAATTGTATCTACAATTTTACATATTTCTGTTTAATAAACATTTTCTCTCTACAGGTGACAATTGACATATTTGTAGGGAAAACTGTTTTATTGAACAATACTTGTAATTTACAAGTTTACACATTTTGTAAATTGTAGAACAATTCCTACAGGTGGACTCGTCTTGTGTCAGAAAGGAGATCCCCAATTTTCGGCCTCGAACCATATGTTATCTGTGCTAGAACTTCGGACTAGACAAGAGTAAACTATATACCAAAAAATTCGTCTTATTTATAAGATAAACATATTTAAATCTTAGCTTCAGCTGCTCTTGCCAAATGAACAAAATAATGCAAAAAAGTTTTCACAGTATTTACCTCATTACATACGATTTTATAATCGATTGAATCGATTGATAATTATCGATTGATGGAACATAATAATATATTTTATGTATTATTTATTGATTATAATTATAATATTAATTTAATTTTAACATATTTTCGTATTCCATATAAATCAAAACTATGTAATATATTATAATTACCAGTTATTCGTTACGCTAATTTTATTAAATTACATTTCGAATATTTTGACATCGATTAATCGATTGACAACAAAGATGATGTAATCCCTAATAATGTCATTTTGGTAACCATAGTATTTATAAATAACATCACTGTATTGTCATATTTGTCATCGATCTTTCATCTTTCTACGTTCTTTCTAGTTCTTGTATATTTTTACTATCAAATATTTTCAGCGTATTTGGAGTCCTATTTACTATTGAAACTCATCGACACGCACACAGTGATTTTAATGTTCTATTGTATTCGCTTTCGTACTTGTGTTTTGGTGAATGTGTTTCGCAGTTTCGCTACAATTTCTTGCAAACCAATACTATATGAATATGGACTCCTTAATCGCCTGTTTTGTGACTGACAAAGGTTCAGAATAAGTCCTGAACACTGGATAATGTACCCTATACATCTTTAGAAGATCAGGAGGTTGCTGTGACCATACTTACAATGAGTATATTATGGTATCTTGATTGGGCAAGGTACCAACGAAATATAGCGCCTCCTGCACAACTAGACGAAATATTAATATAATATTATAATGATAACCAATAAAATCTCTTGAAATATGTAATAGCTTTTATTAAACAACCTTTTTATGACATTCGTTTTGGGTGTAAACCATTTAAGTAGTAGATAGTATAATAGTCACCCGCCAACTTAGTTTTAGCCATTAAACTCGTAGTTTAAGTGTTAGTATTTTTGAGAAACTTTTATTTTTATTACGTTTGTAATGATTACTCGTAGGTATTTAGTTTATAGTAATTGTAACATACATATTAAATAGCACTGTGACACGAGTATGACATAATCATAACCTATAATTAAGGTGATTCATTCTAGGATTTCCTTAGTTGGCCATTGCTGACAGCCGTGAAAATTGGAGAAATTAAACCTTTTGCAATGATCTAATTGACAGCCAATTTCCAGTCTTGTCTACTTAGGCCTGAGTTTCTATGGAAGCTGGGGTTCTCCTTTACAATTTAGTGTCTCAAGTAACGAAATTTAATTTTGTTATACCTACACAAAAAAAAATTATTCTAACAACTAGTGGTGGAAGTAGTGACAGTGGTGACGATGAATATATGTATAAGGGCTGCGGCGGCGAGTTTTTCGTAAAAGTATTAACTTTACTTTTGATGTGACAGATTTTACATTTAACGAAAAAATTCTGGTCAGCAAAACTACATTCGAATATTTGGTAACAAAAATAGGAAATGATCTTAAATACGATTCTAACACGTCACTGTCAAATTAAAGGTATATTATAAATAATATTATAAGTAAAAAAGAGGTAGATATGTCACTAGCGCGCCGAAGATCGTAAGAGAGGTCAATTGACCTCTATTTGTTCGTAGTCGTTCTGTCAATACAAGACGATATGGACGCTTTTGTTGCCAGAAGTGCTTGAGATTTGACATACAACGTTAAAATGCTGTCGTGTATTATTGTAGTGTGATTGGTGTAGTGAAACAAAAGATGTAGAACTCTTTTCGGAACAGATTTTTTGGTTGATTTGTAAGGGCATGACGTATCTACATTTTTTTTAAACATTATTGTATATTATAGACAAAAACGTAATTTTATTATTGTGTTTCACAAGTTTCGTTAAAAATCAAACAAATAGGAAAGCACTCTGTAAGCTAATTGGTAAAACCAAATTCTAAATATTTTAAAAATTTTGAAATCTATCCTCGTAAATTTCTTCAACAAAAATTTACATTTTATGTAATTTGTAACTTACAACTCAGACTTACAATTACAAATTTGTAGATACAATATTTCATCGAAATCTACAGGCGTTTTTTACATATGTAAACGTTTATTAAACAGCATTTACAATTCTAATATTTGTAGGATTTTTATATGTAAAATTCTTACATAATTGTAAGGTTTATTAAACAGCACTTGTCATAAAATTTAACAAATATGTCACTTATTTACAAAATTGTCGAGTTGTAACGTTTATTAAACAGGGCACTGGGCATAGGCAAAATTTTTTGGCAGTCGAATGAGAGAATAAGCATCTCCGGATTGTCGTCCTTCAGAAGTTGAAAAAAGCATTTTGCTCTTAACTTATGGATTCTGTACTGTGCACGTATAGATTCTTTTTCAATGTTGTTTTGAGATCTTTTCAATTGTTCCAAGAGTTGTAGACAATCAGAACAATCTTGTCTCGGCGATCCGAATCCGATGTTGAAAGATGTATTAAAAACCTTTCTAAAATATGACTTTGTCACCGACAATCCGGCAGAGGCTTGGTCTTCATACATCCGGTACATCTTGGCAATGCTGAGACTGGGATCAAGGTATGTGCAAGTGCATGTGTATGTGCAAGGTAGGTGCTACTACAATACAATAACTATGTTAAGACAATTGAATCAGTAGTTGACCATCAAGGTCAATTACTGAACTTTCTAAAAAATACCATTCAGTAGATGACCACCCCAATCACTCGAGATGTGAGGTTATATTGTTAAAAACTTTTGAACTTAAAAGAAAACACTTTTAAAAATATTTTAAATGTAAATCTTACCTGAAGAATTTATTTGTGTGACTTATTTATCTCCACAAAAACACTTGTTCTCTAGTTAAATTAGATAATACAATCAAGAAACGCGCCACACAGTTGTACCTGTCAACAACAACTGTCGGCCATTGCTACACACAACGCGCTTTAGTTCTGAGCTTTCTGCAGTTGTTAATAGATGGCACCAGCTACTTGTAAATTAGTTTTTTTATTAGATACAATAAATACAACGCTTATTATTTAAATTTTCATACAAAGCGGTCAACTACTAGTACATGGTCAACTACTAATGCCAAAACCTTTTTCTGATGTACCCATCGGTGGCAAAGGTCACCCATATGGCCGTGACAGGGTTAAGCTAGTTGTGCTAATGTTCACAATCCTTTGATACCTTACAATGTCGCGAGAGAATATAATCTAACAGATCATATTTGCAATTTTGCGATGACACACTGGTCAAAATAATAATAACCGTAAACACGGCTCGTAAAGACACAATAACTAAGTACAATGTTCTTCACAAATATAAATGTTAAGTTGCAATAATAATATCTTCAATTTATCAAAAAAAGAAATCGTTTCAAAAAATTCTGAGCAAACTGTTGATTACCCCTGAGTAACTGTGATTGGCATGGCATTATGTAAGAACTTTATTTTAACAACTTATGTAACCTTATGAATTTCAGGTACCATCACAAATATCGTTAGTAAATGGTGCTCAAACACCCCTGGCAAAGTTTTAAAAGAAAATATCACTTAACTTAGCAAATATTAATAACGTAATACCCGCCATGCGGGTAGTAGGCATATGACGAACATCTTTAGGAACCCGCCAGGCGGGTAACCGGCATTGAATGTGTTAACGTATAACTCATCCCGTAATAAAGAGAACAACCTTGAGTACCTACGTTATCTCAGATTTATCTGGAAGCAAGGCGTAAACCAATGCAACTTGATTGTTCGTATCATCATCACTGTCAATTAGGGCTTCGATAAAATTCATATTCGAATATTTTATATTTTTTTGGGAACTTATTAGAATATTCGAATATTATTCCAATATCAAAAAAATGCAACTTACACAATCACGTCTTTATTAAACTTATAGAGTAATTTGCAAGGACAAAATTTTGATTTCGTTTGTGTTAAATGAAAATTAACATAAATTCAGGCTTTTAATCACATAGAATATCTAAAATTATCATTATACACAAACACCTAATATCAATCAACTACAAATTCACACACCACAACAAAGTTATATCAATCGAGGCCTAAACTTGACTTGCTCATCAGCATCTTCTTTGGAAGTGTGACTTAAGGAAGCTAAATGCGTTGATAGAGTCATCCTTCAACAAACTTCTCAAATGACGGCAGATATATTTGGTGGAGGAAAACACCCTTTCACACTCTACACTTGTAGGTGGTAAACTCAGCAGAAAGTTGTGTGCTTGACTCAATGATACTTGTCTAGGACCTCTTCTATCAAACAACGCCATTTGCATTCGGACTGAGGTTTCCGATGCTTCTCTATTTGTTAAACTAGACATAGATGTTGAAGGAGTCGCTGAAATGGTGTCAGTGATCTTTCTTTGTAGCTGTTCTTTTAAACTCATTTCAGGTTGCATAGCCTTAATTTGCTGCTGTCTTTGGAGATCTATTAAGGCTAAGTCATAGTCGTTATCCTAAACCTGTCTTTTAAAAAAGTATTTTTCACTGATATTACTTATTATTCTAACAATTGTACCGTTTCCAGGAGATGGAAAGACGTTTGAAAGTGGATCTGAGTAAAATTTAATGGGATTATGTAGATATTTCAATGTACTGACAAGGTCTGATAGACGTCTCTGAGCAATCTGGGTTTTCAGTGTGTTTAAAGCTGTTATGTGTTTGTAGTTTCATCTGCCCGACCTATGCAAGCCAGATATGGGTGTTCACCATAAAAGTCAAATGCAAAATCCTGTCCTGCCAGCGCACAATGAAGCAAAGCATTTTGAAGCTGAGAAGAGTCAACAAAGTAAAGAATGGTAGAATAAAGTATGTACTACTCGTATATGTAAAAAATGACCTGAAAGTAATTACAAACAAAAACAAACAAACAGATGCTCTTCAGCATGCTCTCAGACAGAGATGGAAGTGGGCAGGACATATCACTCCAAATTATAATTCTCCAAAACAACCAAATTATCTGAAAGCGTACAATAAATTCTTTCAAGTTCTGAACGAGACTTCCTTTTAATAGGTTCACAATGCAACATCTTTTCATAGTAGATCATAGCCATTTGACACTTATTGTTATAGTATTTAGACAAGGTATTATAATATATGTGTCAACATAGCTATCATGAGTTAAAGGGAAGTTTTTGATCAAATTATATGCCCTATACCTTGTACACTAGACATTGAGTGGTGAAGTTTTTCAATATTTGGGATGTTTCTTTTGTGTATCCAAGGTGTCATGCAATTGGATGAACGATACCCAGTTTTAATTGACCCATCAAACGGTTTAATTTTAATTTAAGGAAATTTGGCAGACAAGGAACAATCCTGAACAACTGGTTTATTATCTACTGGTACTACTAGTACCTGTAGTAATGCAACCTGTAGAGGTTGCATTCTATTTTTGATGTTCTTAAATCTTAAGTTTAAGAATCTTAACCTTAGTTCAAATTCTACTGTCACAGAACGTTCATACTTTCTCTGATGTTGAGAACTAAACGAAAATAGTAAGTTAAGTACTGTGAAACTCTTCAATTAATTCTCTAATATCCAATTCAGTATAACCAAGCTAATCACTCTGTTCCATCAACTCCACTCGAAACATAGCTTAATCCCTCGCAATACGATTAGCATCGGCTCCATCTTTACTACTTTGGCTATCCATCGATATTATGATAGTTTTTAACTCAGATTAAAGAAATAAAAGGCAGATATAACATTCGCAAAGAAATGCAACGAATGACGTGAAGCCGCTTTTTCACTATGTGTGCATGACAACCATATTGACAGCTAGCAGTGGCATCGTAGAGACACATACTTCTTTGTGTGTGTAAGTTGCCACATTGAAAACAAAAAGTCGTAATCTCCCGCAATTTAGTAAATATTTTTTGCCATATTTTCGACTTGAAATATTATGCACAATTAAATTGGCAAATTATTTATTATTATATCACTCAAACAAAAAGTATAGATATTAAATATGTCAAATGTTCTTTTAATATACAGTACTTAATATGTTGAATTGTTTTAATTTATGGTTTTTTTCTCTTTTGGGTAGTTATTTTTCATTGAAAAATATCCAAATTTTAATACATTTATTATAATTAAAATACACGAAATATATATAATATACGTCATCTTCATTAAATTGCAATGAATAAGCAAAGCAAAATTTGGATGGCCAATCATTATCTTACCTACTTTGAGGAATAATAAAATCCCATTTATCTCGTATAATAGCATTTGTCGGCAATTTGCAAAATAAAATAATTTATTGAGTAGGCTAAGCAGGAACTAAAATAGAATACAATATTTTCTTTCAATCGTGCATTTTATCGTAGGCAAACGTGATATTTTCAATCAACCAGGTTTACTATGTTAAAATCCTTATTTTATCCCTCTAATCCTTTGTACAATCTATCTTATGTTTGTAATAACCTAGCGACTGGTATTTATGCAATGGCTGCATTTCCTCATTTTTAGATTTAAATAAATACAACTATTTACAGTGGAATCCGTTTATAATGACATCGAAGGGAATTGACAAACACGTCATACTAAACGGACGTCATACAAAGCATTTTTGTGAAAAAAAACCAACCTTCTTTTTTAAGTAAATTAATACTTATTTTAATAAAGAAACATAGCATATTATATAAAAATAAAAATTGCAATTAATACATGCATGTATGTATATTTTTTAGTGTTTGAGATTCAGAACAAATACAAGCCATTTGCCGAACGTCGTCGGGAATCAACGAACATTGCCGAAGGTGTAAAGAATCATGTCGGACACTAAAAGGACAAAATTTATTAAAAATGGGTCATAATAAGCGATATGTCACTGTAAGCGAAGTCATTATATCCAACTATGTTACAAAGAATTTTATATGAAAACCAAACTTCGTTGTGTAATTACGTCATATTAAGCGGTTGGTCAATATAGGCGGAGTCATAATAAACGGATTCTACTATACTTTTAAAATATTTCTTTTTGATATCAATTTATAATCGAACAGTGTCAAATAACCCATGCATATTTCCCCTAAATTAGGGTAATCGATTTTCATATAAAGCTGGTATAAAATTGAATAATTGTCGAGGTTTTGTGTTCCGAGCGCACCTCAAAAATATTATTATAAATAAATAATAAAATAATGAACAGTTACCTGTGAAAAGATATCTAATCTTCTTTTGCTTGATTTTGGGAATAACTTTAGCAGTGTTTAAAATTGCAAGACGGCATTTTATCTGAGAAAATTATTTAATAAATTTTGACAATTGTGACATGAAAGCTATTTGACGCTTTCTTTAGTACTGAATCGGGTTTGTATTTGCTTTTTTAGTTTGTATTTGCTTTGGTAGTTTCACATTTTAGTTGGATGAATATATCTGCCTTTTATTTCTTTAATCTGAGGTTTTTAAACGAGTTAGTCGTCATAGTTAAATAAACGAATAAAAACAAACGAAAACTAATATTAATGACAATAAACAACAAATATTTGCCAATACTTTATTGTTTAAATAACCTCGATATGTCATAAAATAATATTTAGACAGAAACCCAGACCTAGTGTTGCCAAGTCAGTGAACCAAGAAGTGGCTAAAACACTTTTAAAAAGAGGCTAGAATGTCAAAATTTCGTACCCTTTAAAGTGGCTAAAAATTTTGTACCTTCTTTTTAGACCAGGAGATAAAAACAACACTATCAAACAATTATTTTTTAATAAAATCAAACATGGAAACATAATTATTTGTATATCAGGTGGGACTGTGGGCATTAACTTATTTGTGTAAAAAAATAATTAAATCAGTGGTAATATTAGATGTTGAACTTGAAGATTCTGGTTCCACTACCAGGAAAGAATATTTTTCTTTTTTACCGATTTGATTATTTCGTAGGAAGCACATATTTGGTTATTTTTAACCGACTTCAAAAAAGGAGGAGGTTCTCTTTTTTATGTGTGTTACCTCAGAACTTTGGACTGGGTGAACCGATTTTGATGATTCTTATTTTAATCGAAAGCTGGTGCTTGTCGTGTGGTCCCACATAAATTTGAGACAGTGGCATCCATGTCAAATGCTTTTGATAATAATTAATTAATAATTATAATTCTTAAATTTTCATTAAGTATGTGCGTGATAAATGGACGAATAATTCAATATCCATCCGATTTCGACGATTCTTTTTTTATTGGACTTTTTTATTTGTACTTCATTTGAAGTCGGTTATTTTTTTGTTAAAATTTTAGATTATTATTCAAATAGTTCTTTATTATTAATAAAAAATAAGTGTGTCTACACTCATTTTATTTCTATGCTTTGTCTTTACCACACTCATCATACTAAATAATCTTTGTACTTCAGCATTTCAGTGTGGTAAAGATAAAGCCGTTAAAGCCAAATCACTTAAAATCGCCACGTCGTCGCCGGCGTCGCCCGTTCGGCGTTCGGTAAGGTAGGTATTTCCCGACTTTCCCGTATGTTTAAGTTACTCTATGGTTATTAATTCCTGCGCAAGCAAGATGCCATAGACAATGTTCGTTCAGAAATAATAATATGTCACATAGAATGATACTGTAAGGGATGTGTAAGGGCCACTAAGTTAGGTTAGGTTAAATGTCAATGTCAAGTAATTATTAGCTTGTCGAGTCAAACCTCAAAAGTTGCTAGAATTGTGGCTAAAATATTTAGCCAAGAATATTTGATATTTTTGGCTAAAGGAATCTTAAAAGTTGCCAGATCTAGCCAAAAAGTGGCTAACTTGGCAACACTGCCCAGACCAGAACATAAGAAACCTCAAATCAAACTCAAATGTCACTGTCAGTCAGGGTCAGTGCTGCCAGACCAAAATTTCAAAATCCAGGAAATAAGAGCAAAAAATCAGGAGATTGGTCTCACAAATCAGGAGATTTTTTCACGTACTTTAAAATCAAAATAACTGTTGTCACTCACTCCACTCCAATCAAATTAACAATTGAATGCAAAATTTAAATGTAACCTACAACATATCGAGTAGTATCGCAAAACATACCTATTTAATTTAGTCATGTAGTTTTGGCGGGTAGAGGTTCTTTCCCGTACCTACTCATGGCAACAATAACAACAGGATCGGCAATCGATAAAGGCATATTATCTGTGGACTTCTTGCAAAAACACTCGTATTTGATTGATGTTATAGTGTGTCCATTTTCCAAATTTAATACTGTTTCAAAACCCAAATATCAGGAGACTTATTAATAAAATCAGTAGATCAGGAGAATCATAGCAAAATTAAGAAATCTCCCGAAAAATCAGGAGGTCTGGCATTACTGGTCAGGCTGTCAAAACGAGAATGTGATGACAAATCCATGGAGGTTCCAGGAGTGGACCTACCTACGAAAAAAACGTGCGTACCTACGCAACAAAACATGGCGGTTTCGTTCCTACTAATGTCCACTTTGTCGTGACTTTGACATTCCTTTCTCAAAGTGGGTTTTAGTAGTTAGTACCTTTGTAATAAGTCACAGTTTACATTGTTGATTGTAGTAAAGAGAAACATAAAATGGCGAACATGGCACACGTCTGATCATGAAAAATTTGACAGTATAGCGAAACTGTTCCGTATAGATTTGGATTGTTTTTTTTTCATTTGTTAGACAAGGACGATGACATTAGGCTACATCTATATATATATATATATATATCCCTTCAAATATGCGAGAACTGTGAGAGCGCTTATTAAGCGCTCTTAATAAGCGCTCACACATTTAATGTCACTGTGTCAAAGTCAAAGTCAAAGTCAAAATATTTTATTCATATAGGTATCACTGATACACTTATGCACGTCATTTTTTGGCTTTTCGGAAGGTGCTTTGTCGTGGAGGAGAAGAAAAGCCTAAAGAAACTCCTCAGCACATCTTTTAAAAAAATATTACAAAAAAAGATAATAATACAAAAGTATTTACTATTCTGAGCGGAACTGGTTGCAGAGCTGGTCATTTCCATGCGTCTTTGTCATTTAAATACTCGTCTACACTATAATATCCCTTGCCTAACAATTGTGTCTTCACACGTTTTTTGAAAGTTTCTATTAGCAAGTCACGTATTATTTTTGGGATTTTATTATAGAAATGTATACCAAGCCCTATGAAAGATCGCTGCACTTTACTTAGGCGGAACGAAGGCGTAACTAATTGATGCATTCTTTTCGTATGGCGATTATTAATATCAAAATTTTGTTTATACGCGTTTATATTCTTCCGTATAAAAACTACATTGTTGAAGATATACTGGGAAGCTACTGTAAGTATACCTATTTCCTTGAACTTTTCACGCAAAGATTCCCGAGACCTAAGTTTATAAATAGCCCTAACTGCCCGTTTCTGGAGTATGAAAATTTGTTTTATATTGGCTGCTTTGCCCCACAGCAAGATGGCATAAGACATAACACTGTGGAAATAAGCAAAATAGACTATCCTAGCAGTTTCGACGTCTGTATACTGCCTTATTTTCCTAACAGCAAAAGCAGCCCTACCGAGTTTTGTCGCGAGATTTGTTATATGTGGGCCCCATTGAAGTTTACTATCTAAGGTCACCCCTAAAAAGACCGTCGATTCCTCCATATGCAATGTTTCGTTATTTAGTTTAAGAGATTTGCTGACTTTTTTAACATTAGGTAGCACAAACTCTATACATTTCGTTTTTTTGCATTTAATAGTAAATTATTGATAGTGAATAACGCGACACATGCGAAAGAGCACTATTTACGTCGTCGAAATTTACTTTATTCCTTTCACACTTAAATATTAGTGATGTATCATCAGCAAATAGTACAATATCCGCTTGGTTCTTTACATAATGTGGTAAATCGTTAATGTATACCAGAAAAAGAAACGGACCCAAGATCGAGCCCTGCGGTACACCCATCACAGCCGGTGACCCCGATGACTTAATATCGTTTATGCTAACTTTTTGTATTCTATTACTCAAATAAGACGCGATCAAGCTAAGGGCCTTGTTTTTTATACCATAGTGGCCAAGTTTAAACAGCAATGTTTCGTGCTCAACACAATCAAATGCCTTAGATAAGTCACAAAATACTCCTATGGCATTATGTGACGCCTCCCATGCTTCAAATATATGCTTTAATAGCCTAGCCCCGGCATCGGTTGTACTACGGCCTTTAGTGAAACCGTATTGCTCAGGATGTAATAATTTATTATTGTTGAAATGGGTTAGCATTTGATTGATTTGTGCTTCATAGTCTCGTCCTATCTTTATCAAACTTATACAATGTATAGGGAAAAGAACAAGGATGGCAAATAAAAATATTTCAAGTCTATAAACCACACCCACAATGAGTATTAGACGTTTTAAAAGACATGTTTATGTCCCCCCCTTCCCCTGCAAATCTTAAATGTTTTTTTAATCGATTTTTTACTTAATTATGGTCTATTTTTATTCATTCATGTTAAACTATGGATATTTATGTAAATGAAACATAATAATTACGAAATAATGGTTGTTTCATGTAATTATGACGATTTTTTCTTTTTATTAATTTTTTTATTTCGCATATTTTTTTTCGCATTAAAATTATGAATACAATAAAAAACAATACATGACTAATATTTCTTTTAATGATTAGCTTGTTTCATAACGATTCCAACTACATAAGCATTACACATAGCTCTCGTACTATAATTTTGAGATATCATATTATAAAGCGCGCGCGTAATAAAATTTCCCAAAATTTCCCCACCCCCCCCCCCCCCCCGCGGATGGCGCACAGATGAGAGGATATATATATATATGCGGTACTAATGTAGGTACTAATACCCAACGTTCCACTATGCTAAAAAAAATCAGATGACAGATGACAATGCCTTAACAGTGTTTTTGTGATGACAGCATTGAGATGAGTGGAGTGGCCCTACCTATGAAAAAACGTGCATACCTACGCATCGAGACATGGCGGTTTTGTTCCTACTAATGTCCACTTTGACGTAACTTTGATATTCCTTTGTCAAAGTGGTTTTTAGTTGTTAGTACCTTAGTAATAAGTCAAAGTTTACACTGTAGTAAAGTGAAACACAAAATGGCGAACACGGCACGCGCCTAACTTCATGACAATATTTGCCAGAGAAAGCGAAACACGTTTTTATTTCATACGTTAGACAAGGGCGCCATTATGTTTATTATTTCGTCTTTTAAACTATTCCGTAACTATCTATATGACATTAGACCGCATTGGTTATGACGTCATCCGTCCTCAGGTACCTCTACAGAATTACTTATCCAGTTAGAGTATACATCCATGACAACAAAGTACTCTGTGTCTATGACACTGTGTCATTACTGTCATTGTCAATAATGTCAATCAAAAGCTTAGCATTTCTTCAAGTCGAGTGGTGTTTACGTTTTTCTTTTACTTGTTTGAGCAACAATTTATGTTTATCCAATTTATGTGTTATCCAAAATAGTGTAAATTCCAGAAGCAGTTCTCTGCTTCCTATCCTTATCCATTTATACTTAACTTGCTATTGGAATTGATGTGAATAATACTGTGCTAACCATTTATGCAGTTGTGACATTTTTCAAGAATTCGAGATAATGGAATCCACAGTCAAGATTTTTAATTCCCGCACTAAGTACATGTATGGTAAGTGATTTTTTTACGACACTAGTGCCTAGTGATAGGGATGATGACTCGTAAGGAGCTCGAACAGAGACCATGGACCACAATAGCGGTACAGCCATACAAGCCGAAAAGCACAGCTTACTTTCATTGCTTTACTATCATCACTCTGCAGCTGTTAACGCTCATATTATTTGTTGGTAAATATTATACGTATGGAATGGAGTGTTCTATGTTGTCGGGCCAAAGATCCTGAGATCCTGGGTTGTACGACACAACTGGGCTTGCCTTGTTCTGACGGCTTAGGCACCCCACTGGACCAATCTAATGAAATAGATGAACGAGATTGCTAGGCTAAAGCGCAAACACGTAGGCTAGTGGTGAATATGTACACCTTATTGGATTGAGGATTTTTAAAATATAGTTCGGAGGGAACACCAAATTCGTGTCACCTATGCAGGAAGTTCATTCCACAGTTTACACCTGTGGGGTAGAAAACTACTGAACCAAACTGTAGACAAACACCAGGTATCCAGGTGGTATTGATGGAATCTGGTACATCGTGATTTGCGTTGATGAAAATATAATTTGTTTTTACTAATAAATTCTTTATTATGTACTTTAAAAAGTAAATTTTATTAATCTTGCTCTGAAGGCTCTCTTACTCTTGCCTGCAAATAAATTTGAGAATAATATACCATTTTCTACAGTCATTGTCAAAATATATTGTTAGGAATGTTCTCTCTGTCTTTAACTAAATCCAAATCAGGGACCATTTAGGTTGAGAGCTCTTTGGCTCCATTTTACAGCAGTACATAGATAAAAAATTGTTATACTTACATTTAGGTTTTGTCATGTTACATTTATATTTTCTAGTGCCACCAATATGCGGCACTGGGCATCTGCCGGTTTGTTTGACAGTGACAAAAATAATAATTTCACAACGCGAAATAAAAGTAGCAATAATTGAATCCTGAAGAAATTGTTTCCTCTCCTTCAATCAATGCCTTCAAAAACCGACTCGATAGCTGGTTGAAAACAGAGAAGCTGTCACTAAAGCAAAAATGATTTTTCAGCGCAATTGATATAGACACATCAGCTTAGCTGCTGGTCTATAAATAATAATAATAATTCCCATCGCTACTGGCCAGCGAGCCCAAAACGCACCGGACTCCAGAGGCGCCGCGAGCGTTCCGTGCATGCGCAGTACCGGACGATGTCTACCATCCGTGCGGCAGCGTACGTTACCGTTTTAACTAGCGATGGGCGATTATCACTTAAATTAATCGATTTGGTCGATTGTTCAGTTTAGTCGATAAAAGTCGATAACAATTGATGTTATTTGATTGTCATCGACTGGCTGGCGCGCGGCGCGGCTCGGCGACATTACTAGTGTGTGCGAACTACTAATTTGTAGCGCAGCGCCGCGCAGTTATGTGAACTACTAATTTAGTTGTACGACTGTAATAACTCTCAGAAAATAACTATCAGAACAATTCTCAGAAATTTTGGGCTAGCCGCATCTTCACCAAATCTCAATATAATATCGTGAATCAGCGTGATGGAATGCCCTCAAAAACCCGTCCCCGTCCTACCGTGGATTTAAAGGGTTGAAGTCAATTTTTTTTTTCGATTTATTCCAGTCGAGTTTCTTGTTCAGAACATTTGAGTTCAGAAGTGATTTTACTACGTACAATCCGTTCGTGTAGGTATAGTAGAATTTTCGCAAGTTGTTGTTGCTGTTGAGTGCAAAGACATCCTTATAAAAGACATCAAAGAAAGGAGAATGCCCATAGCCAGTACTCTTAAAAAAATAATTGTGTCACAATGATTTTAACGTGATAACGTTTATAAAGACGATGAGCCTGAGAGGCATTCACGAAAACCGAGTAACGTCACGGAAGCGCGCGCAGCATTAGAGAGAGAGGCACGCTAGACCGGCCGTCTCTCTCCCACTCAAGCATTACGCTTGGAAGGCATTTTTCATTTCATTTTTATTTTATTTTACAATCTTTTGAAAAGAAATGATTTCTCGTAGCTCGTACGTATTATTATTATATGAAAACGAAAATCTACAATAACGTCATCTCTGTTTATAGGTATGAACTACTTGAAAGAACTTTACACAGTACATCGACTCGGACTTTAGTTGTAGTCAAGAAAATCACAGATGTCGCGCAGCTCCTGATATTTAAAACGATTTAAACCAAATTTTCAACTCAAATATGTTTAAAATCGTATAGTAAGTATGAAATTTAATATTATAATCTAGCTAGATACGCGGGTCGCGGTGGCGCGTCAAGCCATGTCCAAGCTGACACAACTGGCGAGTAGCACCGCGGCTCCGTGCGTAGGGCTTCCATTACGTTCTTACATTACATTATTTATATCATAAATTATTCTTCTACGAAATAGACGTTATCACGTAAAACCATTGTCCGTAAACCGACTTTACAGACAACCAATTTTTTGGACAAAAAATAAAATTAAAATATTTCAAGTATTCTACCCTATTTCCTAAAAAATCCTTATTGGGAATAATTTTCTGAAATTAATAAGTAACTTTACTTCCGTTTTACAAAATAAAACCATTGGGCCATTTATGTTTGGATAAGGGCCAATCAGGAATCTTTTAAGATCCTTCGGGCCAATAGGTAGCATTGATTCGATTATAATTATGACACAACAGTTATAGTATAATATATCCATGACAACAAACTAGATGACGTAAGGGGACTGTCAAATGAATTTTTTTTATAAAAAATTATAATAATCAGCCAGGAGTAATAGTGTTCTGTGATTATAATACATTACAAACTTCATGGTGTTTGGGGACTGTCAAATGAATTTGAAACTTAAAAGATCGACATTACATACGCAATCCACTTTAATCCGCCCGCATAGAGTCCATATTACTGTGAGTTTACTATAACCTAAATACAAATTAGTTTTGTTTAATATCTCTTATTTCCTAATATTATCATTGACTAAAGTTAGTATGTATAATTTATTAAGATAACATAATCAAATAAAGGTATTTATATCAAGATACAAAAATGTTAAAGTCAGTCCATTTCTCCATACTAAATGGGCATTCTCCTTTATGAAATAAATTCGATTACCTAACAACTACCTAACAATGTCAAACGCAGCATGCAATAAGTATAATAATATAATTATTTTCAGAAACGGATAGAAACGATCTCGAAGTGCCAGTGTCTTCAAGTGGCAAATGTAATCTGGGTAAACATTCCCATCTGGATCCACAATCAAATCCTGAGGGACTTAAAAGGTTGCATGGTACAGGTTCATCAGACTTAAATGATGATAATGTCCTAAGTAAGGCTCCCAAGATAGAACCAGTGAACACTCCGTCAACATTAGGAAATTTCCTGTTGGAACTAGAAGGTTCTTGTCAGAGGTGGAAGGTACAAGAAGGACCAACATATTGTGTCACAATTGATGATGTTCGAAGAGCTATGGATGCATTGATGACAAGTAAAGATGTGGTTAAAAGTGAGTTCGTTTGCTTTTTAGCTAAGTTAGAATTAAAAATGATACTGCTTTCTTATTAAGTTAGTATTAGTCTACTTTGCAACAATCCGCGGTTAACATGTATGATGGTGTATACTGACATGCACGGCACTTCCCTCCTTCCTACAACGGAAACGCACTACAATTATTAAAAGTATATACCAACATACATACCAGCACCAACACGTTTTTCGCCCCGAAACGGAGCATCCTCAGGGTAAGTTGACTCTACGATCTCGGAAAACTTTCCGACTGACCATCTATGTAGTATGTTGGTATATACTTTTAATTATTGCAGTGCATGTTTCCGTTGTAGGAAGGAGAGAAGTAAGTAGTATAACAATGGATTTCCGCAAAGTAACGCCTGATATTATTAACTTTACTGCTTTCTTAGTAAATGGTTAAAAAGAAATAGTTTTTATATAAGATAATAGGAAATCGCCCTGGCTTCGCTTCGGGAAAAATAGTAAAAGAAAATAAATATAACATAGCCAATGTCACCCGCGGATAGTGCTTCCCAACAGTGAAAGAATTTTTTAAATCGGTTCGGTAGTTTCGGAACCTATTCAATGCAAACAAACAATCAAATTTTTCCTCTTTATAATATTAGTATAGATTACTGAAGCATATAACATCTTTTGCGTTCCTAAGTTTTCTTAAGTAAAAATAAGTTGAATCCTAAAAAAATTTTTTTTTAAACGCTTTTATTTCAATAATGTTTAGTTTATAAAATTAGCTACAAGTTGTGAAAATTTCAAGTCTCTACGTAAAATAGAACATAGAGAATTATGCGTCTAAAGTCTGAAAATCGTTTTTTTTAATTTAACAACAAATAAACAATGAAAATTAGTTTAAAATATGATTTTCGTGTATTGTCATCGGAAATACACATGTCTGCCAAATTTCATCAATTTTCATTAAAGGGAAGTCATTCAAATTAACGTTACAAGATTTGATGCTTTGAAGATTTGATGCTTTGATGCTCCGAAGTGAAGCTAAATAAAAGCGTTTAATTAAACTTCATTATTTACAACCTCATGTTAGTAATTAGATACAAAAGAAAACCTGAAAACCTTTCAAAGTTCTGAGAAATATTTTGATCGCTGAAATACATGTTTTACTGAACCAACCAGATGTTGGGGAAAGAAAAATAAATAAGATAGATTTAAAGATAACAAATACAATAAGGAAAATTTTGTGTTTACGGTTAAACTTATCCGAAAATTTATTTTATAGGTGTGCCGACGTCAAACGATAAATCTAATTTGAATCACATTAAGTTAAATAATAAAAACCCAAGTGATCGAGGCAATAGAGAGCTATCTGTAAACTATCAGGTTCCTAATGAAAAATCTCATAATGCACAGCAACCACACATTTATTTTAAGGATGGTCAAAACAGGAATAACGATCATGATTCAAGGACTGTACATCCTCAGATTGCTAATTTGAATGTTCAGAATGCACAGCCCCCACTTCTGTGTTCTAAAGATGGTGAAATTGTAATCGTGCCTGAACACCATTCACCTATTCCATCGACCTCATATAGTAATCCTCTCCTAGTCTTGGCACAATTCACAGAAGGTACTAGTCCAGTGGTGGGGCAAGCAATAACTATCAATAACACGAGTGTTCGAAATGAAATCTTCGGCCAACATCACGGATTAACTCCACATCTTCCGTCGATGTGTGAGGTTTCGCAAACAATACTAAATTCAACAGTGAGTAACCCACCAAGTGAGTATACTCGTAAAGTTATGTATTACAGTTTTTTAGATCTAGACGCTGTTTATTTAAAAACAACAACACTGACAGTTGGTCCTTGGTGCCGGACTGTGTTCGACGTAAAGCTTAATAGGAAATATGGTATATATGAATATATACATTTGTCTATTTTTGATGATGCTTAAAATTTTAAGTTACATAATTATAATATGTAGATTGATAAAGTATTTTATTTACAAAAAATCGGCTTGTTTTGTTTCAGGTGATAAAAGTAAATCCAAAAGTATAGTCGAAGATAATTCATCTATAATTGAAACGAATGGCAAAGTTATTGCGAACAGCGAACTGCAATATAAAAATTACTCAATTTTTGTAGACATAGATAATTTTTTAGAAACCGAGAAAACTATTCACAATTTAAAAGTCATATTGGAATGCACGAGTGCTACCCTAATTGAAACGAGAAATAATACAGTCTACAGGTGTTTTTTCTGCAGAGATCACCTTCCAAGCCCAGTACATTTAAAAATACATACCTTGAACCATATACTGAAAACAAAAGACATGTACAGTGCGGATAAAATTGTCGATATATACCAAACGTTTGACGTTAAGTTAGATATTACACGTTTAATTTGTACGATTTGTAAGAGTGAAATTAAAACTATTAATGCAGCAATATTACATTTAAAGACTGTTCATAGGAAAGGTATGTATAAAATGGAATTCATGACGGACGACTTACCAAATGAAACTATTAATATTAGATCGTATAAATGCCGTTTCTGCGATAAGAATGTCTTGGACCTAGGGTCACATGCTACTGAACCATCAAATCATTGTAACGGATTAAATAGATGTCAGGGGCCTGCAGACACTAATGTTGCTAATGATACTAAGTGCCACACTGGTGAGAGACTCCCTCAGGACACTTCAGTTGTTTATATCGGACACGGTACAGATACTACGAATAGAATATGTGAAGGTTCGACAGGTAAGTTTGTTGCTTTATTGATTAATTAATTGTATTTTCTTATGCGTGCTACACACATGTTTGTTTCGGCGAAGCCGGACGGCAAAATCGAATATATTTTGATGTTTTTTCGACAAAAAGCCGCTCGACTATGTCGAACGTATACAAATGGACCCGAACGGAAACCGATTGCGCCGCACCGACTCAAATATGTATAAGAATAGTGAACATAGTGCCGACTGACTTTACTGATTAGTTTCAGCCGAATATATTTGTAGTGATTGTTCGACTCAGGTTTTTTGTTCTACAAATAATGCCGAATGTCTGTAGAATACCCTGTTTTATATAATCAACTATCCAGAAATATTTTTATGTATGTATATGTTTTGAATGTTTCAAACATTCAAAACAATAACGAGGTTGATAGTTTACGAATTTATATAGTGCAAAAAGTTTTAAATAAATAAAAGCAATATGTTGTTTATAGGTGAAGCTGAAGTATTTAACGAGGTAGTAACTGAAGGACCTATTATAGGAAATACGTGCAGAGACCAAGAATATCCCATTGAAGACAGCGTTGAAATGACTGAGAATAATGATCAATGCTCAGATAACATTCAAACGAACGAAAACGGGGAATTACCCATTGCTAACGGCACAAAAATTTTCTCAAATCAAACCTTATACACCTTGTACTTTATGACGCAGGAGAAACATATGTACAATATAAAAACTATATTGGAATGCACAAACGCCACGCTCTTACTAGGAGCAGGTGCTCCGAGGTTAAGTTGCTTATGTTACTTCTGCGATGATTCTTTTATAAACCCGTCGGATTTAAAGAAGCACGCGTTAAATACACATTCGATTATAAAGGAGTCGTTTTTTAAGAAGATACCAGTTTCTCAACTCCTTTTTTTGCTCGATATCACGGACCTTTGCTGTAAACCCTGCAACGAATATATTGTTTCCCTTGAGAGTATAATCTCTCATTTGAATGATGTCCATAACAAAAAATTGTTTGATGATATCAAGAATCAAATACTTCCCTTTCTATTTGGCAACTATTTGTTAATATGTGGCGTCTGCTTCATGAGTTTCAGTGGCCTGCGAAATCTTTTCACCCACATACATACTCATTACAAATATTATAAATGTGATAAATGTGATTTGGGTTATATTAATTTCGATTTATTAGAACGCCACAAACGATTATGTGCTCGTACCTGTGGCACCTGTCATACGGTGTTCCGATCTAAATTTGCACTGGAAAATCATGTAAAGTCTCAAGAATGTCCTTTATGCAACACAAAATTGCCTCTCACAGAAGAACATGTCAGTGCTGAGAATATAAGTAATACTAATCGGAATATTAAACCTGCAAATGTAAGTGTGGGATCTACAAATATAACTGTTGAATCTCAAAATATCAGCATGGAATTTCCTCATAAGTGTCATGTCTGTGATAAGCTTTTCCAGACTCACAATACTCTATCCAAACACGTACAAAACTGTGTAATAAATCGCCGTACGGGTAAGGACAATTATAATCATTTTATTATTCCTATAACTGACAGACGATAGACGAGATGGTTTCATTATTTTTTATGGAAATAGCCGTTGAATGAGGTGACGATTCACCTGATGGTAAGTGGCTACCGTGGCCCAATGACATTATAAACACCAAAGGCATCACGTGTGTTGCCGGTCAAGGCCGACATTGTAGGAATGGATGCCCTATGGAATGTTCATTTTCTCATAAAGTATGGTATTTTGAACAAAACACCATATGTAATACTATTGTTAAGAATTAGGAAAAACATTTCAGCTTTATTTCAAACTAAAGGTCGATGCATATGTAACGTGTTTTTACCCCGTACGGGACGGGACGTGAAATTTTGGAAACATCGTTTCATAAAAATGTAAACGATAGCGCATACGCCACGGAGGCACGTAAGGGACGGGATCGGGCATACGCACGTATATTTATGCCCCGTTCACGTCCCGTCCACGTTACGTATGCATCGACCTTAACAGTTTGCACCTAGTCGACAAAACCGAAAATAGTGTGCCCTCAGTACAGACGGTATAAGAAAATTCGAATCCATTTTACCTTTCAGCCGTTACTTTTTATGTCATTATTTTTTTTTAACTAAATCATAGTTATGTTCAACTGTGAGGAGTTCAAGGCACAATTATGTATTTCTTCTTTTAAACCTATGTTTAACCAGGGCTCTCAGTTCATAAACATCTGGATTGAGGGTCCAAGTAAAACTGCGATAAATCTGTATGTTATTTTCTGCGCAGTTGACAATTTCTGAAAACGTTTTAAGAAATTCTTAACGAAATTCTAAAATAAAAATTATTGACACAATGATAGTACTTTCTGAGATTTATGCCATGCCACTTTATGCATGCGTCTGAACTGAGGGCCCAAGACATTTGCCCTTAACAGCTTCGATTCACGTTTAAAAAATTCTAAAAGACCTCAGATGAAAATGTCAGAAAATTTTAATAATTGATTCTTTCCTTTGATTTAGAAATGAATTCCACGTTCACGTATTGTGTAGTGCCCGAGTGTAAAAGCACAAGTAAAATGACACCAAATAAAATGTTCATCACAGTTCCAAGGAATGAACAAACGCGGAGAAAGTGGTTAACACTTGCATATAAGCAGAATGCCAATAGTATTTCTCTGGATACAAAAATGTATTTTTGTGAAGATCATTTCGATGTAAGTATTTGAATTAATATAAATTTAAAAATTAAAAAAACCGCCTGCTATCAAAAAAGCTATCATGATATACCTTTTTGAAATCCTAATTGTCAGCTTTTTAATTTGATACCCATATTGCATTATTCGATTTATTTTTAATCTTTTGATACTTCAAACAATGGCATCTCACAGCCATCATATTTTTTTTAATTTCACTTTTCACATATATAAGAACACTTGGGTTATCAAGACGAATGTAACGATATCTTAAATATACATATAAATCCGTTAAGTGGTTTGGAAGATATAAGCGAAAAACATAACCCTTCCTAGTAGTCGGGTAAATAATGATGAATTTGAAGTACCTTTTAAGTATATTTAATGATGAAATACTTAAGTAATACTTTGTCTACTGAGATATTTGAGGTTAAGTTGGTGCTGACTTATTAATTTTAATGTTGTATTTATTATTATACAGGTTGTCCCGTAAGTAGTGGATCAACCGAAAATGGCAGATAGCTTGAGGGTTGACCATATCATATGTGAAAAAATTACCTTGGTAAAAAAGTCACCGTTTTCGAGATATTGATAATTTTTTTTTAATTTAGAAAATTCGGTACCTTTACCATACTTTTTCCTGTCGAGTCCACAAATGAGCAGATATTTTGGTTTATTTTTTTCTAGTAACTCTCAGATAGTTGCTTTACAATTGTCAGTATGCAATTTAGTTGAAATTATCAGGAAACCCAGAGAAAATAGTAGACAACTTTGGATATTTTTGTTTTGGATTTTCTTCTACACAAGGATTTTTAAAGATATAGCCATTTTATTGTCAAAGGGGTGAACTTGAAACGAATGTTATTGTGTCGCTTGCTGCGTTGAGCTCATATTTTTAAATGATTTTTGCTTAAAATAACGTAATTAGATGAATTTAGATTTTTTGACGTGATAACGTCTATTAAAACGATGCCGGCCGCACGCATGAAAAAGCATGACTCATCTGTCGCGTTACGCGAGCGAGCGAACAATGGAGAAAGCGCCATCTATGAACAAAACTATATACACAATTAAGTCAGAAAGGAACTTGCTGAAAAAATTGTTTAGTTTAGGAGTTCTAGATGGCGTTGTAGTATAAAGATAAAAGTTTAAGGAATAATGTTAAAAACAATGCGCAAGCTTTAAGGAAATTGAAGCAAAATTTTATCAGAAGATGTCGTTTGTGCATTAGTGTTGGTGGACGTCAATTTGATAATTTACTCTGACTAAATAAGTTTTTAGTAAGAATTTATCTTGTAATAAACGAAAGCACTGGTTTACTAAAACGTTTAGAAAGATGAGCCCAACGCAATAAACGATACTATAACTTTCGTTTCAAATTCAACCCTTTGACACTAAAATGGCTATAACTTTTAAAAATCCCGTATTAAGGTAGCATCAATTTTACCTTTTTAGAATCTGCATTTAACAGACAAGTTTTTAAAGTTATGGGCCAAACTTGTCCAGTAGGTACATTTTTGTACAAAGTTGTGGAGAAGAAAGTTCGAAAGAAAAATATCCAGAGTTGATCCTATTTTCTCTGGGTTCCCTGATAATTTCAACTAAATTGCAAGCTAACAATTGTAAAGCAACTATCTGAGAGTTACTAGAAAAATATAACAAAATATCTGCTCATTTGTGGGCTCAACAGAAAAAAGTAGGGTAAAGATGCCGAATTTTCTAAATTAAAAAAAAATGGCCAATATCTCGAAAACGGTGACACTTTTACTAAGGTAATTTTTTCACATATGATAGGTCAATCCTCAAGCTATCTGCCATCTTCGGTTGATCAACTACATACGGGACATCCTGTATAAAAGTTTATTTTATTTTTCTAGTTGCCAAACGATATGATAAACTATATGGAATATAGCACGGGGCAAGTATCGAAAATTCGCATGAAATCAGGTTGCACTCCAACGAAATTTGAGTGCCAAAAAGGACGGATAAACATTTTGGAGAAACGAAGAATGTTGAGTAGGTATTGCAATAACAACGCAATTAATAATAATGTCCGTAATAGTAACAATATCAATATGTTGTTTATAGGTCAAGCTATTTTAGCGAATACGCCCAAAGTCCAAAAATATCCCATAAAACAGAGCGATAAAATGAGTAAGAACAATGACCATTGCTCGAATAACATTCAAACGAACAAACAGGAGGAATCACAAATTGCCAACGACAAAACACTTAACTCAAGTACAGATCATTGTAAAACAACCCAGGATAAACACATTTACAATATAAAAACTATATTGGAATGCACAAACTCATCCCTCATACGAATTCGTGGCATGTTAGGTTGTACATGTTATTTTTGCGATCTTGATTTTGAAAACCCATTGGAATTAAAGAAACACGCGATTAATACACATACGGTTATAAATGAGTACTGTTTTACTAATACGCCATTATCTCAATTACTTTTTTTGCTCGATATCACAGATCTTCGCTGTATAATCTGTAGCGATAATATTCATTCCCTTGAGAGCATAATCACCCATTTGAATGATGTCCACAACAAAAAGTTGTTTGTAGATATCAAAAACCAAATACTTCCCTTTAAATTTTACTGCAATTTGTTAGTATGTAGCAAGTGTTCCATGAAATTCGTGGATCACCGAAAGTTAGTTCCACATTTACATACTCATTGCAAGAATTATACATGTGATAAATGTGATTCGGGTTTTGCGTACCCGTATGCACTTAAAAGACACTGTACCACATGCCATGATGTTACCTGTGGCATCTGTTCTATGGAATTCAGAAATAAACTGGCATTGAATGAACACGTAAATAACTGCCATGAACCATGGCAGTACGCACGTGCTATGGACTACAGTAGTTCTAAGAATAATTGTGCTGATAAACTTCCCCTGGCATATAAATCTAATATCAGTTCTGAAAATCCAAGTTTTGGACCTACAAATGTCAGTGTCGAACCAATATGCATGAGAGTTGATCCTCCAAACATAACGAAACCAATGGATCCGCCGGTATCTTACGATCCCATCGCAGTCATAACGAATGTGGTGTCAGGGGAGAGTCTTGATATTAAAATGGAAGAAAGAGATGCAGGGCCATCTACGACTGAAGCTGGAAGCGTGCTGTGTACTGTGAGGCAAACTGTCAAAGCGACTGAATGTAAGTTTATGCCTCATATACTTAATATGCTAATTTGTAGCACAGGAGCATGCGCAATGCAGTCCTCTAAGGTGCGAGTGAAAGGGGGCAAGCTCTACGCGTGTGGGCGTGTGCTCGTGTATTTAATAAAAAAATTATGCATATGTGCTGAACTAGCTTGTGTATTGTGTGTCCCTCCACCAATCCGCACTGGAGCAGCGTGGTGGAGTATGATCTAGGCCTCCTCAAGAGGAGAGACCCGTGCCCAGTAGTGGGCCATTAATGGGTTGAAGCCAGCCAGCCAGCCAGCTTGTGTATTTATTCATTTAGCATGCTAGCCACGAGCGAAATACCTTAATGCCGAATCGCCAAGGGCAAGTTATCTATAATACAAGATATAATGGTTGCTAAACTTTGATATGAGTATGACGTTGAGCCTAACAATTTTCTTTCCAGTGACTGCGCAGGGAAGTGATCGTACACCTTCTCAGTATTGTAGTGAGACAAGCAACGAATCTATTAAGAATAATGTAAAAATTGAAGATAAACAGATACTTGTTTTAAAATGTGACACTTGTGGAGGTGGCTTTTGGGACAAGAAGTGGAGGGATATTCACGTGAAGTGGGTGCACAATGACAATACGGATGTCGAGAAGATGCTACGGTGCAACACAGAAAGTTACTACAGTAAGTTTTAGCTATTGGTTACTTGGTTTCAGGACTTTTGTTGGTCGATCTTCACGTAAAGAATTTGCATTACCTACTTACGGCGAAAATAAACGATTTATTTGTTTTCCTGCCTGGAGGCTGGAACAGTGATGGGATAGGTGATAGGTTCAAGTATCAAACTTTGTACAAAGGTTCCTATAGCATAGAGAAGCACTACGAAATATTTTTTGAAAATTCATTCCCTGGGGCTTTTCATACTAATAATGGCTAGCAGTTAACTATGGAAATAGAACCCATTAAATACTTTCTTTTCAGATCACTCACTTCGTCTGAGGTGCACTGATTTATCAGAGCCGTCTAAGCACTTTTTTAACATCAGTCTTCTATTGAGACACACAAACGCAACGTTAATATTTTCACAAGAAGTTTTCGGGTGCATATGTTACTTTTGCGTGAGACACTACAAAACTCCGTCCATACTTAAACAGCACTCTTCAGACGAGCATAGCCTTATACCCAGAAGGCAAGTTTACAAAAGCTATTACCTACGTAATATTGATAAGGTTGATATCACGGGTCTACGTTGTAAGCTTTGCAATTATAATTTTAAGACTCTTGAGACAATAAAAACACATTTAGAAAAGTTTCACGACCTACATTTTTACTTTGAAACGGAGACTCGAACCGTTCCCGTGCTATTCAATAATTTGACACCTCTATGCTGTTACTGCGGAGTAGAATTCGATAATTGCCAAATTCTGGCATACCATGTTATGAGGAATCATTATAGAAAAAATATTTGTGAAACGTGTGGCCTGGGCTTTGTCACTAAGAAACAAATTATACGTCACACGCAAGTTTATAATAGAGTTCACGGCATCTTCCTATGTGAGGTATGTTTGGAGCCATTCGACGATTATAAAACGCTGAAAGAGCACGAAGATATATTGCATGATAAAATATTAAAAGACAGTTTCAGCAAGGAAGTGCACAGGTCTTGCAACAGTCGCAAAGATCGAAAGAGCAAAAGACAGAATGCTGGTTTTAGAAATAATCCCAAACGACCTACAAATGTCCTTGGCAGTTTAGGACACCAAAGTGTTCCTTTGAATGAATTTGCGAACACTGGTATAAAAAATAAAATTGATACAGCTTTGTCTACCAAAATAATATATTGTACGAACAGTGCACCGTTTAACTCAGGTAAGTCCATTAAATTCGAAATCTGATTATGCACTTGATTTATAGAAAAAGGCCATTGAGTTTGCTCTTTGTTCTGGATGCTTTAATACTTTTCAAAAGAAAAATTACAATCTTGGTCCTCATTTTTATGGCGCCTAAAAATGAAACCAGTAACATACTCGATTTAAAAATCGTGGAATTAGTATACTACTAATGCTGACCTACTTAATTGTAGTACTCAAAACCAAGTTTCAGTACTTTATCTTGTCAAGGCAACACATGCTAAGCAGTTCACCTATGCTAGCAATGTTTATCTTATAGGTAAAGAAATTACTGCTGGAAGTGAAAAGATAGCTGTGAACGGACCTCAAACTACAAGTGTCATATCTAAAAATATAAGTATCGCACCACAAAACATGCGTGCGGAAATAAGACAAAAATGCGACGCTTGCAATATGGTGTTTAAGACATGGGATGCCCTCTCTGGCCATGTTAAGGAGTGCACTTCGTTTGCAAACTGTTTCTCAGGTAAAGCTCTTCAAGTCTTTCGTCAAATTTTCTTTTCTTCAAATCTTTCTTTTATTTCCTTTAAATATTATAAATGCCAAAAATAAAAACTCTCGCTCACACTCTTTCCAATAATTTTATCCAATGGCAATATTCTCCCTCTTCGATTGTTTTTTCGGCTATACGAACAAAATAAAAACATAATAATTCCATTTTCAGATGAAGATGAAATAGTAAGTCAAAATAAAAGGGCTAAACACTGCAACTCTTAGTATCGTGAAAGCAGCGATATACCCGCATGAAAACGGTCTCGAATCGCGATACAAGCGTCCCTTCCCGCTCTGTTACCCGAAGCGACGGCTGTACTGTACAGCGCAGTACTGTCAAACCCGTTAGATCCGTCAGTGAATAGTTGAATACTGATCGCCAAGAAACCTATATTACCTGAAAATGACCTGGAGGCGACGCTTCAAAGAAGTATGGATCACGTGCCATTGGGTCATTTGACATCTGCGCCTGTCATTATAAGTTACTCCCGTGAAATTATCTACTACAATTTTATAATTATGTACATACACCCCTTAAAATTATATATTTTTATGTTAAACAAGTACAGGGCCCTTGCGACTTGTGAATGTAATGTTTTTGTCAATAAAATATTTTTGATTTTTTTTTTTATTTTTGATTTAGATTTTATTTTTTGTTTCTTAGATGGGAATTATATTCAGAAAATAATTAGCATTGTGGTTTGTTTTAAATGTTCCTACTGAATTTAGCATGACGTGATGTAAAGTGAATTTATTTAATCTTTTTTGTAAGACCTAAAAACGGGCACTAAGCGCGGGCTTGTAAAGTTAAATGGATAGAAAGTTTTCAAAGTGAATGTGAATATTGAAAGAAGAACCCATAATTTAAGCTTCAGCTACATTTTACTATAATACGGCTAATATACATAATAACATAGTGAGGCCAACGAGAAGCGATAAAAAATGTCTATAAATAGCAACTTAATATTGTAGATATTTTTTTAATAACAATTTGCTATTTATAGCATACAGGCGTTGTTTTATTTAGTCTATTTTCGAGCTTTAAAGCGTCTGACAAAAGTTTTGGACCATGGAAAGTGTCTGACACTTTCATTGAAGTATAATGACATAGAACAGACATCTCGAACAAAATGTGTGTCCCGAAACCGCGATGACCCGTTCTTTTTTCAAACTCTAGAAGGCGATTTACACACTTGCCATAGAGTAACTTTGTATAAGACACTTGCCGAAACACGACAAACAGTCAACGACTCTTAATCTTTAGCTCTTCCAAATGTTTGATTTAATGTTTAATTGAATTCACTGAGTAATGTAATACACATAATTTATTATTTACCAAAGAGTAGGTACTATAGTCATTCATAACGGGCTTATTTATTTGTCCATTAACACGCTTACGGCTTGCCAAGTGTGTAAGCCCGCCTCATGATTTTTTCAGTTCAATTCAATTGACTGACTTGAACTGACTGAACTGACTTGAATTGATTCAAGTCAATTTATTTGCGTTTCATTCAAAAATGGCGGGAACATTCCACAATAATTGAAATAAATTCGTTTTAGTTGATTTAAGTTAATATTTTGTTTTCTTACTGATGTTAAGTAATACCATTTTCTTTTTTGTTTTTTTTTACGTGCAATTGTGACAGGTTCTCATCACGCAAGACGGCATTTTTTCAGTTTGTTACTAAACAATTTTGGCATGCGGCCGCAATGAGCGCAGGTGAGTGACAAGCGAGTGAGTGAATGAAGTGAGCCACCCTGGCCGCAATGCATTCACCCGACTCAATGTTCGGGGTGTCTGTTCTATACGAAGTAGTACGACACCGCTCCCACCCAACCAAAGTATGAGAATTCAAATATTAACTTAAAATCGTGCTCTGTAGGTGTACTTTACAGTAACAACAAAAATTAGCAGCCAGCGCGCGGTAAGCAAGCTTACCGCAACCTTGCCACTCAATAGTTGCATCTACAGAGCACGATTTTAAGTTTTTATTTGAATTCTCATACTTTGGTTCGGTGGGAGCGGTGTCGTGTAGATGGGCTACGACCTTTAGTTTTACCACAGAATACTTAATAGTACCTATTGGTCATGGAGTATAAAGGGTAAGGAGAACGGGTAGCGTCATGTTAGCTTAGGATAATTGAACTCAGTAAACTTCACTCCGCAGCTCCCTCTACAACAGCTATGCTATGTTCATATCGTACTTATTGCGACGCCGCGCCAGTGCTATTGTCGTAGGATGTGGTGGTAGGTACCGGAACCACTATTTTCAGTATACAGCTGGACACTTTTTCAACTGTCCCCCTTATGATATGGCTCTGCTTACCTCTATACTCCATGCTATTGGTACAGAAAACTCTGCAAAGTCATTTAAATAAATAGCGACTCTTGCTCCGAAACAATAAAGTGCAATTCAGGTCGCACAGCGCTAATCGTCAACAGACATTGACATCTAGACGCTGCCACCAACTTATCTGTGAAGTAGCTAAAATTGGAACCTGTGATTGGAACTAATGCTACCATGTTTAAAAGTCATTCATAAGTTTAGTTTAGTACTTTGTGGAGTTTGTGGTCATTCATCTGTCAGTTATTACATGTCCGATGATTGGTCCAATGCGTCCGACAGCGCCTCCCTTCAATTCACAGATAAGTTGGTGTCACTGTACGTTGCGAGCCCGTTATGTCACGTAAAACTCGTACTAAGGCCTCAGTGGGCTTAGTGCGAGTTTTACGTGACATAACGGGCTCGTACCGTAACAGCGAGTTGGCTAAAAGTATGGGGCGGAAGCAGAGCCATCTAGCGGCAATGAAAAGAAAAGCATCAGTTCCATACAAATTATTATTGGTTGATTGGTAGAGAATGCTGTTTAGCATTAAGTCCGCCTTTCGTACCACTTATTTGTTAAGGGTCAATAAAGCATAAATAAATAAATAAATTATAGTCAACTCGCAGTTACGTAGCGAGCCCGTTATGTTACTTACAACTTGCACTAAGGCCTTTGTGAGCTTAGTACGAATTTTACGTGACATAACGGGCTCGCTAACGTAAATGCGAGTCGACTATGCTATTGTCTACCAATGCATTTCTTTTCACTGCCGCTAGATCGGTAGCCAATAGCATAGTCGACTCGCATTTACGTTAGGGAGCCCGTTATGTCACGTAAAATTCGTAGTAGGTAAGCCAACTGATGAATTGTGATGTGTCAAAGTCAAATGTTAATGTCATTTAAATCCATTGTCATTTAGCACTCAGTTCAGACTTCAGCTTGACAGTTGACACTGTCACGTCATGATCACAGATCAAGCAATTCAATAAAATTCAACAATCCGCAATCTGAAGTTTCATTCTCAAAAAATATTTTGTTTTTAATTTTATAATGACGACAAGTTAAAGCAAGAAATATAATAATTTGAATTGAATGTAACATTTCGCCATCCGCAAATGTTTTGAGAAATAGCGAAAGTGTTTCATCGAACATCAACTACAAATTGCTCGAATGAGCTTTACTGAAAATAAATATAATTCAGAAAGTGAAATCATTTTCTGCTGCTAAGTAAGTTTTCTGACTAATTTATATAGTCATTATTATTACACAATGGATCTATAACACTTATTCATGTTGTCGAAATGTATTATAATGGTTTCGCTTTGACCGATGTAAAATGTGCCGCGTTGCGGTACGCCGGTGTATGCACGAAGCTTTATTTTAACGAATTCATGTATTTTTGTTTCGAACATAGTCCTATCGGTCTTATTATTTTATTTATTTTATTTTCTACATAGAAGAAACATAGGGAAAGGGCATGGAAAGGGACATAATTAATGGCAATGTCCACCAGTCAACCCTGGGTGGATGTAGATATTACTGTTCCCATACTGTCTCTTATTTATTAGCTCCAAGTTGACAGAATTTATAACAATTTCTTTCATTGTACTTTTTTTGCTATTTATGCCTATAAATCCAGGATTATATTAACCAATCTAGAGAAGAGATCATGCCATATGGTTCATACAGGCTAGTGATCAACCAAGCTATTGGTATAAGTGCTGTGATACTTGAATACCTAAGTTATGTCAAATCAAATGGAAATCATAACATCATCATCCTGCCCATTTCCCAATTTTATTTGGGGTCATATTAATAATAAATCATAACAATACAAATAATTTTCCCCTAGTACCTACCTAATAACAAGATATAAATGTCAGCTGCTTCAGTAGTGGTGGAGTTTTGCTCTCAGCATATGAAAGTGACAAATATTCTTATGGTCAAACATTAACTTATTTTAAGTAAAAAAAATATATTAACCATAGTAAAAATGTTTAACATGAATATGAAACTAACATTTTATGTTTTCATGGAATTTTATATTTATATGGTAACTAATCAGATATATTTTTAATGCTGGTTAGAGAGTCAGTCAGTGTTTAAAATTTTTAGTAAGTTCCCTTAATTTTGTCCTATATCCTATTACTTACTTTAATATTATTTAATAGATAGCACCTGTAATTTACTTCAAATACATGGAAATGTTTCTGAAAATTCAATGTTGATAAAGTTTCATGAATTTTATTACCTTTGAGGTGTAACATAAAAAAATCTATATTTTTCATTAATTTGTAAAATACTTGTTTTATGTTCCAGTATTTTACCAGCAGCTAAGAACACCATGAAAAAATGTTATGAGATTGAAAGATAAAGTATATCACAGGAAAAGTTGTGTGTACTTTAGAAATGAAAATTTTATAATGAAATATGGATTTGCATTTTTCAAGCAGAATGTTTTCCTGATTTATGTTACAGCTGTGAGTTCCTTCATGTTTTTATGGCATCATTTATGTTGTAAGATATTTTCACTATAGCGGTGTAGTTTCACCTGAAGTATTAGCATTTAAAACAAAAAATTGAATAAAGTGTAATGTTATCCTCATAACTTTAATCATTGCAGCGCTTCAAAATGGAATGTGATGAGAAAAAACGAGTTTATATTGGTGTCTGTGATAACAATGTTGTAGCACAGCCCCAAAATGAAAAGGTATTTATAACAATCTGAGCCTTATTTTTCATTTCAATGACCAAAAAAATAGTGGCAGACCAGTCTATAGTAAATTGTGGTCTATGGTATTTTTTTTATTATTGCCTGAAGGCCTGATGAAAAAGCAGACGGGCCAACTGATAGTAAATGATCAACGTCGTCTATGAACATGAGTAACTCCAGAGGAATCGCCAATGCAAGTCTAGCCCTGAAAAATAACTCTTTTTACCATTGAAGTATAAAGTCATAGAACAGACATCTCGAACAAAACGTGTGTCCCTCCAGGAAGTTCGATTTTTAAAATTGAGCCCCCGTTCTCCTTTCAAAATTGAACTAAAAATTGAAGCCCGTTGGCTCCAATTCATTGGGACAAATATCGTGTTCGCGGCATCGGTTCTATGTGCTAGTAATAAAACTTGAATGTGAGAATAACACTAAATTTACACCAAAGGCATTTCCGCATTATTATTATTTAAACTAAGCTTCAAGATTATTTAAATAATATAGGTATCTAAAATTACTTTTGTATACCTATTACCTGTATAATGTGGCAGACTTCTATCAGATTTACAAATTAAATAGCTGTTTTTATTTCAGGAGAGCTTAATAGCGGATTACAACCCCAGATGCACATGTTGCTTGCACACAGATAATTTAAGGAGTCTTTGGCGGGAATTTTGTAATGATGGCGTGACTGAGATTTACGGATCTATGTTGATTGAATGCTTTGCATTATCTGTAAGTAAAGTTATTGTCTCTACCTTTAGAATAAAAAAATTCTGTGTTTCCGTTTTGGGCGGCAGTTGCCAATCCCACGTCGGTGTGGTATATAAATAAATGACTAAATCAGGCCTGCTGGTGGTAGGGCCCCTTCGGAGTTATTAATACTGTTATTACTATTATTATTTCTCCGTGTTCGGCCTGGATATCTACCACCAACATGTTTGAGTCAATCGTCGTGAAAAATAAATCTTGTCTGGCAACACTTCGGTGATGCCTCTGGTGTTGCTGCTTAGAGGGCACGTTGACCACTTACCATCAGGTGGCTGGTTTGCTTTATTGCCGACTACAGTTACATTAAAAAATTATCACTCTTATTACAGTGGGACATTCCATCAGACCCAGATGAGAGCACAGAACAGATATGTGTGCAGTGCATAGCGAGGCTTCGAGATGCCATCAGCTTCAAGTCACAGGTGCTGGTGTCCGCGAAGATTTTGAGTCAACGAGAGCTTGGTAAGACGTAGTAATTATGTGTTACGCTCGAAGACTGAAAACGAAAAATCTTAAAATTCCAAGGAAAGGAAAAAAGGAACCCCGCGAAGTGGGGCTCCGTCGACTCAGGGACAGAGTCATATAATTACGTCCATACTTCCGTTTCGCTCTGATCTTTCTGTGATATTCCACAAATGATGGGCGTTTTCATAAGGACTACAACGCGAATTTCGTCATGTAAACGTTTTAAAGCTTCCACAATGAATGAATGCATTTTGAGCTGTTTTTTCGCTCAACGGGCGGTTCTTGAGCTTAACATATTATGCATCGGTGATTGTTACATAATACTTACTTTATGGGAAAGGAGATCCCCAATTTTCGGCCTCGAACCATATGTAATCTGTGCTAGAACATCGGACTAGACAAGAGTAAACTATATACCAAAAAATTCGTCTTATTTACAAGATAAACATATTTAAATCTTAGCTTCAGCTGCTGTTGCCAAATGAACAAAATAATGCAAAAAAGTTTTCACAGTATTTACCTCATTACATACGATTTTATAATCGATTGAATCGATTGATAATGATCGATTGATGGAACATAATACCTAATATATTTTATGTATTATTTAGTGATTATAATTATCATATTAATTTATTTTTTACATATTTTCGTATTCCATATAAATCAAAACTATGTAATATATTATAATTACCATTCAATCGTTACGCTAATTTTATTAAATTACATTTCGAATATTTTGACATCGATTAATCGATTGACAACAATGATGATGTAATCCCTAATAATGTCATTTTGGTAACCATAGTATTTATAAATAACACCACTGTATTGTCATATTTGTCATCGATCTTTCATCTTTCTACGCGTGTTCTTGTATATTTTTACTATCAAATATTTTCAGCGTATTTGGAGTCCTATTTACTATTGAAACTCATCGACACGTACACAGTGATTTTAATTTTCTATTGTATTCGCTTTCGTAGTTACTTGTGTTTTGGTGAATGTGTTTCGCAGTTTCGCTACAATTTCTTGCAAACCAATACTATATGAATATGGACTCCTTAATCGCCTGTTTTGTGACTGACAAAGGTTCAGAATAAGTCCTGAACACTGGATAACGTACCCTATACATCTTTAGAAGATCAGGAAGTTGCTGTGGCCATACTTACAATGAGTATATTATGGTATCTTGATTGGGCAAGGTACTAACGAAATATAACGCCTCCTGCACAACTACACGAAATATTAATATATTATAATGATAACTAATAAAATCTCTTGAAATATGCAATAGCTTTTATTATACAACCTTTTTATGACATTCGTTTTGGGTGAAAACCATTGAAGTAGTAGATATTATAATAGACACCCGCCATCGTAAGTGTAACATACATATTAAATAGCACTGTGACACGAGTATGACATAATCATAACCTATAATTAAGGTGATTCATTCTAGGATTTCCTTAGTTGGCCATTGCTGACAGCCGTGAAAATTGGAGAAATTGAACTTTTTGCAATAATCTAATTAACAGCCAATTTCCAGTCTTGTCTACTTAGGCCTGAGTTTCTATGGAAACTGGGGTTTTCCTTTCCTTAGAATCAAGAGATACCCTTCCAAATTGACTCCAAACCTTTTCTCCCACAGAAACGAAGATAAAACAGGAGATAGTAATTGATGTAAGCATCGACATGGGGCTGCAGCCGGAGTACCTTAACGTGGAGTATGATGATGATGACCGTGACCCCCCGGGCACGGAGCTGGTCACAGTTGAAGGGTTGCATGATGTGAAACCTGGTGATCCTATAGGTAAATCAGTGCTTTAAGATTTTGCGAATTGTACATTACACGAATCAGACATTATGCGAATTAGACCTTTTGGGTAAGCTGGATGTTGACATTCTGTGCCAAACTAAAGCTTTGGTGAACGCCGACTATTAGATTATCCGTTTGTTGTAATTGTTCACACCATCTTTCTCAGACCCTTTCACAATAACTCGGATCTTAATTCTGAATGTAATAACTAAAACTAAATCATTAATTCCTAATGCTTGCTATAACCACGGAGGGCTTAGGAGTTAGTCAACTTTATTATTTTTGCAATTCACTGAAGAAGTTTCATGATGTTGAAAATACTGTAATGTAATCAAATGAGAGATCTCTAAAAAACTCTTATGTCTTATTCACGTACCTCTACCAGATATAATCAAGATGGAAGCGATGCCAATAGAGCTAGCGAAGTGCAAACGCGAGCGGACCTCACCTCGACGGAGCACGCGGCCGCGAGAGGCCATACCCAAGAAGTACAAACGGTACACAGAGGAGCAGGTTCAGAAGGCCGTAGACGCGGTCAGAGGGAAGACCATGTCGCAGAACAAGGCTTCCAAAACCTTCAAGGTGCCTGGCAGAGTCCTGTCTAGAGCATTGAAGAGTGAGTGTTGAATGGATTGACAATCCGTTTTACACGTACATACACAAGTCGTATGCATTAGCGTATACGCACACATTTACACGCACAAAAAAATGAAGTATGAATACACTCACACAGCGACAGTTATTTGTTATGTATTACAGTTATTTAATGCTTGACTGCGGTTCCGCCTGATGGTGTGGCCAATTTTTTATAGCTTTTAAGTTAACCATGATGTGTTCAATGTGTTGTGTGACAAGTGATGGTAAGTGGCGATGTAGTCAGTGCCGGTTTTAGCACTACCAGCGCCCTGGGCGAGATTTCTACGGCGCCCCTTTACAGAAATAAAAATTGAAACCCATACAAAAATAATAAATATGTAAATGTATGCCAAGTTACAACTTTCCAGCACTAAGGGTATGTCGCATAGTGTCTATGCGGATGCGGAGCGGATGGGCGGACGGACGGACAGACATGACAAAACTATAGGAGTTCCGCTATGACTATCTGCGGCGCCCGTTTAAACCTGGTGCCCTGGGCGATCGCCCAGCCGCCCTACCATAACGCCGCTGCTATTGCTGCACTAATTGTGCGTCCACATTGCCAGCCTAGCACGGTTGTGACGACGGGCGCGAAGTATTTAACATACGAAACCGCCGTTTGCGTCCATAGTGTGTAGTGTAGTGACGGCGGGCGCCTAGTGCGACGGGCCTGAGCGATAAAGCTCACGTAGTTTTCTAACGTTTCTATCCACGTTATGGCCACTCTACGGGCCTAGTCAGTAAGCGACACAATGCGTGGGTGGCAGGAGTATTAAACCAGTTGGGTCTTGTTGCTCTCCTAAGCGCGTTTTCAAATATTTTTTTAGAAAATGCTAGAAATATCATCCACGTTAATGGTTTACAATATCTGAAAATACTTCAAAACACTTCAACAGCTTGCATGGTACTGTGGCCACCGAGTGCACCTGCCGTCGCGCCCGCTTAAGGCCCTCACCTCACCTCGCGTTCACTGTGGACCAGTGCCGGATTTATATTTTTTATGAGTGTAGGCCAATTTATTTCAGCCGCCCCATGTACCTTTCTAAAATAATAATTTTCCATTCACAATAAGGAAGGCACTGAATTTGTCACTAAGACAGTGCATAAAAAAACAAGAATTATAATTTTTACTGTATTTTTTAATAGCAAAATCATCTATCAGTCACCTGAAATCTACCGCCCCTAGGACGCTGCCGCCCCTAGGCAGCGGCCTATACGGCCTATTGACAAATCCAGGACTGCTGTGGTTTGAAGGTCTTAAAATAGCCGATAAATTGCAGGTAACCAGGAAAACGGCGGTGATAAGACGACAGATTCCAAGGCAGCTCGCAAGGCTCGTCCTCGCAAGCCCCCCAAAGAGAAGAAGAAGCAGTTGTATCCAGAACAGAATCTTCTGCAAGCCTTCGAGGATGTGTGGAACAAGCGGATGACGCAGACACAGGCTTCCAAGTTCTACAACGTCCCTAGATCCACCATCTTTGATTTAATCAGTAGTAAGTTATGGGTCGGGATGGTGACGCCACTCGATCAGTTGTAATGTACTCACGCAGTTATAGTATATATAGTATATTTATAGTATATAGTAGTATATAGTATTATATAATATGATAAATAAATAGTAAGTAATAGTAAGAAATAATGTGTAGAATGTAACATAGTACAGTATAATAGTAGTATAATATAGTTTAATAGTATTATATACTCATATTAAATTTACAGGAAGATACCAGATATATGTATACTTATGTAGTGATAGATATAATATCATTGTAGTTATTTGTTTTGTAAGCATTAATCTATACTAATATATAAAGAGGAAAGATTTGATTGTTTGCATTGAATAGGCTCCGAAACTACCGAACCGATTTGAAACAGTCTTTCACTGTTGGGAAGCTACATTATCCCGGGGTGACATAGGCTATATTATATTTTTTTTTACTATTTTTTCCGAAGCGAAGCAAGATGAGGACCACGAGAACTGTAACGTAAACTGCCGACAAACTGGCTTACAGTTTGGCAGAACTTAATTCTGTTTTTTTTTGTAAGTCTTCATTGGTTAATAAATTAAAAAAAAAAACTCGATCAGTTGTAATGTACTCACGCAGTTGTGTGATGTAATGTCTTCTGTTATACATTATCACATTACTAGCGTCGTATTGACATCCTGTCCCTCACGCTTTATTTTTGTCCGCGTATTGTACTATAAATCTATGTTTTAAGTTTTTTATATATCCATATGATCTAAGCCTAATCGCAATGACTCAACAGAATAAAGACCATATTTATCACTGGACCTGCATTGCTGATAAATAGGAATCTAAAATGGAATTATCATAAAAATGAACTATCTTTACAGAAAACCTCGGCAAACCAAGAAGAGGCGTGCGGACGAAAGCGAAACAAGGTCCACAGGAAATGGAGAAGCACACGACGAACATTCTCACCATCATGGAGAACTCCAACGCGACGCCCATCCGTTGCCATGGCGACGGAGGGTACATGTGCTGCTTCTGCGACCACCAATACCAGAAACCGAGCGACCTAAAGAACCATACGTTATCAAGCCATGACTTTAAAACGAGGAAAACAATCACTAAAGGCAAACGACCGTCTTCGTACTTCGTGAAACTAGACATATCCTACCTGAAATGCACGATCTGCAACTCTGATATGCCGACCCTGGAAAAGTTAATAGAACACCTAATAAATGACCATCAGAAACTAATGTATACGGATATCAAGAATCAGATCCTGCCATTCAGATTTGAGAGTGCAGAATTACAGTGTACGGTGTGTTCCAATATTTACAACAAGTTCAAGTTGTTGCTAGAACATTTGAACGTGCATTACAGGAACTATGTCTGTGAAGAGTGCAACGCTGGGTTCGTGTCACGAATGATCCTTCACAACCATATTAGAGGACACAAGACCGGTGTGTTTACGTGTGACGTTTGCCTCCGAGTGTATTCCACACTCCGTAAACTAACGTATCATAAAAACTTAGTGCATACACATTCATACTTAGTGAGCAAGTGCGGTTATTGCCATCAGAAGTTCAAATCGTATCACCGTAAACGAGAACATTTGATCGCGGTGCACAATGTTGAACCGGAGACTTATACTTGTAAAGCTTGTAATAGGGTGTTCAATAGTCAAGCGTCTTTAAGAGTGCATAGAAAGCGTGATCATTTAATGGAGAGGAAGTTTAAGTGTACGGAGTGTGATATGGAATTCTTTGGACGAGCTGAGTTGAACGCTCACATGTTAAAGCATTCAGGGCTCAGAGAGTTCCAGTGTGATTTGTGTCAGAAGATGTTTAAGAGGAAGTTCACGCTGACAGAACATATGCGGATACATGAGAATAATTGCAGGTTTAAGTGTGAACAGTGCCGGGTCGGGTTTGTGCAGAAGTGTAGCTGGAGGGGACATATGCGGAACAAACATGGGGTCATTATTTAAACATTTACAGGCTTTTGGTCCTAACCGTCACTTTGTGAAATTACTAGCCAATTTGATATTTTTTCCTCCTTTTTTTGTAACTATAAAAAATTATGTGCAGTTTGTCTGCTAAAGGCCGACTGCTTAAGTTCCCAATGCAATATAGAATTATTCATTGTTATGGTATGTTTCAATACTGTAGTATTCATTCATATTAATTGATCATACTTGTTATTTAATATTATTAAGCTACTGTGCAATATAGATGTATTTGAGATTAAATGATGTGAGGTGGTTAAATATTTTGATAGTGTAAATATTAACTAACTAAATGTGATATTTTAGACATACTTATCTTTTACATATTTGTTAATTACTTACACTTGTTTAATTTATTGTTGTGCATTCTCAAGAGTATACAGTCTGCACTTCGTCAACGTGGCGGAGTAATGGTCGTAGCACACATATCAACTCGTAAACGGGACGTAAACGTATCAACTCTTGCATGTCAGTATTCTTTGTATGAAACTCCCTACTGTAAAGCACACATATCGGATTCGTAACGTAATCGCCTCGCCTCGAGACAAGCTCACCAACCGCGGTACGGTGCGTGGACGACTTGCCGTACCTGCGCTTACGTCTCACCGTACGCTATCCGTCGACTTTCCGTTTCCTCGTGCACGCCCCGCGCCGCGGCTACCGCTGCGTCGGCGAACTGTTGTCATTCACGAGGCAACGAGGTGGCCGGCGAGCCGTAAGCGCGGCGTCGCCTAGCCGTAGCCGAGTCGACTCGGAGCTGCTAGTCGGTTGGTAACGCGCTTACGTTAGGTTGACGGCGAGGCGATCCGGTGACGATCCCTTTCCGAGTTGATATGTGCGCTACGACCATAAAACGTATGTGCTAAGTATGTACGTGTAGAATAATAACTTATAGGTATAGGCTATAGCAGTTACAACAGCCATGTACTGTATTTATTTTTATTATTCCTGGTATGTCTATAGAATATTGACTCTGTAGTATTTTACTACTATTATAGTAATAGTAGAAATTATGTTAGGGAACATACCAAAACCACGTAACCCATTTTTTCCAACTTTTTACCCCCCTCCCCCCCCTTCGTGACCATCCGTAGTATATGAGAAGACCCCCCCCCCCTCCCCCCTAGTTTTCACGTGGTAATTGATAAATACGGTTTTCAATACTTTTTGGCAAAAACAGAGTTAAAAAATAATAATTTTGCTTATATTTGACGACTTTGTGGCGCAATGGTTGTTAAAATATTGACTACGTGACAAAAACCTAAACCCCCCCCTCCCCTCTGTGACCAATCGTGGTGTTTTGAAGACCCCCCTCCCCCCCCTAAATGAGGCACGTGGTTTTGGTATGTTCCCTTATCTCGTACACGGGTACAGGGCGACACTGGATAGTCACGTGAGAGTCGTAGACGAGAGTCTGGCTACCACAGCTGGCTGCTGTTGTCTTAACGAGTTATACAAGTCAACTATATTTCTAAATACTATATTTTATACCTACTTGTGCACTACAGACACAAGTCAATACTATTGACTACATTCTTCTTGACTTCCATTATCAACTGCCATTTCACAATAAATAAATGAAATAAAATTAATTGTTTTTCTGTCCTAAGTAGCTTACGCAACGCAACAGTGATGCCTTTGGTGTTGCTGATGTCCATGGGCGACGATAGACATCAGGTAGATCGTCAGCAGTCTAATTCACGTAATTTAACAAGTTCGATTGCAGTGCAGTTGCAGTGACGTTCCGATCAAAATGACACTTTTTGTATAGTAAGCGGCGCATAAGTTGAACCATGCGCAGTAACACATTTTCGGGTCTCAATGGAAGTGCGGGACGCGGGGGCGGCGCGTTGTCAAAGCAACGCGGCGACGCCAACCTCACGCGCATGCGCCGAGTTGCCTTCCACCCCTCTACACCCGCGCGCACGCTATAGTATAAGTGGGAACGAAAGTTGTTTTGTTATTTGACCGTTTTATATCTACTTGTTATTTTTGATTTTGTAAAAACTTTTCTACGTGTGAGGTATATCGATACCATGAAATTATATGTGTAACCGTCTTTAGTTACGTTTTGTTATATCCGACTCATGTAGAATTTGTAATTTTTCTTTAATTTCAATAACTAATTTCTGATATTTGATCGTTTCTTAATATTATCAAACAATGCAATTATTTATTTTCTGATCCTTATAGGAACACAATACCAAATTATTCCCAAAAAAAGAAAGTTACAAATCAGCCCATGAATTAGAAATACGTATAGGTAAGTATAAGAGGTTCGCAGAGCACTTTTGTCTACAAGTGTACCTGCGCAGACGACAGCCGTTTTGGTTCAACTTATGTGCCGGCTGTGCCGCGCATTATATTCTCTTACCGCTCATTTACACGCGCGGCTCGCGGACCATGTCGTGGCTCGTCCGTAAGCCACGCCCCCTACGCGCGCGAGCGCTATCTTGTGTTTAGACGCGCGCGGCGTTCAGATGCGTTCGAACGTTCAAGGATGGAACACGTTGACGTAATACATCGTCAATCGTCATCCAGTCAATGAAACCTTTCTACCATGATTTATAGGCAAAATACTCAATGTAGATTGTACTACGGGTAAATTTCTGTAAGGCTTTTTTTTAGTGCAATAAGCAACTAAATATTTTTTTTTAACTAAAATGGGGCAGAAATTAGAATGATGAGTTATACCCGCTCCCTCGCCCCGCGCGATATACCGTGCGACACCCACTGCCCGGCCTCTCTTATCTTGATGTAACCGAACGCCCGACGACAAATACTTGCACACCCCCCTACGCCCCGCGCTTATTACGTCAACAGCGCGCGCGTCGGGTTTCATTGAATCGTTCCGTGATTCAGTTTGCTTTGAAAGATTGTCAAGTGTTATATTTTTTATGTTTATTATGAAACTGGCTACTCAATGTTATCTTTTGTTCCTCAGATTACGACTCTGGTGCAGAGTTATGCTGTGCTGAAATTGAGATAGCGCGTTTTAAAGCTCGTCTTGTATTTAAAACTTCATATCTCAAAAATTAAAGCGATGACATATCGTTTTTAATCTTTGATTACGTTCCTTATATAATACTTACATAATAGGATAAGAAATAAAAAAGTACACTTGTCCATACATATTTATTAATTTACAGGCCGCCGCAGGCGCACTTATCTGGCGCCGCGCGACGTAATTTTATGATAAACTTGACAAGGCATATCATGCACAAATATCATTTTTAAGCATAAAATTAATGAACACTAAATAAGTAGGTAGTCTTATTCTTTTAAAACAAACAAAAATTATAGGGATAGTATTCACCGTTTCTGAGATAAATGAACATTTCTGAAACAGTTCCCAGTTAGTAAAATCACATATTTTCTGATTTTTTTGTTCTACATATTAAACAATACAAAAATAACAATTAGCTTGCCTTATAGTACATTTAATGCCTATTCCAAAAAGGTATCACACTTGCACAATGTAACATTTTATTAACATAAATTCAATCAAAAACAATAAACATGCTGAAATCAATGACAAAATAAAAAAGAGAGGACAGGCCCTAATTTGCGTATATATTTTTTCATTATACATGTATTGTGCAAATATGACCCGAAATACCAAAAATATATCTGTCTTCTTCTTACACGTTACAATATGGACTTGTAGAGAAAGTACAATACATATAAGGTCAACTCGTCGAAGACCGGCATACTTCATTAAAAATTTGATTCATTAGGCAAATTTTGCCATTTCTATAACATTTTAGGCAAATTTTATTGAATTAGGTAATCAAATATTTAGTTGACCATTGAAAAAAACTCTAAAAATTACTTTAAGGTTATCGATTAATGAAATAAAAATTCAATCAAATACAATAAACATGCTGAAATCAATGACAAAATAAAAAAGAGAGGACAGGCCCTAATTTGCGTATATATTTTTTCATTATACATGTATTGTGCAAATATGACCCGAAATACAAAAAATATATCTGTCTTCTTCTTACACGTTACAATATGGACTTGTAGAGAAAGTACAATACATATAAGTAGCATAATTCAATTTTCTAGTAACATTTTAATAAAGTCTATGCAAGCCCTGCCTTGAAGCGCTTTTCGGTTCGGACGCCATATATTGAAACGAACATCCTAAGTAGTTCGGCTGTCATCTAATGCGTTGTTCGAAGTTTATTTTTGATTTTAATAGTGAATTTGTGTATTTTGCTACTTTTTATTGTGTATCTAAAGTGAACTAAGTAAAACCTAACATGGCAAAGTGTTGCATCAGAGGGTGCAATTCAAACTTTCGAAAAAATTACGAAGGATTATCATTCTTTAGGTTAGTTGTAATTTTCATGTGTATTTTGGGTTTATTAAGATTATGTGTCTATATTAGGAATTCTGGACTGCGTTTTTCGCTATTATCTATAATTTCTGATAACTAGTTTCAACATAAATAGATCAAGTAAATATTTGAAATGGTTACCTTCTGAGATATAAACTCGACTCCAGACGACTAGTGTTGTAGAATAAAAGCACTGGGATATTTTCACTCATTTATTCTTTTGTGCTTAAATCGCCATTTCACAAAGGTGTCTCATTCAAGAGGAGAAGAAATGGCGAAAGAAACTCCTCTACACATCTTTTAAAATAAGGTATTTTACAATTAATTCTTGCTTAAACTATTTTTGACTTAAACTATTTCTACAATTTAGAATGATTACAAAACACCCGTATTACTCGTTTCCCAGTCTAAGATAGAATGCCCTGCTGGGCCGCTCTCCAGACCGACCAACATCAATCCCTTGTTCATTGTTCTTTCTCACAGTAATATTTCACCCGAAACCTGAAACCAGCCAACTAAGGTGTGTTGACTGATGCCGGCGCCATGGAGTTCGGCGAATTACAAAAATAATGGCGTCTTTGTTCCTAGTATTAATCAAATAGTTTATTGTTAATTCTAAACCCTAACAATCGACCATCCTGACAACGTATGCGTCCCCGCATACGACACCAGGTGGTAACCCTAACACACCTAGCGTTGTACTTACCGTACTTTTCGAGTTATCGATATTATATGCAACATTTATTTACATTAGTGATTAAATACTGTTTTTACCAAAATGTCACTTTGCCAATGTATCAAAATTCAGAGCCATTGTCATATGTTTCTGGAAATAATATTTAAGAGTGAATATCAAAAAAATTGTACATCACACAAAAGAAACACAATGTAATATTAACATTTCTGTAACACAAAGGAATATGTGTCACACAAAAGAATATAAAGGTGCGTTTAACATTTAGAATAGTTTGGGAAGGTAGGTATTTTAGAAAATAAACAGGTAGGTAAACAGAAACAAATAAACAGTCAGGTTGTATTTGAAAATTACTTTAATTTTATGTTTAAACATTTTACTCAACAATTTTCTCTTTTTTGCTGCAACATAGTTTTTCTGGATTATCTTGATTCAACTTTTGACGATATCGACGCTGTTTCTCTGCTCCAGACAAAGGCATTTGTACCATTATCTGAAAGCACAAATTGTAACTATTGTTCTACCACGTTAATACATCTGTAGAGGTGTAGGTGTAAGTGTAGAGTAGAATTATGCAGAGTGTGACATAGGTGGTGGATCAACGGTGGCCCAGGGGTTTTGGACCTCAATACCTACCAATTTAATCCCCATGTATGTTCAGCAATATTCAGTGGTTCAGCTGATATTTGGGAATTAGTGATTTTTTTTTGAAAAAATCAGATTCTTTGAGAAAAGTTGAAAATACAGCCTAGAATCGAATTTCTTCAAAAGAAATAGCCAATGTGCATGCACCTTGTTTTTTTGCGTGACGTCACCAATGTCACACAATGGAAGCAAAATATAACCTTATCAAAACAAGAAACAACACGCAACAAACAAAGTTAAAAGATTTTTACAAATCTTGTCTATTGCACGATTAACTTATTACAAATAGTATCATAACATATTATGTCTGTAATAAAATCATCAAACTTACCTGAAATTTTGCGTCACACAAGTTTAAATTGTATAAAGTGACAAAACGGTAAACATAAGTCTCGACTGCAATACATCAAAAGGAAGATGGCTGACGTTTTGAAAGTTAAGGTTGATAGTAAATCGAATGTTGCGGGATGTAAAAAAATACGATGCGTTCAGAAAGCGTTTAAATAGAACAGATAATTTAGTCACACAAGGACCGTCACACAAAGTAACGAAATATGGAGACATCATTATTACTTAATTTTTCTTATTTATTACAACATTTATAAAGAAATAAAAAGGTTTTTCATGCAGAGTAATCGTTTTCCAAATAGACTGTATTAAAAAGATCTGTGTTAGTTCAATTATTAAAAAGTATTAATTGTTTCTTTTGAAATTGGCGCGTGGCGACACTTTTTTTGTATGACAAAGAAAATACTCCTTAACATTCGATTTGGTTTTTATTGTATTTCTTTAGTCTCAATTCAGTTAATCTGGTATTTTTATATCAAAGCATGAATATTGTACCGCCTTAAGTTATAAAATACTGCTTATTTATTCACTACAGGATTTTATATCCATATTAGTTAGGAGGACACCAAGCTTTCTTCTTATGTACAATTTTTTTGATATTCACTTGTTAAATAATAGTCTTCTGAATCGAGCCTTAGTATGCGATTGGAGCCTTATTCGATGAAGGAACTGCCGACTCGACATCATCACAACCGTGTGAACGATAAAGCTCGTCTTCAGCATTTTTGTATCGTGGGAATGAATTCAGTTCAGACAATAACATGATGTAGACTAGCACTTAGAATCAGGGCCGTAGCTAGGGGGGGGCATTGTGGGGCAATGCCCTACCTTAAAATCACAATGCCCTACCTTAAAAATACCAAAAACTAATATTAATTATTATAATTTAAATTTTTGTTCAAAGATTGAGATAAAAAACATTGTAGCGATTGGTATCTAAACTTTTCCGAACATACTTACCACAGTTTGTGACATTAATTTCATATTATAATAATTCTTTGTTCTGTGTATAGATGGCATTTGAAACGCCATCGCATGGTTTCGATGATAGCGATGGGTTTATTTAAAATAATTATAATATCCGTGATGCAGATACCATAGATTACAATATGGGCTATATTGCAAACTATGCAAAACACAGACATGTATACCTAGAGTAGATGCCGCATGTTCATACTCATACATTTCACGTGTAACAGAAAGGATTTGAAATCCTATTTGAGCGCCGTGTCATTTAGTTGGCGTTTCATTGCTATTGGCAATAGATGTCAACTGAAATAACGAAAAATGCCTAATTGTAACGTTTTAAACTGTAGAGTTAGAGGTAAAGGAAATATTTCTTTTCATCGTTAAGTAATTTATTTATAAAATTGTGTAGTAATTTATTTTAAAATATTTTTTTTCATATTTATTGCATTTCTACCACGTTTTACATCGAAAAGCACTAACTTACTGTGTACTGCATACTACTCAATACATTGCTGATTTTGGTAGCAAAATTTATACGGCTTGTTTACTGGAACACGCAATGAAAGTAAAACAATCGTTACTATAAATCGTCGCTTAGCTTCGTAGTACGGTGAATATTGTCGTGTTTCTGTAAAATATAGCACATAGTGTTGTTCATTTACTCGGTGTGGTCTCGATGTTAATCGATTTTGAAAACCAATGAAAAATAATATTTACATAGAGACAGTTTTTAACAGGCAAATTATTTTTCATTTTTTTTTTTTTTTTTTTTTTATGCTTAGAGCAGGCAAACGAGCAGACGGGTCACCTGATGGTAAGTGATCACCGCCGCCCATGGACATTAGCAACACCAGGGGCGTCACCAACGCGTTGCCGGCCACGAAAATGACGATAGACCCGCTTCTTGAAGGACCCCATGTCATAGCTTAGAGGGAACACCGATGCAGGTAGTTTGTTCCACAGTTTACACGTGCGAGGCAGAAAATGACGTGAGAACCGAACTGTGGACGAATGCCATGTATCCAGGTAGTGTTGGTGGAACCTGGTACGTGATGGGCGGTGACGAAAATTAACTGCAGGTATTAAGCCAAACAGTTCTTCAGAACATTCCCCATTATACAGACGGTAGAATACGCAGAGAGAGCCTACATCTCTCCTCAACTCAAGCGATTCTAATCCGTCCGTAAGCTTGGGATCGTCGACAAGACGAATAGCTCGCCGTTGAATTCGGTTGAACGGATCCACTTGGCCAGCTGGGGCTCCGGCCCAAAGGTGGGAGCAGTACTCCATGTGTGGTCGAATTTGCGCCTTATAGAGCATCAACCTGTGCTTAGGCGTGAAGTACTGCTTAGCTCTATTGAGCACTCCCAATTTCTTTGCGGCTAGTTTGGCCTTACTAACCAAGGTTAATGTTTCTGTATAGTGATTTTATTCATGATAACATTATAATTAAAGGTTTTCAAGTGACCCCAATATTAAAGCAAAATGAATTATAGCGACGGGGCATAGAGATTGGTTTCCAACAAAACATAGCCGTATATGTTCTATTCATTTCAATGATGACTGTTTTACGGATTCAAAAAAGAAACGAAGGCTGATTTCAAGCGCCATACCGAATATTGATGTACTGTTTTTTTTTTATTTTGAATTTTTAATTAGAAAAAAAATGTGTGCATTCACACGTGGTAGAAGTGAAACTTTCCAAAATTTTTGTTTCAAGATAATGAGATGAAAAAGCAATAAATCGAATCTTCTACCTTGTTCCTCGCGCCATCTATGAATACAACTTAGCACTTTTAAAAAATCTATCTAGCAATAAAACGAATCTTCTATCTTACTCCTCACGCCATCTATGAATACAACTTAGCACTTTTTAAAAATCTATCTAGCAATAAAACGAATCTTCTATCTTATTCCTCGCGCCATCTATGAATACAACTTAGCATTTTTACTGTCTGTATAATCGGTCGGTCGATCGACAGAATAAAATTGATAAATTCTTTGAAAATATTAAAAAGAGCATTTGAAAGTATTTAAAAACAGTATAAAAATAAAACTAAAAAAAAACAGTATAAAAATAAAACTAAAAAAAAAAGAAATACATACTGAGAGACGCGAACCTGCGCATCAGGTATTGTGTATCTACGTCCTGACCATTGAGCTACGGAGAAGTTAATATCAAAGACGAAATTAGCGGTTATATTATCTTACCTGTCGTTTTTCCGTTGCATCCGGTTGGAAATCACTAACGATTCTAAAGAAGTTTCACTTCAAAAATATTCGTTTAACTTTAGGTAAGTTTAAATGTGTCCATAATTATGATGTTTTGATTTTCATAAAAATTTGAATTTTTTAATTTTAACTTTTTTAATTTTTTTAATTTAAATTTTTTCATAAATCGGAGGACGTAGGAAGTACCTGGTACTTGCTACGCCGTACTCTGAGTGCGACCCTTTTCTGGCATGCTTTTCTGGCTGCAACTCCGAATACAATTTATAATTGTTGATATAGTAATAGATATACCACTGTTTTTTAACATTGTTGCAGTGCCTATGTCGGATTAAATGTTTCTTTCTTTCTTTCTTTCATAAAAGAAATGTTTATTAATATTTTTTAATTTTCATTTATTTAATTTCTTGAAAGCAAATAATAAACAATCATAATATTTATGATCTCTTTATTTATCTTTACATTTTTGAAGCTCGTGTTTATAATTAACAAATAATCAAGTTAAATAAAACACAAAACTATTTATTCTGTCATATTCAAGCACTATTATACTATATTATTATGTACAACCAACCAAAGGCATTTTTTATGTTTTACATATTCTACGCCTACAAACGATCATAAGATTTTCTATATACCTAATTATAATCGATAATCGATTTTGAGAATCATTAATCGTTGTCGAGAATCGGTAACGAATCAGTTTCGAATTGATATCGCTAGGATGGGGAATTTCAGCACTAAATATTCTTGTGACAGCACAATGTGTCAAAAAAAAGTGACACGCTTGGTTTTCATACAATTCGAGGTACATGCGTCGTCTATTCTTGATATATGTCTGTGATGCAAACTATGATACGGATAGTCCCCTTTCAAACTAAAATAAACATAAACTAGAATCTGTGGCGACCATAGGATATAGCACTGCAGTGTGCGAATCTACGTTTTCAACTTTAACTGTAATCAAAAGGCCTCAAAGGCTGTCAATGTGTCACGAGAGAATGGCTGGTGTGGTATTTCTAACCTTTGAAAAAAAAAGAACAAAATCAGTTGATCTGAACGAAGTTCTTCGCATTTTTAATAACATGGCGAATCGTAGAATTCAGCTGTTTTAAATATTTTTATTATTATGTTAATTATTATACCTAATAAGTTTGCAGAAACAATATGACCTACTTAAATGGTATATTTGGTCGTATCTATTTACTCGTATCACCCCACCCAACAATTAATTATTATCTCACTCTCACTCAGACGTGGATCTCTACATCCAAATCGGGAAGTTCAACCATCTTGTTCGCTTGTTCTTCATCATTCAGGATTTAATAGTTCTTAGATCCATGCCCATGTTTTATCACAGAAATTTTGTCTACGAATAGCTATTGAATGTACATCACTGACCTAGGCGTCAGTGATATATGTACATGGTGATTGATTTAGGAGCCCGTGCTTCAGAGCAGATCAATAAAATTATGATATTTTTTTTACTTCCGCCCTACCTGTAACCAATGCTGCCCTACCTCAAATTCGACTCTAGCTACAGCCCTGCTTAGAATTGATCAATTTATTTCAAATCTGTAACATTCGATTTGAATTAAATATTTTAATTATCGATTTCGGTCTTTTTGTATCCCCCTGCAGCCGCACGTATATATAATTCACTCATAAACATAATATTGCACATTATTATTACGAGTAGATAATAGCACAAACTATTAAAAGATTATTAATACTGCTACTACTGCACTGAAGCCTCTTCCAAAAATGGAAGTGTTTGCCCATAATCACCAAGCTGGGCAGGCAGGATTGTGATTGTAGTAAATGTTAGTTGTTACACAGAGGACGCTTCTGCCTGTTCTCCATTATATTCCCTTATTTGCCTCTTATGACACCTGGGGCAAAAAGAGGGATGGTGTGGTGACAATTGTATTTTGTTCTGCTGTCACCAGACAGCTGATAAGGATATAATTTTATATTTTTAAGTAGTGATCTAAAATACATGTGAACTTATTTTAAGTATCATGGATTTATAACATTATTTTATCGGTGCATGTATTTTTTTTAGATTTCCGAAGAATGAAGGACTTAAAAAATTATGGACTGATGATAAAGGAAAACCTGCAGGAGTAATAAGAATATGCTCCAAGGATTAAAAAAAAATATATAATCAATAGGACGTTGGATGTTGGCTAAAGGATGATGTGGTTCTCACTCTTTTTCCAGTAAGTATACCTACATTTTTTATAATGTAGTAAAATGAATGCTTGTCTAGGCTCTTTGTTGTCTAGACTTTTAAATGTTAATGTAGGTTATTTTTCTTTTAGTTTATTTTACACATAATTATACTAAATTGTTGTTATATGAATTTTTGATTTCCATGTTATTATGTGATAACTATACATTGCATATTCAGTGATACTCTAGCACAGTAATAATAAGAAAGTAATAATACATGTTTTCTTGCAGTGTATATGCCCATTGACATCGACAAACTTAATCTGATTTACATGGATCAACTGCCAACGACACCAACAAATATGGATGTAGACTTAACAGTTACTTAATATAGGAGTCAGTACCATGGTGAGTATTTTCATCATATCATATAAAAAGAAATCAACTCTCTGATATATCAATGTACAAAAATATTATTTCAAATTAAAAATGCTGTTACAACAATTATTTATACAAAAAATCTTTATCAGTTTAAAGCATTTTTATATCTTGTATGTAAATGGAATAATCGCCTGGCCACACTTAATTATTATACTCTATATATAATTGTATATGGATATCCTAGTTAATACTTAATATATTGTAAATTACTTTCCAGGTTTTAGCAGCTAAATCTGAAGATAAACTTAAAAAATTAGGCAGACAAGTACAAGAACAGCGTAAGAAAATAAAGATGCTGAAGCAGAAAGTATCTACATATCAAATCAAAATTGACGAGTTGGGGAAACAAAATTTAATTTATAAAAATGAACCCGATAGGTATTATAATTGTACCTAATGGTAACATTTTCAATAGCGTCAACAGCAAACATGAGAGTTCGTATGAATTACTTTTAATTAAATCAGTAATTATGACTTCTTTATTATCTTTTGTTCTACGATAGTTTTAATTTTTTTTAGATGAACAGCAAATGACGCCACCGTCCACCGTCTTTCGCAGTTCAAGCCTCTGAAGAAAAGGGTCCAAAGTGACTACGAGAAATACCTTAGGTTTATCTTCATAAATTAAATTATATTGTTCGCGCTTGCTACCAACATCACTCGGGACGAAGGAGGTGAGGCGGGGGCTCCAGCCCTTTGCCCGCGCCTGTGAACGCCTGCCAACCAGGGACTCTTCTCTCCTTACCTTACTTTCACGCGTATCCCCATCAGACTTAATAGCATTCTAGACCAATTACTATAAGCTGTATCTTTGTAATATGGTAATTGTTTGCAATAAACATTGTGAAGTTTTTAACCTTCTTTCTCTCATGTACAGTCACGTGTAATAATATGTATACATTGTCACGTTTTCAAAAATATCTAAACTTGTAACAATCCAGAAAGAAGTGAACGACAATTCGTTCAAAATTAAGTAACCATTAAACGATGTCAAAATAAGGTATACACGTTTATTCCACATTAATGTAATCGAAACAAAATCATAAATATATTCACACTTCGAATATCATTTTTAACTATCCATGACAATTTCTATAACATGTATACAATTGTACACATGTAATAGACATTGTCATGGCTACATTAAAATGATATTGGAAATGTATACTTACTTTTGCCGTTTTTGTAACTTTACTCATTATTTTAGTCGAATTCAGTGATCATGACAAATACAGTCATAGGCAATTTAATTTTTAAAGATATTTACTGATTTTGCAAATAAGCCCTATTAGGCTGTTGTGATTCAATTTATATTGACCCATAATTATTATTAAAATATTATTTTTTTGAAAATATTTTAAAACTCTTATTAATCGCTCATGCTTGCGTCGATCCTAAGCGATCGACAAAGTTAAGCAACAGCGGGCGCGGTCGGTAGTTGGATGGGTGACCGCTAGTGGCAAAATTTTTTTGAGCGTTTCCGTGCTTCGGAGTGCACGTAAAGCCGTCGGTCCCGGTTGTTATCGTACATAACAGTCGATAAGCCATGTCGGAGGCCCTTGGGCGGTTTGAAAACTTCCGACACTCGGGTTGCCCACTAACCCCTCCAAAACTGGAGCAGCGTGGTGGAGTATACTCTAAGCCTCCTCAAGAGGAGAGACCCGTGCCCAGTAGTGGGCCATTAATGGGTTGAAGCCAATCTGCGAAACAAAGAAATAATTTTATCAACAATAATTTTATTAATTATCATCTCAGCCTTTGGTTGACCACTGCAATAAAACAAGAGCTTATATAATCAGTTTATTTTAATTCGTTTCTCAATCTATACTAATATTATAAATGCGAAAGTAACTCTGTCTGCTACTCTTTCACGCCTAAACCACTGAACCGATTTTGATGAAATTTAGTACAGATATGTAACTGAGCATATCATAAAGAACATATCATACTTTTTATCCCGGAAAATAGACCTGTTTTTGAGGGATAACTCTTTCACGCCTAAATCACTGAACCGATTTTGATGTTTGGTACAGATATACTCGTAGAATTGAGCTCGGGAAAGGACATATGATACTTTTCATCTCGGAAAATAGACCTGTTCCTGAGGGATAACTCTTTCAGGCCTAAATCACTGAACCGATTTTGATGTTTGGTACAGATATAGAATTGAGCTCGGGAAAGGTCATATGATACTTTTCATCCCGGAAAATAGACCTGTTCCTGAGGGATAGCTCTTTCAAGCCACTGAATCGATTTTGATGAAATTTAGTGCTGATTAGAATTGAGCTCGGGAAAGGACACATGATACTTTTTATCCCGGAAAATAGACCTGTTCCTGAGGGATAACTCTTTCAAGCCACTGAACCGATTTTGATGAAATTTAGTACAGATATAGAACTGAGCTAAAGAACATAATGATACTTTTTATCCCGGAAAATAGACCTGTTCCTGAGGGATAACTCTTTCACGACTAAATCACTGAACCGATTTTGATGTTTGGTACAGATATAGAATTGAGGTCGGGAAAGGACATAAGATACTTTTTATCCCGGAAAATAAACCTGTTCCTGAGAGATAAGGTAAAATTTTGCTATATGTAGTTGATTGATTCGTTATTTATGAAGCGCCTTTTATGACTCTTTTTAGGGTTCCGAAGTCAAAACAGAATTCTCATAGTTTCCGAGTTTCGTCATACCCGTCCGTCCGTCCATCCATCCATCCGTCCGTAGCATATCGCAGATACCCTTAGTGCTAGAAAGCTGTAATTTAGCAAGAATATACATGTTTATTTAAACTTTAAATTGGTAGAATAATATTTTTAAAAATATGTTTTTAGGGTACCTCTCCTAGAGGTATTATGGGGATCATTTTTTTCCCCCATAGTGCGGGGCATCGTTGAAAAGGTCTCTCAAAAATAATATGGGTCTGCTAAGTCCATTTTTCGATTGAGTGGTCTGTTTGCAAACTATTCGTTAGTCAATTTACGAAATACATGTTTTATAATGAAGGGATCTTTATTTTCGGCGTACGAAGTCGCGGGTAACAGCTAGTGTTATAATAATTTTTAAAGCGTATTATTCATACTACCTTCAAAAAATTAATAGTTGGGCCTTTTCGCCAAAAATTGTAACTTGCGTTTTTACCGTGTCCCCTGACTTCATACTTCGAATTTTATTAAATAAAATTTCAAAAAGATAAAATCTTATTTTTTTTGTAAACTTCTTTATTAAAATTTACGGTAACACCAACAAAAGTTGCAATTATTGCCTAATATAAATTTTTATATTAAACAAAATAATACCATCGGTTTTGCGATGTCCCCTGCAGCGTTCGATTATAAAACATGCGATAAAACATGTTTTGTTTGATCGGAAGCATTCAAATTTGGAGACAAATAACATTATCTGAATGTCAACACTGTAAAAAAGTCAATTTTTAATCTGTTTTGTACTGAAAATTTGCTGAAAATAGAGTTAAAAATGAATTTCAAAAAAGGGTTCGGGTGGAATTCCACTATCCGTTACCGTGGTTTTGTATTTTTTGAAAATTCTATCATGAGAACTGATAAATATTACGTATGGCAGATCATTTTTGAATAATTGCATGACAATCTGTGCTTGGTTATATCAGTGTTTTTTCACTAGTTTTCCAGGAATTAAATAAATAAAGTTGGATAAATAAATAAAAAATATACAAAACACGCGTAGAAAGATGAAAGAGCGATGAGAAATATGACAATACAGTGGTGTTATTTATAAATACTATGGTTACCTAAATGACATTATTAGGGATTACATCATCTTTATTGTCAGTCGATTAATCGATGTCAAAATATTCGAAATGTAATTTAATAAAGTTAGCGTAACGATTAAATGGTAATTATAATATATTACATAGTTTTGATTTATATGGAATACGAAAATATGTAAAAAATAAATTAATATTATAATTATAATCAATAAATAATATATAAAATATATTATTATGTTCCATCAAACAAACACACACACACACACACGCGCACACACACACACACACGCATGCATACACAAACGCACACACACACACGCACATCCACACAAATATGTCATTGTAATAGATTTAATGTATTTTTTGTATTTCTTGCTTCTCCGAGGTGGGCGTAAACAGCGGCGACACAGTCTCAACTATTGTCGTTGTTTACAATCATATTATGTCTATTGTAAAACTGTTTTTATGAAAAATAAAAACTTTTAATAAATCTTTAATCTTTAAATCAATCGATCAATATCAATCGATTCAATCGATTATAAAATCGTATGTAATGAGGTAAATACTGTGAAAACTTTTTTGCATTATTTTGTTCATTTGGCAACAGCAGCTGAAGCTAAGATTTAAATATGTTTATCTTATAAATAAGACGAATTTTTTGGTATATAGTTTACTCTTGTCTAGTCCGATGTTCTAACACAGATTACATATGGTTCAGGCCGAAAATTGGGGTTCTCCTTTATGTGGGACTACACCACAAGCACCAGCTTTCGATTAAAAAAAGAATCATCCAAATCGGTTCACCCAGTCCAAAGTTCTGAGGTAACAAACATAAAAAGAAATACAGTCGAATTGAGAACCTCCTCCTTTTTTTGAAGTCGGTTAAAAATAAAATACATACTTTGTGGTAGCCTTGGTCCAATTGGACCAATGAAAGTGCCACATTTTGGTGAGCATATTTACGGCGTACTTAATTAATTTGGAGAAAGGATTTTTTTTTGTAAATATAGCAATTCAAAATAAGACGTGTAACTTTCTTAATTAATGTTGTACTAATGTTGTAGTAATAAAATAAGGCACAATGTATGCAGAATGAGTTAGGTAGAAATTACATTTTAACAATTAAATATTAAAATAATAAAAATAAATTAAAATATTCATATATCTTAAAATAAATCTTGAATGCCCTTTGGTTTACTAAAAACTAATGATCAACAACGCAAAGAAGTTTACGACTTGCTCACAGCCTACTTAATTACTTAAGCATTTTGGTAAATTTTAACTAAATTTTAAATAAAAAGCCTAGTTTGGAAGGTTAGGTTTGAAAGGAAGTTACAAAAACGGCAAAAGTAAGTATACACTTCCAATATCATTTTAATGTAGCCATGACAATGTCTATTACATGTGTACAATTGTATACATGTTATAGAAATTGTCATGGATAGTTAAAAATGATATTCGAAGTGTGAATATATTTATGATTTTGTTTCGATTACATTAATGTGGAATAAACGTGTATACCTTATTTTGACATCGTTTAATGGTTACTAGATTTTGAACGAATTGTCGTTCACTTCTTTCTGGATTGTTACAAGTTTAGATATTTTTGAAAACGTGACAATGTATACATATTATTACACGTGACTGTACATGCGTTTACATATATCACATATATTTTATTTCGCAAGAACCTTGAAGTGTACCCAGGATCCTAGGAGACCTATATTTGCGTTTGACAATCACCTTTTCCCTCCTGAATTGTTGAATGCTGCAACACTGTTGGAATATTAGGTTGGATCTTGCTATTTTGAATACATAACAAAACAAAATTCTTTGCGAGATTTAGCCAGAAGTAAGTGTGAAACATATAACAATTAAAAAACTTCTATTTCGGAATACCACTGAAAATAAATTATAATGAATTATGGTCGTAGCACACATATCAACTCGGAAAGGGATCGTCACCGGATCGCCTCGCCGTCAACATAACGTAAGCGCGGGTACGGCTAGGCGACGCCGCGCTTACGGCTCGCCGGCCGCTGGTTGACGGAATGAATGACAGCAGTTCGCCGACACAGCGGTACGCGGCGCGGGGCGTGCACGAGGAAACGGAAAGTCGAAGGATAGCGTACGGTGAGACGTAAGCGCGGGTACGGCAAGCCGTCCACGCACCGTACCGCGGTTCGTGAGCTTGTCTCGAGGTGAGGCGATTACGTTACGAATCCGATAAGTGTGCTTTACAGTAGGGAGTTTAATACAAAGAATAATGACATGCAAGAGTTGATACGTTTACGTTCCGTTTACGAGTTGATATGTGTGCTACGACCATTATAGGTATTTTTTGTCTTAAAATATTATATCGATATAAAAAATACAACACTATTTTTATGGGTGGAGCATGGGCGGAGTCGACGCCATTTTAGAGAACTATTTGGCTTCAGATCACGTGACCTTATGGCCTGTCCTCTCTTTTTTATTTTGTCATTGGCTGAAATAGTGTCTCCAGACCCGGTAATAAAAGGCTGACTACACACTATACAGTATCCGGAAATTTTCTTCGAATTATATTTACGTACTAATGGTATGACTTGTTGGGTATGACTTTAGCAGTGCTTGTATCTAATGGAAACTATGTAAAACTAAATTAATTTACGAATGCGTTAACAATTTATTAACAACATATTAATGAATAAAATGGTATTTATCTTTCTACATACCTACATGTTATTATTGTTAAAATGTATGGAATCTACTATTTCTGGACCTACATGTAAGTAGCATAACAATGTAATGATTATGAATTAAACAATAATATATGTAATAATAATAATATATGTAAGCAGTGATAGCCTAGCGGTTAGAACGTTGGTCTCTCGAACGGAGGGGCCCGAGTTCAAATCCTGGCACGCACCTCTGATTTTCAATATTATGTGCATATTAGAAGTTAATTATCACTTGCTTCGGTGAAGGAAAACATCGTGAGGAAACCTGCACACCGGAGAGTTCTCCATAAAGTTCTCAAAGGTTTGTGAAGTCTATCTCTGCATCGGACAAGCGTTGTAGAATAAAGAGGTCCGTCCCTGGACCTTCACTGGAGATTCGTGGCCTCACCGACATATTTATAGGAACCAAATAACATTATGAACAAGTATTAAACTCCATTTCTTTGCTTTATTGGATACCTATAACAATTGCTGTTATTTAAAAATGTGAGATCTTAAAGTAGGTTAGATCTGACTTAGATTAGATTTAGATTTTTGTATTGAACTTGGCTCTCCTTTTTACATTTATGTTTTTGTTGGGTCTCACTGACATAATTCTTTGTGGTAATCTTTGTAACACCCCTCGATACACAAATGAACACTGCACGTGGCACAACTCCACACTGTCGCGCGCCGCACTTTATTTCTGTAACATAATTTGCACCGCTGCGATTTACCCTTTGCAGGCAAGTGCATCTGTGGCAGTGTGGGTGGTAGTGGTTGGAGTGTTCGAGGGGTGTCACCGTACCTCTCCACTATTTCTTTAGCGAGCTGCAGCCGGAAGGATCTATTGCCGAGCTTGTCGGATCCAGTGCGGCCGTGGTCATGGATCACCGAAGCATTGAGCATCGACACGTTCAAAAGTCGGCGGAATAGTTTTTTGTACCAACACAAATTTCTGCTCCTCTCTATGGGGAAGCTGCTCAGCAGCTGATCTTTACGATCAATGCCCCCCATAGAGAGGTTGTAATCTAGTATTACTTTGGGCTTATACTTGTAATACCCGTACTTAGCTATTCCGCCGACTTCTGGCTTGTGAAATGTCGATATCATCGGCACAATGTTTTTATCCATGTACACGACCGCACATAGATCCTTCGTGGAGCTAAAACATACTTCGCCCGTCTTCATGTTTTTTTTTGTTTTAACTTTTAACCCCTCGGGGACAAACTCTCTGTTGAGCCGAAGCGTGCCCATCGTATCGGTTTTATGTTTCCTTTTTAAGAGCCTGGACAGAAGGGGTGAATTATAATAATTGTCCATCACTAATGTGTGGCCTTTTCCAAATAACGGTCTCATAAGGTTAAACACGATTTGCGATGTGGCATTCTCCGGCTCATCCTGCGCCTCCTGCCCTTCAACCGCAACCGCACCCGCTTCTTGCGGGGCATGACTATGCCCCTTGCCTGAATACACCTCCATTTTCCAGAGGTAGCCCGTCCGGGACTCGCAGAGTTCGAAGCTCTTAATACCTTCCCGAGCCCTTTTTGTAGCAATCTTTTGCGAAAACGAGAGTCGCCCCTTCCATAGAAGAAGCGACTCGTCGATTGCTACATTCTGCTCGGGAAGGTACAGCGTGCCAAATTTTGCATTCAAATGCTCGATTATGGGCATGATCTTGTCGAGTTTGGAGGGGTGTTCAGGCAAGGAGGAATTGTCCACAAAATGGAGGCACCTCTTAATTAATAGGAAGCGGTTGTAGGGCATGAGTTTCGCAAAATCCCCAATCCGCATGTGATCATTCCTGGGATACCAGTATTCGCGCTCCACATTGTTTACTACCATGGATTGGAGAATTAAAATGGAAAAGAAACGCCATATTTCCTCCCTGGTAGTTTCTTTCCATCGGGATATCCTGGCCTGGAGTTTTTTAGCTCTTTTTAACTGAATCTGACGCGCGTATTTATTCGTTTCACTAACAATGTGGTCGATGATACTGGTATCCCAGATTTGCTCAAATACCTGCAGTGGAGACATCCCCGAGAGGTCAAAAGTTGGGCCTGATGGACCAGTAAAGTTCTCCCTGACACCCTCAAAATTTTCGTATTCGGCACACCAATCAAAGTGTTCGACATCGGCCTCACCCGCAGCCATATTACGTAGTACAAGGTCCTCATTGGCGTCCAGGTCCATGAGTTCCACGGCCTCATCCTCGTCAACATTCAGCAAAGGGGGCAGCAAAATATTAACAGGATTCTGGAAAAATATTTATTTGCTTGAGAATAGGGATGTTGACTAATTTTTGGATTCAATTTTATTTTATAGATAGAACCTCAATATTCACGAAAAAAATATTATAAAAATAATAATCTTCAATTTAAAAACAAAAATTGATAAATAAAAATCATTATCAAATTTCCCATCAAAAACGTCACGTGACGTCACTAAACGATATTCAATACTATCTGTCTACAGAGTTTGTTGAATTTCCATATAAAATTGTTCCAATGACGTCATATTCTCAAAATGGCGTTTGAGGTCACGTGACAGTGAGTACAATTTTTAACATTTTAAAATAGTGATATTTAATTTATTGTGATTGATTTCAATAAAAGAATCATATTTTAGGCCTTTAAATGTTACCACTAATATTTTAGACGTAAATTTATATTAATTTATAATTAGTGTCAACATCCCAATTGGTACAATTATGGTCTTACAGATAGACTGACACGTAATGATGTCTCATGTATCACCGCGTCAATTCATGCAAATTATGAAATATTAATTATTACCTCCTCCTCTTCCTCGTCTATTTCGCTTCCGCTATTTACCACAGACACCATGCCACGCTCTAAGTCGAAATCTGCAATATTGAAGTGAAAACTTCTTTAGCATCGGGGGTGATTTCAAATTCGTAAGTTTATGATGCGGTCGGGGGCAATTTTTAAGTGTAACTCACTATTATTGAGGGACATATTAGTTATGGCGCTCCTGCCCGAACCCATTGCCTCCTTTTGAGGAGTTCTGGATGCTGAAACATTTCCCCAAAAATTTAGTAATGTCTTGAATTATTTAAAAAAAAATCCAAAAAGAGTGGAAACAATAGGAATACTTATTTGTGAAAAGAAACATTCACAAAAATTATTAAAGAAAACTATTAAATATGGTACTTACTAGGCGTAAAATTTAAAAATTCAATGTCCGCCAATACAGGGGTGCCAGTCAATTCCATGGTTTGAAGCACTCCCGTTGACGGACTCAGTTGTATGATTTGTTTCCTGATGATAAAAAATGGTATATAGACCAGTGCCGATAATTTTTGAAAACAAAAAAAATTATAATAGGATGAAACCTATTGCAAAAGGAAGAGAATATAACAAAAATAAAGGAAAAATAATTTACGGGCGATCTGAGGTCGGGAAGTGGGGGGGAGGGGGGGTTTAAGGGTAAAAAACGGTTTATCTCAATTTCCAGCAAAACTATAAGTCCTATGGAAAAAAGTTAAAAGGCAAAGTTATAGGTAATAAAAAGGTCTACAATTTTTGCATTTACACTTTTTTACATAACCTCAAAATTTATGTGAAAAATTCAAATAACCAAGTTTTTGGTTTTTTATTTTAACCTTTTACAAAAATATTTCTTTTTCCACGAAATTTTGTGAAAACTTACCTTTCTATGTCCCAAACATACTGTAATTTTTTTGATTTAAAATATTTATTTTTCCACCTTATTTTGACTTAATATCGAAACAGCACCCTAATTTTTAAACGAAAATTCATCCGTCAAAATATTCGATTTTTTTAAAAAGTCGGTGGGCTTTTTATTTGTTGAAATCTCTACTTTCTGATGGTATATAAAAAAATATACACTGCCATGTTAAATTTTCTCAGAAAATGCAATGAAACGACAACCATTTTCACAAAAATTATTCGAGTTCGAGTTTTTAAATATATATTTTTAATATTTATGTACAATTTTGAGCCATTTATTAAAATTTACACTTTAATTAATCGAAAAACGTCTAAATCCATGTTAAATTAATAAGCAAAAAAATTACAAATCCATAAAGATTGCAAGAAACATGCAAAAATAGTTGTCGTTTCATTGCATTTTCTGAGAAAATTTACCATAGTAGTGTATATCTTTTTTATACCATCAGAAAGTAGAGATTTTAGCAAATAAAAAGCTCACAGATTTTTTTAAAAAAGCGGATATTTTGACAGGTGAATTTTCGATTGAAAATTAGGGTGATTTTTCGATATTAAGTCAAAATAAGGTGAAAAAATAAATATTTCAAATAAAAAAAATACAGTATATTTGAGAAATAAAAAGGTAAGTTTTCACCAAATTTCGTGAAAAAAGAAATATTTTTGTATAAGATAAAAATAATAAACCAAAAACTTGGTTATTTGAATTTTTCACATAAATTTTGAGGTTATGTAAAAAAAGTGTAAATGCAAAAATTGTAGACCTTTTTATTACCTATAACTTTGCCATTTAACTTTTTTCCATAGGACTTATAGTTTTGCTGGAAATTGAGATAAACCGTTTTTTACCCTTAAACCCCCCCTCCACCCCACTTCCCGACCTCAGATCGCCCGTAAATTATTTTTCCTTTATTTTTTGTTATATTCTCTTCCTTTTGCAATAGGTTTCATCCTATTATAATTTTTTTCATTTTTTTACCGTTTTCAGAGGTATCGGCACTGGCCTAATAACAATTAATTTTGTTTCTAATGTTAGACATTATTATTCAGGCTTCATCATACACCTAGGTGTAAGTAGTAAGTAGTAAGTAAGTAGTAAGTCTACTTCGCTTGAAGATTATTGGGCATAGGGTCGACCTCCATCTCCACCATCTCCATCTGCCCGTCTTTTGTCAATCCTGGAATAAAAAGTACAATGTAAAGTATTACATGAGCAAATGTAAAAAAAAAACAGATTTTAGCTATAGTCTTACCGAGATGAGACGACGGCACTATTATAAGTGGCGGGGTTCCTTCAATATTATCGTTATCGTTATTATCATCCTCCGCTGCTGCTGTCGTTTCTAAGCTTCGAAGCACCTCCCATTTCTGAGGTATCCTTGGGGGTGGAATAGAGGGCACGCCTGGTAGAAGAGGGCAGGGGATCCACTGGCGGTGGTCGGGATTGGCCCTTCCTTTTCCTTTCCTGCCTTTCCCTTTCCTGTATTTAAAAATAAATATTAGAATAAAATAAGGTTATGATTGACTGACTACCATGAACACGTTTGTCGATTTATAAATATACTAACGAAGTAGGCTCTGTAGGCAATTTATAATTGCCTACTTGTTTGGCATCTTTAAGGCGTGCCAACGTCAACTTTTTCATATTCTTCTGGTTGGCAGCCTTCGCAGCTTTTATCGTCCTAATTCCGTCGACCAAAGACTGCACCCTTAAAATATATTGAAATTGATAAATAATACATAAACAATTAATTAAAAATTCATTGCAAGTTAATGTATAATAACTTTTATCAGAATAATAGTGTGCGGTTTCTGTTGCGGAGTATTGGGGGAAAATAATTTAAAAATTAACATCTTGACTGCTAACCATTGACTCAAAGAAGAAGAAGAATTGATAAAGACATACCTTTGTGACTCCCTAGACGGACCAGGGGTAGCCTCGTGGTCGTCGTGGTGGTGGGACGTGGTCGCGATTTCGGCACTAAACATAAAAACATTTACATTTCAAACACATAACTCTTCTTGTTTGGCTTCACTAATGGCCGGTTTCTAAAGCCTCCAGTTAAATGATGATGATGTTCAACAGCTGTTGAATCAATAAAGTTAAACTTAACTTACATGTTCGATAACTGCCACTGGGATCTGTTAACTATCGTGTGTTGGACTGAACTTAGTATAATGTAAACTTTAAATCGCAAAAAAACAATATGTACTGGCTATGAAGCCCACTTGGCCGTGAATGGCGCAGTTAGGTAGGGTTCGAACGATACTTTCGATACTGAGTAGGTATCGATACTTTTGTTCGCGATACTCGATACTGAGTACTCGATACTCGTACCTGGTAAGTACTCGCAAGTACTCATATGAAACGTCGGTATCGAGTACTTTTAAAATACTGAGTACTTTTCAGTATTTTCGTATGGAAAAAGATCAACTGTGGCCCGTTTTACCGCTCGTCGGGACATGAAATTCACTGTCGACGACCTTTTTTTTTTTTTTAGCTCTGATCTGATCTGACTGTGATCCTCGCGAGTACTCGATACTCGATACTAAGTAGTATCGATACTTTAGGACCGATACTTTTTTGGTATCGATACCTTACCCGTCGATACCACACGAGTACTCGGTATCGATACCAGAGGCCGATACTTTGAACCCTAGTGGCGTTCGCGGTTCGCCTCGTAGCAGTGTTGCCAACTCGGTATCAGGTTTAGGGGCTAAACACACTTAAAAAAAGGGCTAGATTCGTCCAATACATTGAAAATAGGGGCTATTGCTTAATTATCAGAGGTGACGGCGAAAAAAAAAAAAAAGGTCGTCAGACGCTCTAGAAGTATGATAATGGTAATTTTTTTCGACATCATTCACTACATTTTATCGTTTTTTCGATCGATTGCATCAAAAACTTCGTGGAAAACCTGAATTTATTCCTTTTTTTTTCAAGATAGCGGAAAATGATTTTGGGGCTAGAAATTGGGCTAGGTGCTAAAAAATTATTTGAGGGGCTGAAAACCCGTAAAAAGGGCTAGATCTGGCCCCGAAAGGGCTAAATTGGCAACACTGCCTCGTAGTCGTGTTGCGGGGCGCGCCGCCCAGTGTTGCCAAGTTAGCCACTTTTTGGCTAGATCTGGCAACTTTTAAGATTCCTTTAGCCAAAAATGTCAAATATTCTTGGCTAAATATTTTAGCCACAATTCTAGCAACTTTTGAGATTTGACTCGACAAGCTAATAATTACTTGACATTGACATTTAACCTAACCTAACCTGGCCCTTACAGTGTCACTCTGTGACATATTATTATTTCCTAACATATTATTATTACTGAACGAACATTGTCTACGGCATCTTTCTTGCACAGGAATTAATAACCATAGTATAATAATATAATAATTAATAACCTTACCGAACGCCGAACGGGCGACGCGGCGATTTTAAGTGATTTGGCTTTAACGGCTTTATCTTTACCACACTCAAATGCTGAAGTAGAAAGATTATTTAGTATGATGAGTGAGGTAAAGACAAAGCATAGAAATAAAATGAGTGTAGACACACTTAATTCTATATTAATAATATGTGCTTCCTACAAAATACCGGCTGAAGTTCTTAATCAAATCGGTAAAAAAGAAAAATATTCTTTCCTGGTAGCGGGACCAGAACCCTCAATATCTAATAACCACTGACTGATTTAATATTTTTTTTTACACAAATAAGTTAATGCTTGACCACAATCCCATCTGATATACAAATAATTATGTTTCCATGTTTGATTTTATTAAAAAATAATTGTTTGATAGTGTTTTTTTTATCTCCCGGTCCAAAAAGAAGGTACAAAATTTTTAGCCACTTTTAGCCACTTTAAAGGGTACGAAATTTTGACATTCTAGCCACTTTTTAAAAGGGTTTTAGCCACTTCTTGGTTCACTGACTTGGCAACACTAGCGCCGCCTCCTGTTCCTGCACACCACAACAACTTAAAGAAATATCACATCTGTGCGCCAAATGGCTTCACATCATAGTTAGGCGATTTACACACGGCACCGCGCACCGCCGCGGTCGAGCGGTACGGTGTACGTGTGTTAGGCATAAACGGATTTAATAGACCCCAATGCGACATGAGATCCGTTTCGCCGCCTACCGCGGCGGTGCGCGGTGCCGTGTGTTAATCGTCTTATGGAATGGATAACCGCTGCAAAATGGTCAGTTAATTTTAGTCAACTTTGAACGCAGTTTATGTATTAGTGTTCAGAGACGCTTTTTCGGCTCGTCAGCGTTAATGAATAGATAAACTCCCGCCAAAAGGACCTCGGAAACCGGCCTTATGTAATAAATGGAAGACAAAAGTCACAGAAATTGATTAATCCATTTTAAAAACACGTACCTTTTTGAAAATTTCAAAGCGCGCGCGCTGCGCGGCTTCTTCGCTGGGACTTTAGGCATGCTGACAGGCAAGAAAAGCTAGAAGCGGAAAAAAAACCATACATGCAGCAACAAAAAGCATGCAGTACCAAAACCAAACGAGTTCGGTTAGTATATCGAATCAGGAAATTTTGTATTACATATTAATATTTGAACGAAGTTCCTTAACGCGCGTTGCGAAAGGGGGCTAGACGGAAAAAATTAAGAGGAAAAAAGTTGTAACGACACTTTTTGCCGTCGTTACAACTCGTGCGGCGTCGTTACAAGTCGGCGCATGTTTCTCTGTCTGTCTCTCTCTCTCTCTCTCTCTATTATAGAAAGCAAGCCAGATATTTTCGTTTCGTCTTTCTATTTACCTCTGGTGTGCTAGCTGTAATAAAAACGTAAGCTTCGTATGCTTCAAGGTCAAGGTCAAAGACATAACAGCGCGCGAAATTTGATATCAAGAATTTGTTTTCGATTTTTTTTTTATTACTCCAGTCCACTTATATTGTGATTGATTTTAGAAGCTAGATATCTAATAAACATAATACGCTGTTTTTTATAAATGTCCTCTATTTATTTTTCATACCAGAGGCATTTGATTGAGACCATAGCCTGAAATTCGACACCGCTCCAGAAATTGCGTATTTTATACAATTACGAATGTTTGCCGCCATCTAAAACCTGACTATAGTAAAGTAGACGAATTAGGGCTTTGCGATAAGGTATTACAATAACACAGCGCTTGTTTTATAAACAGTATGAGAAAATGTAAACAATCACCACCTCATAATGTAAACAAACACGCTCGAAACATAAGCCCACTTGACTCATAATTCTTTGCGATAAGGACAAGTACCTTAGTGTTTACCACAAGCCGTATGCCACGAAGCGATACAATGTAAATTTGAGCCTTATATTTAAGAGGCAAATGGACCAGTGAAGAAAATAAAAGTACCAACGTCCAAAGGGAACCATATCAAACATCCGACAATTTTTTAAAAGAAACAATATTTGATATTGTTAAATTGTTAATTATAGGTCCCTAATGAAATAAATAATCGAATAATACAGTAGTCTACTTAACTTATTATGTGATTTACGAAATATTCGATCTAGAAACGCACGTTACCTTCTCAGCTCACGAAAGGAATTAGTTCAAATTGAAAAGAGTTTTTTATGCTGGTAATGAATTTTTGATAGAAACAAAAAATGTCTATGGTTAGTTTATTTACTGGGGATGTTTTAGAATCCATTTTAAGCACTATTACCAGGTATTAGATTAGAAAATCGAGAAAAAGTGCACTCGGGTGTTTTGTCACAGACATTGTCACAGATCTGTGCCTAAGCATACGGGCGTATGGGCACAGATATGTGCCTAAGCACACCAGGGGTTTATTAGTGAAGGAATTGTAATAAAATTTGATTTACCTTCTCTTTAGTTTATAATGATTTCTGTAATATTTTCTTAGAAAAAAATTATTATTATGCTCATTGTATTTCATACATTACAAGATTGACATGTTATGACAGTGTAGTAAAGAACAATGCCCAAAAATTATTTTTTATTTTTGTTAGCGTCTTAAAACGTCAGTTATACCGAAGCAATTCAATTATTTTTTTACGTATTTTAAAATTAATACCTATACCCGTATTACCCAGCGTAAAATAATTTTATTAATAAGTGATGAATTGACTATAATATCAATGATGTCAACAATGTAAATTTTCATTCGGGCACTCACTTCGATACATAGCAGTACATCAAGCAACATAAAAGGAGACTTCTGGCCAATATTACAGACAGAATTTCGTTATAAATGTTGGTATGACAAATGTAAAGATGTCAAATTTCCATTTCCGGTTGTCAATCAAAAAAAAGTCAGAATAAAATAATGGTAAAAATTACAGGCAGCTGTAAGTCTCCCCTACTCTATGACTCAATGGTTATAAGAATTCAATCTCAAAATACTTTGGTTCTGGGGTGTGTCTGCTGAAAATTCTTATATATCTAAGCTCAGAAAATAAAGCGGCGATTTCTAGATTTTTTTTTTATTTTAAGACGCTAAAGTTGAAAATGAAATAAAACGATGTATGGCAGTTGGGCATTGTTCTTTAATA